>QANW01003914.1:152337-253452 GCA_003254865.1 Dryas drummondii
GAGAGAGAGAGAAGAGAGAAAGAGAGAGAGAGAGAGAGAGAGAGAGAGAGGGAGAGATGTGGTTTCACTTTCAGTTTCTTAAAGCCTTTGTCCTTGCAGTTGTCAGATCCCTTTCACTTCCTGCATAAGCCACGCGCCTTTTTTTAATCTGCACCCAATACTTTCTTCTTCTGGCTTCTGAAACCTGTCCACGAGCTAGAGAAATGTGAGCTATACAGCCTGTACTTATATTTGAGAAAATGAAATGAATTTATAATATTTTCAGGGTATTTATGGAGTCACATTTATAAACAGTAGATTTGTCATACACAAATTGTTTTATGAAGATTTTTTTTGTAAATTGACAATTAAACTAAAATAATATAACATTAGATATTGAAAAGACAAAAAAAAAGTTTTATTATATTTTATTCATTTGAATTTTATGCTTAATTTTATTTTATTATCTAAATAAAAAATTATATTAATTTATTATCTGAATTAAAAATTTGTTAGAATGTATCATCTAGAATTCATTTTGTCTAAATTTTTTCTAATAATAAGAACTTGAAAAATATCAAAATATTCTCATTTTTAACAAAAATTTAAACAAAATGAGTTAAAGATAATACATTATAACAAATTTTTAATTCATGTGATAAACTTAGATAATTTTTTTTAAATAATAAAGTGAAATTGAGTCCAAAATACAGGTGAATAAAATATAAAAAAAAAAAGATATTACCTTATTTCAAAGAAATAAACAATAATTGTATCGTATATGTTAAATATAATTTTGAAATGGCTGATTAGTTGACGTATGTTTGTGCTGTGCAATAATAATAAATTAGTAATCATCACCTCAGCCTTAGGAATCAGCATCAGTATAACACGGACCAAAATGAACAGTAGTAATATGCGTGTGGGATTATTTTGTCCGGTTTACATCGCGGGTCCCACCTCGAGAATATGAGAATATCCAATTGGACCGATTCTATGCATCGTCCTCACTGCTCACTTTTCATGGTTCAGACCATTGTTACGTCATCATTCACAAGTCACATGGCCTCGGTTGTAACCGACCGGGTTTCCCTCGGATCTCAACCCGGCTGACCAGGTCCAGCTACCTCATTTATAATTGGGCCGGGTCACCCAAGGTAATGAATTTTGGTGACAATGAGTATTGAGGACTTGTGTAGTTTAATGGTACTTTTCTCTCAGAAGATTTCTAGTTCGAATTACTCCTCCTACAACTTTAAAAAGAGAATTAACAAAAAAGACCTCTTTCTCTAACATGTTTTTAAACTATTTTGAGGGAAGTTTTCTCCGCCAAACATTGTATTATAATCACAATTAATCATATGACTAATACATGAAAGATTCGTAGTGTAATACAACGGCTATGATTATGACAAAGGAGTTGAGGCAAAAGTTAAGAAATAAAACTGGTTTGTAAACTTTGTATATTATCATTCTTAAGAGTTATTAGAATTTTGATCTCCAAAATTTTTTTGTTTTGATTTTTCACAAAACTTGTATGCATTATTTCATGTAAAATTGTACATGCTTGATTCTATAATTCTATCACAAATATATATAACACGTGACGAAAAAGATAAATACCCTTAAACATAAAATTTTCTAAATATAACTTATAAGTCTATAAGAGTCACCATTCATACATTTAAGTTCGATAAACGCATCATATGCAAAGAAAGCAAGCCATAAATGTACAAAAGAGTCAACTTCCCAAATTGTTTTCATCACGTACAAGACTTCTTTCTCTTTCACGTAACAAATAAATATTTACTCCACAGTCTTCTACGAATAAAAGCACTCAAATAAAGGCACTAGTTCTTTTCATAAAATTTATGAACCACAACAGCCAGCCACAGCCAAGTGGTCCTAACTCCTAACACATTTCTCTCCTTTTCCTTTCCACAGCTTCTCTGCTTCTCAATACGCACAAAAGATGAAAGGAGCAGCTTCGAGTATGGAACCCATGCTTAATTATAACTTTACAGGTACGTACAACTGTACAAGGAACAGCTTTGAGCTGCCACGTGGCTTTTTTTTTTTTTTTTTTTTTTTTTTTTTTTTTTTTTTTTTTTTTTTCTTTCTGTTTTTTGTTTTAGTCCAAATCCCCTCTTTTGAATATGTTGTGAAGCAATGTTAGAATCGGTTTGTTAATTATAAGTGACTGATAATTTGTTTTATTATATAAACAATTAGGATTCCAAATTTATGTCTCCAATTTACATCTCAAATTATGTGTTTTACACTTTTACTTTTACACACGTCAGTATTTTACTACTTGTGAAATAAATAATATTTATGGTGTGTCATATATGAATCAATGAAATACTAACATATCATTCGAAATCTGAATTTTAGATATAAATTTAGAATTTCTAGCACTGTTTTTATCTGAAAAGTAGTCGCTTGTGTTTTTACGATTTTGAGCAACGAATCATATTTATTAGACCCGGCAAACGGGTCATTTTTTACGGGTTTGGATCAAACACGACACAACCCGCTAAGCAATGGGTGACAAAAACCTCAACACGAACACGACACGAATTAAAACGGGTGAACACGACACAACTCGTTCAACCCGTTAAAAATTACTATTTTTTAAACACACTTATAATTAATATATATCTTACAATAAATCAGAAATTATAGCCTAAAATTCAATCCAAAGTTCCAAAATAAATAATAGGCTTAACTGCCCAAAATTCAAAACAAAGTTCCAAAATAAATAACAACCCAAACTTTAATACAAATTATACAATATTCCAAAATTACAGCAAAAGAGAAAACAAACAAGTAAATAAAATTATGAAATATCTAATGCACATGAAGACTCAAAATGTTTCAGGTTTCCAGCCATAATAGAAATATCTTCCAGACTTCCACACCAAGAACTTCTCTAATTCTTCCCTGAAACAAAACATATATAAGATGAAATACAACACCTTTCAATTGCATCAATCATCAATAGAATTATTACAGCCACAACAATAAAAATACAGGCTATATAGCACCTTTCATCAATCAATAGAAATGCTATTAAAGCATTGTCCAAATCTGGTTCCACTATCCTCATTAGTCAAATTGAAAACATTTTTGATAAGTTGTTACAAGTCAGCACATTCTTTATCTAAAACTAAGCATAAATAAAAAAATCAATTACAAATATTACTTTATGAGAATAAAAAAGAAACATACTAGTATAATGATAGATAAAATTTACATCCCTTACCAAAAATCTAATCTCGAATACATAATAAAGCTTGAACAGTTTCAGACAATAATGAACTGCGATATTGATCTAGTACTCTACCACCAATACTAAAGGTTGATTCGGATGCAACAGTGGAAATATGAATTGTTAGCACATCACGAGCTAAATGAGAAAGAATAGGATAATGAAATTGCTTCATTTGCCACCAAGAAAGAACATTCAACTCTTGCTTTCTGTCTAGCCTTTCTTTATCAAAATACTTATCCAATTCAGTTTTTGTACTTGAAGCTATACCATTGTTATAACTATTATCAAAATCCTACAAAGGTTTATAAAAAACATGAAATTATCAAACAAGCACTTATAAAAAAAAAGACAAACAATTATCAAACAAGCAATTACCTCAAAAATGATGTCTCCATCTTTTGTGTGACTAGTTGTCTCATTCCTTAGACGATTTGAATTAACAAGATAAGACAGATTTTGTACATATAAATCAAAAAGAGAAGACAATGTGTCACTAACACTTTTGAATTTATAAGAATCTTGACTATAAAGCTTGGTATAAGCCCATTCTACAAACTGCAATTTATAACTAGGATCCAAAATAATTGCAATTGCAAGAATAAAACTGTAATCTGACTAATACTTTTCAAACTGTAAGTTCATAGAAGTTCCCAGCCTTTTCATGAAATCATCTCTATCTTTCATGGCTGATTTAATACTGTGTTTGATTATGAACACTTTAGGGAAGAATAAATTTGATGTGGGATACTTTGTTCCAGAAAATAAGCAAGTAACTTCATAAAAATACCCAAAAAATTTTGAAATCTTCCCTATTTTATCTCACTCTTCTGTAGAAGGGTAAAAAACGAAACTTGAATCACTTAAGCTTAGATTGATAAAAGCACGCTGATAAAAAAGTTCACTATCAAGCATGATATAGGTTGAGTTTCACCTAGTAGGCACATCTTATCTTAAGCCTCTCCTATTATCTACTATCCCTACTTGTGCAATACAATTAAAGAACTTTTGTTTCCTCCCAGCAGAACTCTTTATGTATTTGATGCATTCACGAATCTTTATCACAGAGGGATCAATTTGTTTAAGTCATTCTTGGACAATCAAGTTTAAAATGTGATTACAATAACGAACATGAAAGAATTTACCATTCATTAATAGTAGACCTATAAAGTTCAATTGATTCTTCAAATGTTCAACAAAACAATCATTTACAGAAGCATTATCCAAAGTAATAGAAAATAATTTCTTCTCAATCCCCCAATCAGTTAATAATAAATTAATTTTTTCACACAAAGCAACACCAGTATGTGGAGGGGGCATACGACAAAAGTTTAAAATCCTTTTATGCAATCTTCATTCTTGATTAACAAAGTGGGCTGTAAGAATTAGGTACCCATCAGTGGTCAGAGAGGTCCATAAATCAGATGTTAAGCAAATCTTTCCTGAAACCATACTTAACAAATTACCAAGTTTAAGTTTTTCCCTTTTGAACATCCTTAAAACACATGTCTTAACAATATTTCTACAAGACAGCTTGATATCAGGGGATATATATATATATATATGCAAACAAAGCTCTAATGCCCTCATATTCAACAAAGCTAAAAGGCAAATCATGTTTGATAATTGCTTCTATCAATAAATCCCTAAATTTCTCATGCTCAAATTTTGAGGATCACAATCCAGATTGTGATAGCATTAATTTTGCAAATCACCATGTGTTTTCTTAGGACAATTTTTCATGTGACTCAACATATTACCTGTCCCACATTGACTATCACAGATATATATATATCACACTACATTGTCTACATTTAGCATGCTTCTTTTTATCTGGACTCATAGGCAATAGTTCAAACAAAGTCCAAGCAAAAGATCATAATTTACGCTTACTTACTGCTATGTCTCTACCCCTTTTGTTTGTAGGGCTTGTATCTGTTGTTGTAGCATCTACATTTGCAGCACTTTCATCCACATTGTTTCTCACTGAAACTTCACCAGACTCCTCATCAATATTACTTGTGGGATTCATCTGCATTGAACATTTAATAGTTATATGTAAAAATAAGAATATCAAGTTAAGCAATATTACTCTTAACTCACAACAAATGAACTCTGCTATAGCTAAACATGAAAGTATTTCACTTGATATATGAAAGTCTAACACACACATACAAATCACAATTCACAAATAGTCAAATATACAGTGATGTGAGATTACTTCATAATATATTTCACTTGATTTAGCATAATAGAAATGTGAGATTACTTCATAAATCATAAGTATTGATGTACTGATTCGGAGTACCTTTGACTCTTTGAGGGTTTGAGTCTTTAATTTGCAACGAGAGAAATGAGAGACCAGATGATGTTGCTGAGAGCTTGAGGGATTGACTGAGACAGAGGGAATCGATCAATCGAGAGTTGAGACTCCAGAGATCAGTGAAAGCCTGAGAGGCCGAGAGCTTGAGAGTTGAGAGATAGACTGAGAATCAAAGAGGGTTTCTGCCTTATAATGTCGCGAGAGAGAGAGAGAGAGAGTTGTGAGACAGTCACAGAGAGTGATTCCGGGTTTGAGGGTTTCTGTCTTCTGATTCTGGGTTTGTCGAGATAGAGAATGAGACAAAGTGATTTTGGCCTGGGTTATTTTGGGTCGTGTTAACGGGTCGTGAGATATTTTGCCAGGTCTAATATTTATCTAAAATGCGAACAACACACTATAAATAATCATAATCAACTCCGTAAATATTAAAATTTGGATATAAAATATTAAAAAAAAAATAAGTCAGCAACTATAACTGCAGCTGTAGTTACTAGTTGCCTACCTATGCCGAGTGTTTGGTGATCTAAGATTTGCCTGACGCACCCGCCGCAAATATTGTTTTTATTGTTATGAAATTTGGTGATCCGAGAACTAAACCGTAAACTCAAAGCAATTAATCAATCGATCCCTCTGAAACTTTTATACGAATTTTGTCTTGCCATCGTAGTCCAAATTATAGAAGATCCAAACTCTCCAATTCTCTCACCCATAAATAATGCCCATTCGGCTGTCAATTTCATGCATGCAACAGGCTGTAGATCTAACGGCCACGAGGAGGCCACCCATACCACGTGAACCTTTATCTTTAACCGTTTCTGTGTCTCTCTTTCGCTTTCACAACAACCGTCCGATTTGCCGGAAACTTGTTAGAAGCTGCGTTGCAACAATGCTGACCTTCCTGCCTTGCCATGTGTCACCTACTCATGTGTGGCCCAAATACTACATTGCCCTCATTATTGATTGTTTTAGCTTCTAGCCTTCTACTGACTGCACAAATTGACATTTATGCATTTGCTTTCAATTTTGAGTACAACAACAACAAATGGGCAGTAAATTATTGTAAATAAATTAACAAAGTCAATGGCATTGTCAACCCAATTGTCCAAGCTCTGCCTAACACCCTGTACAGTCAAAATTGGACCTTCAAATTTAGGGGAAAATGACAAATTTTGTGTTTGTAGATTAATTTTTGTATCCACAGTGTTATAACTTATAACTAGTTGACATTAGCATTAGAAATTAAGGATAAATTAAGAATTCCCTTATTGAGTTCAAAATAATAACGTGAAGTGAAAAATAAATCAAATTATGAAACTTTAAGTAGAAAATGAATGAAATTAGGCGGAATATATTTGACAAACCAATAATGTATCCTTAATTATTAATGTGAACTAATTACAAATTTACAATAACTTAATTGCACAAATCAAAACTATATAGATCAAATTTATAATTTTCCTTGAAACGCAAAAACCCTCAACGTTGAAAGAACCAAAAAAATCTGTCAGAGAAAAAAGGGGGTCCTATTGTTCCATTTGTCCGGATATGGATGGTCTTTGTGTACACTATGTTTATGGATCACATGTATCATTAAGCATGTATTCATCTCGTGGGGCCCATCCATCTTCGACTGTCTGAGGCTACTCATTAAGATGTTATCATGTTACCCAAAATTATATTTTTTTTCTCTAGGCATATTGAATTTTATCATATTCTCTCTCCCAAGGTGGGGTTTTTTTTTTGGGGGCCACTACCCAAGGTGGGGTTTTAAGTTTATTGGAGTTTCATCAATAAATTGTTTAAAAATATAATTTCAAAGAAAAGTATCTTCTTTCATAATATAACATTTCGGGGACACCAGACACCTATCCATTATCAAAGAGACCAAGAAAACTTTATTAAAAACCAAAAAAAAAAGAGACCAAAAATCTCAATATAAAAAAAGTACTTCCACTTCGTTCGCACTTAACCTAATAAATCAGGATGTTAAGGCCTGAAATGGCCATGACCCCTCACCTAATAAATCTGATGTTGGCTCTGCCACTGCGCTTAACAACTAGCTCTAAAATTGAATTAGCTTTCTAATAAATATGTCAAAAATAACCCTAATTGAAAATAACTAACTAGGTAAAAGATGTATGTACTAATTACAGACTGAACTCAAGTCCCTCGAATCTTCTTTTCTTACATACAGTACTCCTTTATTCTTCCTTTTTTGTTTTTCATGTATTATTCTTTTGTCCCACAACCTTTTTCTTTTCTTTTTTTCTCTTTGGTTAGCAATCAGTTTTTGTATCTCCTTTGTTCAAATAATATTATACAAGATTAATTGTTCCTAACCAACGCAAAAAGACATATTGATGAACTATTAATTTAGAGAACATATATATATATATATATGCATTCAAAACATACCTTATTATTTTGTGAATACTCATTATTTTGGCTGAAAGAGGGGCTACGTTCGCTATTTAGCCAAGCTCATGTAAATGCATATTTGAGTATTCATAATTTGGCGGCTTTTGCCAGCGATAAAAAATTAAAAACACGTATTTTGAATTTTTGTATTTTTGTACAACATATGAAAAGTAATTTTTTTTAATGGTTAATTACAAATAAATTAATAAAAAAAATTTACAATTATATTTTAATCAATGCATTTTTTCATAATTTCATTTTAGTCACTATTGACCAAAATGAAAAAGATAAATTACTATTCAAATTTAGATTTGTATTAAGTTTTTGTTTGACTGCTACGCAGTAAAACTGCTTAGAGTTTAACTCTCGTGTTTTGAGAGCCGGTAGTGTTTTAAAATTTATAAGAAAATCTTTTTAATTTATAATAAAGTCCTTTAATTTATAAGATTTTTTTAAATTTATAATAAAGTCATTTTAATTTATAAAAAATCTTTTTAACTCATAATAAAGTCATATCTTGATTTGAAGGGTATATTTCATCCTAGAGTGTAGAGTGAGGTTTATAAAAACTGTATGTTAACTTTTAATTCTAAAATTTTTTAAATTTCATAATTAAAACCTAACATAAAGTCGTTAAAAAAAAAAATTGATTAAAAATTTTAAATTACTACTAATCTTAATTTAAGAAAAACTCATAAAATAAACTATGTTCTAATTTTTTTTTACATTAACTTAGGCATTGGTCATTAATTAACATGGTTTGATTAGTTATTTGCTATTCAAAAGTTGAGCAATTTTATCACCTCATATGGTTTGATTGATATAGCCATATAGGTGGGCCAATATTTGTGATGGTACTTCCCAACTCTGCTCAAGGACGTGACACCTTGATATTCACAACATATTGGGAATATAATAATATTTTCAAATACCAATTTCGTCAATGATTATGACTTGGATTCTTTATCTTGTAGACTTGTCCCGCACCTTTTCATCGAGAGATTATGGTTTTGTATATTTTATGCAAAACTTGTCAATAATGTTCAAAATAGCTGTACGCCCATTTTAAAGTAAGAATAAAGATGAATAATGAGATTGGACTTTATAGGTTTAGTTTTTAATAAATATATGCGTTGTCTTTACAAGTTAATAAAAAATAATAATGCATAATGATAAGTTTAGTTTTAAGTTATTAGCTCATGATATATGTTGGTTAATATATATATATGATATGATTGACTGATAAACGAGTTTTGTTAGTGTAAATTTATTGATACAATTAATTAAACAAAATGTTGTGTTAGTGTGGACTGTGGAGTTAATTATTTTAACACAAAACAATATGATACATACAATCCGATTATACAAACCGGCATAAGTTCTTTTATAAATGACTCATTTTTATGTGCGTTAAACTATTTTAACAAGTATATACAAGTATATTTTATAACTTTTGTAACTTTTGACGTTATTTTTATACTATAATACCCCTTATATCGATCCGGGACATATTAGACTTAAGGATGGGCATGGTGCGGTTTGGTTCAGTTCATCCCGAGAATCATGCACCGCACCAAAAATATTATATTAGTGCGATTTGGTGTTGTGAACCGGACAAAATGGTAAAAAACCAAACCAAACCAAATCAAACCATTGCAAGAACGGTTTGATTCGGTGTAACGTGCACGGTTTTGGGCCAAAAAATGTGGGCCTAAGCCTAATTATTTTGTTGGTACTCACATTTGGTTTTTGAACTTTTTGGCCACATAATTGAGTTTTTGAATTACCATTATACCAATTAAATAAATACAAATATAATTTTGAACTTTGTTTAACTTGCTTAATACTTAAAATTTTAAAATAAATACAACCTGTTAAGTTATAAGTTATAATTATATATAAGGTTATATATAACTACTATACAGTAATGAGTATAGTATATATATAACTATATACTATTATAGTATATACTAGTATACTATTATAATTATATATTACTTATATAGTTATATATAACTATTGTAGTATGTATACAACTACTATACACTAAGTTACTAACTATATAGTTATATACTAAGTGTATATATAACCTCTATTTGCATAAAACATTATTATATAGCATATAGACTATAGAGTATATAGAAATAGAATATACTAATTTTATTATATAAGATATAACTAAAATTATATACTAAAATATTATTATATATAATATTAAACTCATAGGATTATATAAAATATATTTTAGGATCTAAAATAAAAATGTATAAAATGTGTATAAAAATATATAAAATATGTATAAAAATATATAATTATATTTTTAAAAAATTACACGGTTTGTTTCAGGTAAAATGAGCATGAAACTGAAATCGGAATTGTCTATATACAGTTTGGTTGGGTTTTCTCTTACGGTGTTGACTTTTTGGTTAACTTGGTGTTTTTTCGATTTTTTTACGGTTGATTTGGTTCGGTGTTTCGGTGCGTCGGTTATTATACCCACCCCTAATTAGACTTAGACTTGAACATTTTTATACATATAGTTAGGTGCATTGATATCTTGACCTATTCGAGCAACTATAATTTCATTTTTAGATATTTTTGACATTTCACATTATAACAATGAATAATTTTATTTTCTTAGATTAAAATATTTTAGTCTCCATTAATTTTAATTTTAACAAATAATTTATGAAATTACATTTACCTCTTCTGACAAAAAATAAAGAAAAAAGCTAAAGTAAAAAAAGTGATTTTGTTGCAGATAATGTGAATGTCCTCATCAGATAACTACATACCACATTTCATGTATTTATCTCCATAGATAATCNAGCTCTGGTTTTTTTTTTTTTTTTTTTTGTTTTTTTTTTAATTTCTAATAGCAATTTTTTTTTACAAGCCGATGAAACTTGTGAGAGGCTTTATTATTATTATGAGGCAAGAGCCTATATGCTCAAATTTACGATGCCCGTACTATTTTCTACTACTGCAATTATGTTTTATACTGTGTTCCTTATCATGTAGTTAATCAAATGTAAAATCAACAATATTTTCTTGTTCGGTTTTGCACTCAGTTAATATTGCAGTTTATTCATTACATGCTATTTGGATGGTTTTTCTTTTTGTCTTTTTTTCTTTAATAAATTCTCTGCCAGAATGCTTTATAGCTAGACTTATAGTTTGTATAAATTTATACTTGTTATTCTCTATAGAAAAGTATTCTATGTAAACAATTATGATTGGTTTTCAAACTTTGCCTCACTGAATGCTTTTTCCAATAGAATAGTATTCAATCTAAAGTTTGTTTTGACTACAACCAATTACGTGTAGAAGTAGGACTACCTATCTAGTTTAATTGATTGTTTTATATTATTTCTTTCATGTCAAATACTGTTTTGATTCCGCCATTTTTGTTAACACGAATTGCATGAGTTATTTATACTGTTAATTAAATTTCTTTATGCAATTATACTGATGTTTATATATGGCTATATTTTCATACGTGACTTATCTACTATTGTTCCTAAGTCTTTTATTTGTACCATTATTTTATCAATTATTTATTACTCAGTTAATTCATATTTTGAACCTGAAGTTCAAATCTAAGCCATAGAACTTGAAGTTCTAAATTAAATTTATATGTTCTTATATCAATGAACCTGAAGTTCGAATAAGATATGCGAAGACTTTAGAACCTGAAGTTCTAATTGTATTTATGGCGTCTTTTACCTTAAACCTGAAGTTTTTGGTATATGTGTATATATATTGGAAATATTAAGAACCTGAAGTTCTATAATTATTTTTCATGAGTTCTAAATATCTCATTTTCTTTATGTAGAAAATGACGAACTTGACCAAACGAGAATTTGTTGAACTCGACATCTCTGGAAAGAACTATTTGTCCTGGGTCCTTGATGCTGAGATCCATCTTGAATCCATGAATCTTGGTAACACTATCCAAGAAAGCAATAAAGCGTCCCCGCAGGACCGTGCCAAAGCCTTGATTTTTCTTCGCCATCATATTCATGAAGGGCTGAAGAGTGAGTATCTCACTGTCAAGGATCCGCTGACTCTCTGGGATAATCTGAAAGAGAGATATGATCACCAGAAAACTGTGATCCTCCCTAAGGCACGCCATGATTGGATGCATCTGCGTCTACAAGATTTCAAGACAGTTTCTGAGTACAATTCTGCACTTTTTCGAATCAGTTCTCAACTTAAATTATGTGGTGAGAAAATTACTGATGCAGAACTGTTGGAGAAAACTTTCACCACTTTCCATGCTTCAAATGTGCTCTTGCAGCAGCAATACCGTGAGCGTGGGTTCAAGAAGTACTCTGAACTGATCTCTTGTCTTCTCCTTGCTGAGCAAAACAATGAGCTCCTGATGAGGAACCACCAATCCCGTCCAACTGGGGCGGCAGCATTCCCTGAAGTGAATGCTACTTTATCTCGTAGCCGTAGTCGTGGTCGTGGTCGTGGCTATGGGCGTGGTCAAGGACAAGGGAGTGGTAATGGGCGCCGTAATGGTCAAAGTGGCCGCAATAATAACTTGGGTCTTAAAAATGCGCAAGCATCACATACCCACCAGAAGTGGAACAAGCAAGACAAAGGGAAAGGTCAAATAGACAAAGCCCCTAAAGCTTCTGAAGGTGCCTGTCACAGGTGTGGTGGGACTGGACATTGGTCGCGTGCCTGTCGCACGCCCAAGCACTTGGTAGACCTTTACCAAGCCTCTTTAAAGGGGAAGGTTGAAGTCAATTATGTTGACCAAGTTCATGACCCAATGGACACTTCAGACCCAGTGGACATAAGTCATCTTGATGTCTCTGATTTCTTCGCTGACACCGATGCAAAGTCTTTTGATGCTATGATTGGTGGTGGGGTTGTCCATCCCAATTAATTTGTCGTTTATTTAATCAGTTTTATTGCTTTCCTTAGGATTAGTTTCAAATTTGCATCTGTTACTTTTATTTAGTTGTTTTTCAGGTTTTGCACCTGTAAGAATAATTTTTATTATCGAATAAAATGTCGTGGTTATTTCTTTAAATTGAAAGTAATTATTTTCATTTATTTTATTGGAAGGCATTAAATATGGACTGCGGTGGTCAAAGTCATGGCGAAGATATTTGTCTTGTAGACAGTGCGACTACGCACACTATACTTCGAGATAGGAAGTATTTTTTCAATATAGCATTTACAAAAGCTAGGGTAACCACTATATCAGGTTCTGCAAACCTGATAGAAGGCTCCGGAAGAGCCCATATTACGTTACCCAATGGAACTCAACTGTCCATTAGCAAGGCTCTATTCTCAAGCAGATCCAGAAGAAATCTGCTTAGTTTTAAAGATATTCGTTTGAATGGATATCACATTGAAACCACAACTGAGCATAATGCTGAATATCTTTGCATTACATCCAATATTTACAGCCAGAAGCGTATATTGGAGAAACTCCCTGCTTTCTCATCTGGGTTGTATTATACAACTATAAAATTTATTGAGGCCCATGCTGTCATGAACCCGAAGTTCATTGACCCAAATATTTTCATGCTTTGGCATGCCCGGTTAGGTCATCCTGGATCCACTATGATGCGTAGGATTATTTCAAATTCTTGTGGGCATCCATTAACGACTCAACATCTGATTGAATCTAACAAAAATCTTTGCATAGCTTGTTCACAAGGAAAGTTGGTTATCAGACCATCTCCCTTAAAGCTTGATATAGAATCCCCATCATTTCTGCAAAGAATTCAAGGGGACATTTGTGGGCCCATTCAACCATCATGTGGTCCATTTCGTTATTTTATGGTTCTAGTTGACGCATCCAGTAGATGGTCACATGTTTGCCTCTTGTCAACTCGTAATGTTGCATTTGCTAGGCTATTGGCTCAGATAATTAAATTACGAGCCCAGTTTCCAGATAATCCTATCAAGTCGATTCGACTTGACAATGCTGGTGAATATACGTCTCAAGTCTTTAATGACTATTGTATGTCGGTTGGCATTGATGTTGAACATCCTGTTCCTCATGTCCATACCCAAAATGGTTTAGCAGAAGCTTTTATCAAGCGCCTTCAATTGATTGCTCGAACTTTGCTTATGCAATCAAAGTTGCCAGTTTATGCATGGGGACATGCTATTTTACATGCTGCGTCATTAGTTCGACTGAGACCAGTGAATGATTATCAATACTCCCCTTTACAATTAGCACTTGGGAGCCAGCCAAATATTTCACATTTACGGACTTTTGGGTGTGCCGTATATGTACCCATTGCACCTCCACAACGCACTAAAATGGGTCCTCAACGGAGGCTGGGGATATATATTGGTTTTGATTCATTCTCTATCATTAGATATCTCGAACCCTTAACAGGTGATATCTTTACCGCACGTTTTGCGGATTGTCACTTTGATGAGACAGTCTTCCCGCCGTTAGGGGGAGAAAAGACCACCGTTCCTGAAGAACGGCGTGAATTATCGTGGAATGTATCCACTATGTCTCATCTTGATCCTCGTTCCATGCAATGTGAAAATGAAGTACAACGGATAGTTGATCTTCAAAAGATTGCTCATCAAATGCCCGATGCATTTACAGATATAGCAAAAGTGACAAAATCACATATACCAGCAATGAATACACCCGCAAGGATTGATGTCCCAGTTGGACAATCAAATGTGCCAGCAAATGATTCTTCTGTTGCACGCCTGAAGCGTGGCAGACCAATAGGTTCAAAAGATACAGTTCCCCGGAAGAGGAAATTAAAAGAAAATTCCAGCGAAAATTGCGAACCCACACTTAATGATTGTTCAGTCTTAGAACAAGACATGGTCCATAATGAGACCCAAGCCCCAGAAGAGGCACAGGTACCTAACAATAAAGAAATTTCTATAAATTTTGCATGCAATGATGAATTGTGGGATCGCGATGAAATGATCATTGATGATATTTTTTCATTCGCAGTAGCTACTGAGATCATTAAAGCTGATGATAATCTTGAACCTAGATCTGTTGATGATTGCAGACATAGGCATGATTGGCCTAAATGGAAAGATGCAATTCAGGCTGAGTTGAACTCTTTAGAAAAACGTGGCGTATTTGGACCTGTAGTCCAAACACCGCACAATGTGAACCCTGTAGGTTACAAGTGGGTGTTTACAAGAAAGCGTAATGAGAAAAATGAGATTGCAAGATATAAAGCACGACTCGTTGCGCAAGGTTTTTCTCAAAGGCCTGGAATTGACTTTGATGAAACATACTCTCCCGTTATGGATGCAATCACATTCAGATATTTGATAAGTCTGGTAGTTTCAGAAAAACTCGACATGCAACTTATGGATGTTGTTACTGCATACTTATACGGAGATTTGGATGCTGATATTTATATGAAAGTCCCAGAAGGACTCAAATTGCCTGAAGCAATTAAAACAAAACCACGAAATATGTACTCTATCAAATTGAGACGATCACTATATGGGTTAAAACAATCTGGACGAATGTGGTACAATCGTCTTAGTGAATATTTGATAAGAGAAGGGTATATCAATGATCCTATATGCCCATGTGTGTTCATAAAGAAGTCAAATTATGGTTTTGCCATAGTGGCAGTTTATGTCGATGATATGAACTTAATTGGAACTCCTGAAGAGCTCATAAAAACTGCCGAATACTTAAAAGATGAATTTGAGATGAAAGACCTTGGAAAAACCAAATACTGTCTCGGCCTGCAGATCGAGCATTGTGACAAAGGAATCTTTGTCCATCAATCAACATATACCGAAAAGGTATTGAAACGCTTTAATATGGATAAAGCTCATCCGTTGAGTACCCCAATGGTTGTTCGGTCTCTTGACACTGAGAAAGACCCATTTCGTCCTAAAGAAGATAATGAAAGGGTCCTTGGTCCAGAAGTACCATATCTTAGTGCAATAGGTGCTTTACTATACTTAGCACAATGTACAAGACCAGACATAGCTTTTTCGGTAAACTTGTTAGCAAGATATAGCTCCACTCCAACACATCGACATTGGAATGGTATTAAGCATATCTTACGCTATCTTCGTGGAACAACTGATATGGGCCTATTTTATTCAAGTGAATCCCCCAATGGCCCAAAGTTTGTTGGATATGCGGACTCTGGATATCTATCCGACCCGCACAAAGGTCGCTCCCAAACTGGATATGTATTTACTTGTGGAAATACTGCGATCTCATGGAGATCTACAAAACAAACATTGGTCGCTACATCTTCCAATCACTCAGAAATACTTGCCCTCCACGAAGCAAGTCGAGAGTGTGTTTGGTTAAGATCAGTAATACGACATATCCATAGTACTTGTGATCTACCTCTAATTACAGATATTCCAACTATCATGTATGAGGATAATGCTGCTTGTATTGCTCAAATCAAAGGAGGATACATCAAAGGTGATAGAACCAAGCACATTTCACCAAAATTCTTCTACACGCATGAACTTGAGAAGAATCGGGAAATCGAAGTCAAACAGATCCGTTCTTGTGACAACCTTGCAGATCTCTTCACCAAAGCCTTACCAAAAAGTTCATTTCAGAAATTTGTACATGGTATTGGACTTCGTCGATTTTCTCAACTATCAAATTAATGGATGCAATCATCAGGGGGAGCATCCAAGTACATCGGACATATGTGCGTTGTACTCTTTTTCCTTCGACTAGGTTTTTATCCCACAGGGTTTTTTCTAGCAAGGTTTTAATGAGGCAACATAAGCACGTCCAACGCTATTTCAATGATCAAGACAAGGTTGTACTCTTTTTCCTTCGCTTAGGTTTTATCCCACTGGGTTTTCCAAGCAAGGTTTTAACGAGGCAGCTTATCATTGATTTGCGGACATCCAAGGGGGAGTGTTGCAGATAATGTGAATGTCCTCATCAGATAACTACATACCACATTTCATGTATTTATCTCCATAGATAATCATATAATATTAGCTAGATAAATACTCATTTTATTTTCCTGTATTTATCTTAGTGATAATGTATTTATCATAAGATGTTTATCTGATGTAAATGTTTATCACTTGAAGCCTATAAATAGAGGCTCTATGGAATGGAAAAAGACACACTGTTCTCCCATCTTTTCTCTTTAAAGTTTTTTATTTTTACAACAGATTTGACATTTTTAACTTTTTTTTTGGCCAAGACATTTTTAACTTTAAACAACAAAGAAAAGAAAAGCTTGTAGAATGTTGGGTTGGGACACCAGATGATAGCTCCGAGTATCTGAAGCAGCTTTTGAACTAGTTAAAACAAAAAACTGGAGGACACGTGGGGGAACATGAGCACATCGCATAAATACTTTCTCAAAATCTCCCGCGTTCAAATGCTGGGGCTCACTCCCAGCTGCCTGACGATCATCTGGGCTTCTATCGGCTCGGCTTCACTTGCTTCGAATACGAACCCCTTCGCCATTGATAGTGGACCACACTGATGGATTCATATTTGATGGTTCGCCTTCCGATATTAACTATAAAAATTAGTAGTAGGCTGGTAGCCATTATTATCTGACATTAATATTACTATTTTCAAGCAAAAATAGCCGTAAATAATTTATTGCTTTTGTTTATTTATTTATTTTTGCCAAACAACACGTTTGGTTTTTATATTTTATGAAATTTTCACTTTTGTCATTTTTTGTAACTCTAGTCATGGATTACAACTAAGTCAACATTTTTAATCTTGTTTAAACTATTAACATAAATTTAATGTGGAACCACGTGCAAAGCACGTGAAATGATATTTCAAACATTTTATTCCACTTAAATGTTTATTTAAGTCTTTATACATTATTTAACACATTCATTTTGGTGTTGAAATGCTTTTTTTTTTTAAAAAAAATTGGTTGTATTTAATGGCGAATAAAGGCTTACAAAGGCATTTATGTAGAGTAAAATGTTCGAAATATCACCCATGTGCGAAACATGTCAAATTTTTCATCAATTATTTAAATATTATTATTGGTTTAGATTTAATTGCTATGGTATTAAAAGTATAAAATTGAAATTACCAAAATTAAAAGAGCATGATTAAATTGAAAATTTCATGAAAGTACATGGACCAAAATATCATTTGGCCTTTATTTTTTATACTCAAAAAATTGAAACTGTTGAACAATAATTAACAAAATATAGGAGAATTGTTCCAAATTATTTAATTTATGTGTCTTGTGTTAGCTTATTCATTGTTTATTTGTATATGTAACAAAGAGACAAAACACATCTGTGTAAATATAATCTTGATACGATTTAAGGGTTGAAACTATTAAACTATTTCACTTGATTATACTGAAACTGTTCCATATTTCTATAAAAAAAAAAATACTGAATTATATCAAATATTTTTGTGTGAGTCGTATTATTTATTAAACCCTTCATTTGGGCTTTAAAAAAAAAAACCCTTACTTTTAAGTTTTAACCTACTAGCTTTCTATTGGGTTCAAATCTATCTTTTCGTTTGGAGCTGGAAATTGCCATATCATTGAGCAGAATTTGATTACAGCCTTAAGCTTAGCCATAAGCTATATAAAGTAAATATATAAAAGGAAAAAGGAAAGTAGAAAACAAGAGAAGCAAAAAATAATTGATTGGACATGTGATTTGGTATGTGTCAGCAAAAAAAATACTGATTAGTTGCCTTTTTTCCATGAAGATAAGGAACATAGTGAGATACAAGTCCTACAACATAGCATAGATTAATGGATTTAATTTAATGAAACAATTAAAGAGGATTAATTAACTGTGTATTATTCTTGGAGTAGAGAAGAGTTGGGATCTTGTATTTGTTGCATTAACTACGTAGGACAGCTTATTAGGTGAGTTCTGTTTTGTAATAAAGCCTTTTTGTTCTTAAAAATACCCAAAACATTTCGTACACGACACTCACCTCGAGCCAGCCGGAGGGATCGAAAGGAAGGAAGGAATGCGTTTCTTATGAACACAGAATTGAGAATACATCCACTTCCACCCTGTAAGGCTGTAGCCAATGAAAGAAATCTTCCTAACTCCTAATAATGTTTAACAAACCAATCCAATTATCCAAACTTCGTATATATGTAGTTTAACCACCTAACAGACAACATTTTTCTTATTATTTAAAGTTTGGGCACAATACCATGTTCTTGCTTGTGGGTTAGGTCATTTTCCATTTTAATGAATGAGATTTTAGAAAAAAAAAAAAAAGTTTTAATGAAATTTATGAGGTGTATTTTTAGTTTGCAATTAAGACTAATTAAATTACCACATTAGGTGAAATTTAAATTTCTTTGATACCAAGGTTCCGTTTGGTTCCTAGAATGGGGTCTTTTTTTTTATTGTTGGACTAGAATAGAGTTCTATGTATTTTTCAAGGAAAGAGGATGTAAGATTCCAATTTCTATATATGTTTCATAATGCTAGAAAAGAAATCATGACTTTTTTTCTTTTTTTTTTTCTGTAGGCAGTAAGAAATAAAAATTGTTCAAAGTTTCAATTATACCTTTATTTATTATGGTATTCTTAAAATTGGCAATTTGGTCTTGAAAAGTTGTAATTTATGTTTTCTTGTCAGAAATAAAATTGGAATGCAAGTTAATTGGGGGGGTTTTATTTTCCTGGGCATTCCTTTCTCACAAAGTAGGAATTATTTTTTCAATGATTCACTTATCAAACACGAGAATGTAATTGTTTTTTCATTTTCAAGCCTTCAATTTACAAACCAAACAAAGTCTTAGTAATTGTTTGATGATATGAATAATGCATGGATTGTTTGCCAAATTATGATTTAGACAAGGATAATGTTAGAGATCCCCAATTTTACCGAAGTGCAAAAGCTAGCATATACTCGCTATGGCGAAGAGGCCATTTTTCGAGTGGTACTAGGTGTTGCGGCTCCCTTGGTGAGTCGAAGTAGGGCTGTTGCCTCCCTTGAAAGAGTATTAGAGGCTGTATTTTATAATCCAAAAGATTTCATCCCAGTAATAAAATTCATTTATGACTTGGCTCACCTGCCTTTAAATTTGGGTCATTTCATACAAGTTTATTGCTAAAAGTCCCTATAGTCGAATTATAATCACTTCACAAGAAAAAAAATAAATTTTATCCATATATAATGTACACCCAATGAATTATTTTTTAAACATATGCTACATAGGATACATTCACCCACCTTATTTTGAGAGTATTATTTTTAATATGACACATATGTGACATCACTTGGAACCCAAATTTTATATATAAATTTAGGATCTCTACCACTACTCTTTACACAATAAAACACTTATCTTCATATTCAAATTCAAGATAAGAATTCAAGTGTAGTAAACTCTTGAGCAACAAGATTTCCACCAAATGAAAATTTACTAAATAAGTAAATAGTACAATTATAAAAAAAAATTGTTAAATAAAAAAATAGTCTACGAACTTTACACTGATTCTTAATTTGATACATTAATTATAAAAAGTATCAATTTGGTTTACAAATTTTTCAAGTTGTATCAAAGCAGTATAAACGTTAATTTTCATTCAAAATAAACAGAATTAGTTGCATAAAAATGTGATGAACAGATGGAAATACTTTTGAAAATATAGTCACTTATTGTGCATATGACTAATTTTCGTTAAATTTTTCGCTGAGAATTAATGTATGTACTATTTTAGTATAATTTGAAAAATTTATGTAATAAATTAATATTTTTTATAGTTAAGACCATTTTTATATTAAAAAAAAAAAAAAGCCAAACTGACAAACGGACTAGCCAAGTGGCCAAGGAAAATAGTAAATGGGGAATTGGGTCGGGTCATGAAGTCAAAACTGTCAAACTGAAAGGTAACTGACTGGTTAAGATTTTCAAGAGAAAAAGAGCGTGAGGGGTTTGTTTGTGTGTCCAAACACTCCAACTCCACTCCACCGAATAAAAAGGTCTCGTGTTTATAGGATTTGTTTGAGTTTTGAGTTTCCATGATTTTATCCACAACACACACAAACACACAGACACACAAAGAAACCCGCGCCCATCTCTTTTTCTCTTTTGTCTTCTTCTTCGTCTTTCTTTTCTTTTTTTCTTTTCTCATTTTTTATTTTATTTCCAAACCCAACTAACACCTCTTTCTCTCTCTCTCTGACGCTCTCGAATTAAAAAAAATCAAAAACCAGCTTTCAGTATTTATTCTTTTCTCTCTCTCTCTCTCTCTGCAACTCAGCGACCGGCGGGAGCTCCATCTCGCCGGAATTCTGCTCCTTTTCTATCCGAAATCTCCATTTTCTCCGACTCCAAGCTCCGATCGCTCAAAATGACTACTTTTATCGTTTCCGGAGCAAAGAATGATTAGGTAGAACCATACAAAAAAAAAGAGAGAATTTTTTTTTTCTTTCGTTTTGACATTCTCTCTCCAATCTTGTGGTGAGTGACAGAGTGAGAGAGCTTGCAATGCTGCGAGAGAAGAAGACGACACAGATGCTGAGATCCCTTGCTGTATCATAAACTTCATTTTTTATTTTAAAGTTTTGATCTTTGTCTGAATCTTCTGAATTTTGGAGCTGGATTTCGGACATGGTGATCAATTATGCTGATGTGGCTTCTGTTGTTGTATTAGGTCAGGCCCTTTTCTTCTTTTGTTCTTCCTTCCTATTTTTACTTTGTTTTTTTAGTATCCATATTTTTTTTTTGGTGATTTTTGAGTTTTGAATTCCTCTCCTTTATGTAAATTTTCCAACTTGATTTCGTTTTTTCGACTTTCTTAAATTTTCAAGGGTTAAATTTCAGCTCTTTATTTACTTTTTTTTTTTGTCGGCGTTACTTTGATTCATCTAGGTTGCTCAGGAACTGAGGAAAACAAAAGGATTAAGTTTGATTTTGTTTTCTTACCTTTTCTCGGCAACCAAATGGGGCAAGTGTGTTTGGTTGTTGGTAGGTAAGCAAACATTTTCACTATCTTACTATTTGCCATTTCCATCGTCTCTCAGGCTGTAATTTAACACACACAAAAAAAAAAACATCTTCAATTTTGATTTTTGATTTTTTTGATTTTTTTTTTTCTAATGGTAGAGCCTGATGAGTTACTTAAGGATTGGCATTATGTGATCTGGGTTGTCTGTTTGAAATTTCAAAGTGCCCTTCTTCTCAATTTTGCTTTAGAATTTTTTGGTTATGTAATATCTGAAGGGGATCATCTTTACTTATTATTGTTATTATTATTTCTTTTTTCAGACAATGAAGGTGCCATGTAGTATAGATAGAGTCGGCAAGTGAGAAAGTTTGAGCCTTTTACTTTTATTTCTGGGGTGATCTTTTCTGGTTTGGTGCACGATGCCATTTGAAATAATGGATCAAAGGGGCGTATCTGTCTCTTCCCATTTCTATGAAGAAATTCCTTTTCCTTCTGAGGTAATTTCTTGTCTTACTATATGTTGAAATTCTTCTATTTTTTAGGATTTTGGAAAGTTTCGTTGAATATATGGCACTGGTGTTTATTCAAGGCTTTTATAAACTTTTAGAATTAATAATCATCTCCTCATTTTAGCACATCCTACATGTTTTCAATTGTTCTTTTTATTTAACCCTTTGTCAAACTTGATTCACCAGAGACAAGTTGGACTTCAGAAACTGAGAACCATGAATGGTCACCAAGGTGAGCAGCATTGAGTTTGTAATTTGTTTGAGACAGTCTATCAGTTGATTTGTCTTATCCAGCTATATTTTCTGTTATTGTTTCTTGGGGTTTAGTTATATAAGTTATGGAGATTAGCCTCTTTATGGAAACTATTATAAATTTTTGAGTTTAAGAGACTATACTCTTCACCTATGCTAGTACTCTAAATTTGAACAAAAAGATTGCTCTGTGAGAATTTTTTACTTAGCTCTTCGTGTAAATTTTTTCCTTCAGTGGGAGTGGATGGAACAGTGCCTACACCTAGCAGCATGTTGGATCCTTCATTGCCCTTAAAAAAGGTTTTACCAATTGGGACACAATCAGTGAATTACTTGGAAATGCCACAATCCAATCTGGCTGGAGATACCTCAAAGGCCTCATGGAAACCTATGGATCATCATCCAAAATTGTGGTCAGACTTGTCCACAAAGCCAACATCTTATAGCTTGGTTGGAAGCAAAACTGTTATTAATGGTGCCCAACATGAAAGTAGTCTGTTTTCAAGCTCATTGTCTGAAATCTTTAGTAGAAAGTGTAAGCTTTTCGTTTCATTTGAAATTGTTGGGATTAGCTTTTAGTTGAGTAAATTTAAGCTGACTGCATTAGCCTTGGTACTACTTGATTGATGTATAACTCCTTGCATTTTCCACAAATGTGCATATATTCATTATCTTAACATTTTTTTTTTGGGAAAAAAATTGCAGTGAGATTACTAAGGAGTGATGTTATATCTCATCAATCTACTAATACCGCTGCTTCCCAACATGACGAAGAACCCTTTGAATCTCTTGAAGAAATTGAGGCACAAACCATTGGAAATCTCCTCCCTGATGAAAATGATTTGTTTTCTGGCGTGATAGATGAGCTGGGTTATAATGCTCATGCTAATAGTGGTGACGAATTTGAAGATTTTGATCTCTTTAGTAGTGGTGGCGGCATGGAATTAGAAGGAGATGACCATTTATTTGCAGGACTTAGTGACTCTGATTTTGGTAGGGGAGTTTCCAATGGTCAAGGGGGTTGTAATGGCTCAATTGTGGGTGAACACCCTTATGGCGAGCACCCTTCTAGAACACTTTTTGTCCGAAATATTAATAGCAATGTTGAAGATTTGGAATTGAAGGCTCTTTTTGAGGTGCTTATAGCTCCTTTATGAGTTTTTATATTTACAAGTCCATGCAAGCAAGTCAAAGAAGTTTACCTTGCTAATTAAATTGATAATTGTATTTTGTTCTGTTAGCAATATGGAGATATCCGGACACTTTACACAGCCTGCAAGCATCGTGGGTTCGTTATGATATCTTATTATGATATAAGGGCCTCCCAAAACGCACTAAGGGCACTTCAAAATAAGCCGCTGAGGCGTAGGAAGCTTGACATACATTATTCAATACCCAAGGTATGGTGGTCACTTAGTGACTTTTGATATATGTGCTAGGTTCACCACTTTTTTCTTTCCTGGCTTGTTTATATTTCTCGTGATGCTTTGTTGCTTCATGCTTTAGTACTTGTAGTTGTTTATATGTCAGGATAATCCTTCTGATAAGGATATTAACCAAGGAACACTGGTGGTGTTCAACCTTGATTCTTCTTTTTCTAACGATGAGCTTTCAAAAATTTTTGGATCTTACGGAGAAATTAAAGAAGTACGTCATTCAATTTTTCCATATATTATCTTGCTTTGATTTAAGAGGGATGAAAGGACTTTCCATATTATGTGGTTTTTTTTCTTGTTTTTTAGATCCGTGAGACTCCACAGAAGCGCCATAACAAGTTCATAGAATTTTATGATGTTAGAGCTGCAGAAGCTGCTCTTCATGCATTGAATAGGAGTGAGATTGGTGGGAAGCAGATCAAACTTGAACCAAGCCGCCCAGGGGGTGCAAGAAGGAGGTATTGAAAATATACTCTTCCTATTGCTCACCTATAGTCTTGTAATGATTACATATAGCCCTTATTAAAAAGGGGGATTGTGGTTTTCTATGAGTTATCCTTTCAGAGGTTTTGGTCTTAACAGAGGCAAACTTTGTTCTGTTGCCTCATTTGTTGATCTTATTCTCCTCTGGATATTCTGTTAGTGGATGTGTTACTGTTCCATTTAACATGTTTGTTTTTTTTTTTTTTGTTCCATCAAGTTTGAATTTCTTAAACTTATTTTTATGATAAAACATTCCCTTTTGTAGTTTGGTTCAAGTTTCTGAGCAGGATCAAGATGAATTTAATTTCGGTCATAGCCCTGGTGACAATTTATCATCAGGATGCAAGGGTATGATTCTGCTTGTTAAGAATTCTTGCTTGAATTTGTGTTTATCTTCTTACAACAAAATGGATTCCTGGCTCTTTTTACAGCGACGTTTCGTCCTGGAGTGGCTGCATCAAGCTGCATGGTTAATGGATCTAACCTGGGTTTGCATTCTTCAATTCGTTCACCTGTGAGTGCATTTATTGAAAATGCTTTACCTCATCAGAGTTCCAGTGTTCCAAATACCTTGCCCTCTCCGGCGAGAGTGGCATCTACAAGCAAACAATTTGGCCTTTTGGAGTCCAATCACTCTCTGGATGAAATGAAGTTTGGTAACCAGTGCATTCCCAATTTCCATCCTCATTCCTTACCTGAGTATCATGACAGTTTAGCCCATGGCATTCCTTGCAACTCTTCTAGTGCTATTGCAAACATGACTAACAATCTAGGCCTTAGAGTGACAGAAGGAACAGATAGAAGGCATACTTGTGGAGTGAGTGCAAATGGGCACCCCATGGAACTCAATGGAGGAGGTATATTCAGTATATAACTTTCTGTCATTATTGTATACAGTTCTCTCCTCAGGTCCTGAAATTTATGGATAAGATGTATAATGGGTGAGCTGTATCTCAATGCATCTTAACGTCCATATCTGTTTTAACAACGGAAACATTATCTCTCTTATCTCATTGAAGGACCTTATGGGAGAATCGTTGTTGTCTTATCTCTATATTTTATAGCAATGTCTGAGAATCTGAAACATAACCTTGTTGAATTTGCTCTCTGTTTTCTCTTTTCTTCCAAGCCTAGCCCACCTTATCCTTTCTACATTTGGTTCCCAATTTAGCACCATGTGTTTCACATTCTAGAATTCGATGGTATATTCTTATTCATTTTTTCCCTGGCTATAAAGAAGGATGAATTCATCACCTGTTACATCTCTGTTTCTCTTATTCTTACATGGCATTGTTCAGGTCTGACTAATTGAGGGATGTAGGAATTGTGTTCAAAATATTTATAATTGAATGATGGGTCCTATCCTGCCTTTTTATGGTGCTAGTTTCTATATAGTTTGGATGTAGCCCAGAGTTTCTCTTATCATTACCAAATCACTGTACCATTTCTTTGCATTTTGGATTAGGTTGATGTCAGTCTTAAATTTATAGTTACTATTCTGGTGAATTTGTTGCTTACAAGTCTTTTCTTATATAGCTTTTGGATCTCCTGGAAATGGGAACTGCCCTGTTCATGGACATAATTTTGTGTGGAATAACTCCAACTCATATCAGCAGCATTCTTCAACTCCCACCATGTGGCAGAATTCGCCATCGTTTATCAATGGTCCTCATGCACACCGCTTTTCACAAATGCCTGGATTCCCTAGAGCGTCACCTCATATGCTAAACGGTACCTCGCCTGTGCGCCACCATGTAGGATCAGCACCAGCTGTTAACCCTTCCCTTTGGGAAAGGCATGCCTATTCAGGGGAGTCTCCTGATGCTTCTAGCCTTCACCTGGGTTCTCTTGGCCTTTCATGTTTTCCCAGTAGTCCCCAGTTGCATCCTATGGAAATTTCTTCACACAACATCTTTTCTCTTGTCGGTGGAAATTGCATGGACACCCGGAAACGCTCTTCGCAGCAGATTGGCCACCTTTTTCCTGGGAGGAATCCGATGATTTCAATGCCTAACTCTTTTGATTCTCCTAGTGAACGTGTTAGAAACCTGTCTCACCGAAGAAATGAAGCAAATTATAATAATGCTGATAAGAAACAATATGAACTTGATATTGACCGCATATTGCGTGGGGCAGACAGCCGAACCACACTTATGATAAAGAACATTCCCAACAAGTACGTATATGGCCCCCTAGCTTTTCAAATTTCTGGCATCTTTTCTTTTTACTTTATACTCAACATGCCGTTTGGCAGCTATTTCTGGATGAACATTTTCTTATTTTTGAACGGCCTCTAATGATACAGGCAGGCAATAAATATTTGCTGATTTTGTACAGAATACTAACCCTACTACCATACTAAGCAAGTAGGCATTAACTGTAGCATTGACTGCTTAGTTTAATCTAATCCCAGTTATAAATTTATTACATAACTGCATAAATGAAAAAGAAACTGAGGATCTCTAACATTTCTAGCATAGTACCTGCTACAGTACTCATGGGCTACAATACTATGGTAACTGTGGATTCTCAAAACTGCAATAACCATATTTTCTTAAAATGGCCATCTAGTTGTAGATAGTGCTGTTCCTGTTTTGCTCAACTAATTAATGGTTTTACAGGTATACTTCAAAGATGCTTCTTGCTGCAATCGATGAGCAATGCCGAGGAATCTATGACTTTCTTTATTTGCCAATCGACTTCAAGGCAAGATTATTGTTTTGTATTTAGTCTTTATTGGGTAGAGAACATATGTTTTTCTAATTCCAATTTTGCACATATAACTTTCACAGAACAAATGCAATGTGGGATATGCGTTCATCAACATGATTGATCCTCATCAAATTGTTCCATTTTATAAGGTTCGACCAACCAAGTGTGATTGACATTTATTTTAGTCATCTGGTCAAAGGAATAATCTTTTTTATAGCTGTGACATAATTTCATCTGTTTCTGCCTTTTGATGACACTAGCAAGTAAGAAAAGATTATACATCTCTTTCAGGCATTCAATGGCAAAAAATGGGAGAAGTTTAACAGTGAAAAGGTGGCATCACTTGCATATGCTCGTATTCAGGGAAAATCTGCTCTTATTGCCCATTTCCAGAATTCAAGCTTAATGAATGAGGACAAACGCTGTCGCCCTATACTGTTCCACACAGATGGTCCAAATGCTGGTGACCCGGTAAGATATCATGACATGAACTGTCCTGACTACTTAATTCCCCTTTTAATCCGTCATGAATCTATGTGGTCTTTTCTTTTTTGGGACTTTTTTCCCTGTTCATGTTGCTATGAAGAAAGGAAAATTGTTATTTTTGAGAATGTTGGTCCTAGTTAGGTAACCTCTATGTTGTAATGGGTTGGAATGTTTATTTGAGTTTATTATCGAGATATTATCTTAAATGGCTTTTGAGTGGAGTGGTGATGGTCCTACCTGTGTTAAAGTGGATCTTACATCAGGTTGTTTATCTCCCCACAGGACCGAGACTGACCCTTTCTTTATGTGTAGGAACCTTTTCCCATGGGTAACAACATCCGATCAAGATTGGGAAAACCTCGAAACAATGGCAATGAGGAGAACCATAATCAAGGGAGCCCTTCAGCATCTGCAAATGGAGAGGAAAATTCCAAAGGAATGGATTCTTCAAAGGAGTTTGATTGAGCCACTTGGTCAACCGAGATCACTAACCATTCAACCTAATATCAGAGTACATCAACTACACCATTCCAATTCTCTATATCAGGGGTGGTCTATTGACTTCATTTTTGACTATAGAGGAGTACTTCTACAAGGTTTTGGACTACCTAAACCAAGAGGGGCTACTACTTCACAACATTTTATGTTTCTCTGATGCTTTCGTAATGAAGCCAACTATGAGTATAGAGGATGGATTAAAAATTTTGGAGACTTGTTTGTGAACAATATATCTCAGTGTATAGGCAGGCATTCTCAGGACATTGTGCTAAGATTTACCCTTTCCTTGCTTTTTTTATTTGTTTCCCTTCACCATGTGGGCCCTTTTTCTGGTTGGCCAAGGATAGAGACCCACTAGCACATTTGAAAATTCTGGTTGAAATTTTTGATATGCTAATATTACTTGGATGCTATTTTCTCCTGTATCTTGATAGTATCTCTTTTGACCCCTAGAGGTCACCATTGCCTTTGGTAACCGCCTGCTGTGTACCCTTTACTCTTGAATTGGAAATGCTTGGCAGCTCTGAAAATGATTGGAGCAATGTGTTTGGATGGCGCGAGTTACTTGGAAGAGAGGAGGAGTGGGGTGGGTAGTTGGTCTCATTTTATTGAGAGATAGAGAGAGCTTAACCTATCAATCGTAAAACTAATTTGTTGTCCTTAAGCCACACCAAAACATGTTCGTGTTCATGCATGTAGTGGTTCATAATGTAACATGACTAATATTGCTCTCTTGTAACATCTCACATTTTATATTATTAATGACAATTAAGATCATTGGTGACGTAATCACTAAAATCATTCAATAGTGCATGGTCTTAATAAATTGTTGATTAAGATAATAAAATTTTGACATTATATCATCAAATTATCATTTATATAAAATCATGTTTAAATGTGTGATCTTAAATAACATTTTGATCATCCGATCAACTGAAATTATTAATAAAATGAAATCATTTTCTTTTTATCAGGAAAGGAGAAATAGATAAGGTCGAAGTTCACCAAATGCAATCATATCTAGAATATAAATCATGGTTGAAATATTTAAAAATTTAATAAACATAATATTATCAATATTATTACTGTTTTTATCCCAACATACTGCTCCAAATAAAATTTTATTTTCATGACAAATAAAACACTTTGTTTTTATTTTTCTAAGCAAAATTCATAGACGAGAAATGATGGAAGTTTTCATTTAATTTTTTTTTCACTTAAAAAATCATGGAAGTTTATTAATGGCGAATAGTGATTGACATCCTCTTTGGGTTTCTTTCCAAGTACCAACGGCGCCTATTTTCTAATCGAACTATCCTTTTTTCTGGCGCTCGCCGATAAAAAACTGGAGAGTGTCCGAAGAAGGGTTGCAGAGAATGAGTTCTCTTCTGAAGAAGCCCAAGGCAGAGAAGGTAGACATAGACGACGACGATGAAAACGAACAACAACAACAGCAAGTAGTAGTAACGACCCAGATGGCCGAAGAGAACGGTGACCCAGATAGCAGACAAGAGCAAGAAGAAGCTCTGGTTGCTTTGATTGAGCACCGCACGCGTGAAGTCCAACACCTTCGCCAGCGCGTCTCCTATTACAAATCTCAGGTTGCGTCCCACCATTCATATTTATATACTACTGTCTCTCTTGTTTTGATCATTTTCGGTGATGACAATTTTTTTTTTTTTTTTTTTTGGGGTTGGTAGGAATGGTTCTTTGTTTGTTTCCATTCATGTGTTGCTGCTGTATACTATGTGTCATGGGCTTTCAATAACTTGCTATAAAGCTTCTCAAGGTTTAGTCTTTTGCTGATTCTTGCTTGCACAAGTTGAACATTTTACAAGTTTGGTTTGAACTACTCTTTTTAATCAGACTGTGTATGTTATGCATATTGGGTTTTTGGCCTAAACTAAATTCATGGCATATGGACACCTGGGGAGATAACACTCAAAAGATTTTTCTTTTTGTTCATTTGGGTTCTTAAAATGAAGGTTAGAAATCAAGAACTCACGCTCAAAAGTTGTGGGTTTGAGTCTGACCATAAGCATTGCTATTTAGGACTTGTTCCTCACTGTTTATTTACTTGTCAAATTGTTTTATTTGAGCCCATTGATTGCATATGGCTCATAGTGGTTTCAAATGAAAATCACCAAGTCAAGACACCTATCTAATTTTCTTAGATGTGCCCTCAAAACAATGAGTGTTTCTATGTGTTTTTTATCTGTCAGATGCCCTCCAAAGGAATCTAGCCACTAATTATTTATTTGGAAAAGGCTTGCAGCTTGAGGAAGCAGAGAAGAGGTTAAATGATTCCGAAACTAAGTTGGCCCGACTTCGATGCCAAAACAGGGCAGTGTCAAGTAAGGGTTCTCAGAGTAATGGAATTAAAAGTGCAAAGGTGGAGCCTAGATCAACGAGTCCTATCCATTTAAGTGAAGGTTCTTCTAGAAACCAGCCACAATCCAAAACAGAACTTTTAATTCCTGCTGTCATTCCAAAAATTTCCCAGCCTACAATATTGGCAGGGTCTAGTGGGAAAACTTCAGTTAGTTCTAGTGCTCAAGCCAGTCCATCAGTTTCAAGTCAGTCTCTTAGTGCTACCAAAACAAAAGGGGACAAATCTTATAGAATTTCTTCAAAGCAGGAAGTTGAAATTCAAGATAAAGGGACAAAAAGGAAATTTGGTAAGACTCTAGCCTGTTGACTCGCCTCACTGTGGCAGTCTTCAATTTCTGTAACTGTGTTTCTCTAGGTTACTTGTTTGTAATTTTGCTTTTTGTAATGTTTATTCAATTCCATGTATGTATAGTTCCTTGATTTCTTCATTTGTGATTGGGAAATTTTTTGTATTTCAGAACAGAAAGAACACAAAGAATTAATTCCGTTGGTTCGTACTAGCTCTTCACCAAGTATAATTCGGTGCCATACAAGCAATCACATCACAAGTCAGCATAAGAGAAAGTTGAGAAGTCTCTCTTTGTGTCCAGTGAATGATCAGCTTTTTGCAACCAGGTAATTAACATGTTGATGCATGAGGAAGTGAACGTCCCTAATTAAAATAGTTGCATTTTGTTTTACTCCAAAATGGAATGATATCTGTTGTCTTGATTGCACTCTTCTTGGCTTTCACTTTTTGAATATGAAAGAAAAAAAGTCGCTTTAAATTTAGAATATGTGATGTCCCTCTTAATATTTGTGTTTGGGTGAGATTGGCCCTCTTACTTCAACTCTGTAATTAACATATCCAATTCTTAAAATATGTGATGTCCTTCTTCCTCGTTCACCTTCCATGTAGCTGCACATATAAATTTTTTGTAATAAGGTTATGCCACTGCTTTGGAACTGTGGCTTTGTCTTTCTTATTCATAAGTTAGTACTGTTTTCTTGTAATTGGTCCTGAAAATTGTCAAGCCCGCTTAAGAAGAACTTAAGTTATTAAGAGAAATGAAGGAACATCTATTATTTTTCTTTTTGGTAACATAGTTTGTGTAAGCAGCCCAAAAAGAGGCAGTAGCATCAATCAATCCTTGAATTTGTAAGTGTAGAAGTAGCTTGAAATAAAGCTGTTGCTTACTTTGTACTACAAGATACATCAAATGCTATCAAACATGTTACATGGCTAATTTTCATACAAGTTCTTTGGAATGTTTGGAGTGGTCAACTTGTGGCAAGTTCAGTCCAGGGGGTAAAGTCCAAAATCTCTTCCTGTTACACTATTAGTTTCTTAAATTTATGTTGCATGCTTGGTAGCAATATAAAGTAGATCAAAATGAGACTTATGACCATATAATTGAGCTTATAACTATATATTGCATGCCTTTGATAGAGGTACATGCAAACTGTGTGGACTATGACAATTTTTGTTTTTGACTAGAAAGACTTGTTAAGCAACCAGGGTTCTAGATGCATCAACAAATGTGTCTTCATGAGACAATCTGCTATCATTTCCATGCAGTGATAGTGATGTTATATAAAGATACTTTATGGCTAAAGTGTAAATTCCTTTTCCATTTAGCGTATGGGGTAACATATGCTTTCTAGACTCTGCATCTGGAGAGGATAAATGTGTATTCCATATTATTGGGAAAGTTAGTTAAACAACCTGGAAAGCATTTTGATGACACTAGGTGGCCTTAGTTATGGTAAACCACTCTCTAGTATGGGAACCTTGTGTAAATGATCTCTATTATATTGCTCAATCTCAAAGCTATTATAACTGTCCATTTTCTAACCTTTTTATTTGGGGTTTTCAAAAACTGGTGTTCGGATCTATGTGGGTGCTATTCGTTGGTCTATGTAGAAAGGTAAAATTATGATTGTATCTTTATGTTATGATCTCTGGTTCTGAAAATTGTCTGCAATTTCAGTTTTCATCTCCAGTTCTGAAGTATAAAGTTGCTTATCCAGTTTTGCAGTCCACATGTGTGTTTGTGCTCTTGAATTTGTAGACCAGGTGCTTCTACTTTGCACAACTGATCGTGTATTCCTTTTGTTTCTTTTAATTGCAGGTCAGGTGCTTCTCTACTTAGTGGTACTGATTGTGTATCCCCAAAGCAAAGGAGATGGCCAGAAGATATAGCCTGGCACCCCCACGGAAACAGCCTATTTTCCGTATACAGTGCTGATAGTGGGGACTCTCAAGTATCAGTTCTAAATCTAAATAAAACACAAGGGGTAAGGACCATGTTTAAAATTAATTGTTACAATTGTGTGTTGGTATCACGGGGTATAAATACATAAAATTTATGCATGTATGGGGTTGGAGCAGCATGCCCTGTGCCCATGAGTACACAAATAAAGAACATCCATATAGTAGTATGGTTACGCTTGCGCTTCTAGATAATATTAACTCTGATTCTTGTCTTTTTGTGCATCGACAGAAAGCTCGTGTTACTTTCTTAGAAGATAAACCTCATGTGAAAGGGATTATTAACAGCATAATTTTCCCACCCTGGGAGGATACCTGTTTTGTCACTGGTGGTAGTGATCATGCTGTTATACTCTGGAAAGAGACTGATGCTGAGAATGTATGGAAACCGAAGGCATTGCATAGACAAGTGCATTCATCTGCTGTCATGGGAATTGCTGGAATGTGGCAAAAGCATATAATTCTATCTGCTGGAGCAGACAAGAGAATTGTTGGGTTTGACGTTAATGTGGGAAGAGCAGAGTTTAAGCATCAGATAGAAAGTAAATGCATGAGTGTCTTGCCAAACCCCTGTGACTTCAATCTATTCATGGTTCAAGCAGGGTGAGAAACGCTGATTTTTGCAGCTAGAACCTTGTAATCAACATGTACTGTTTTGATATTTGCCTTGTCAGTGCTTCTAGAAAATAATCCCATTTGTTTACCTTCTGTGTTTATATGCTGCATTTTATTATTTGTTGAGCTGCCTCTTGATTTATGATGTGTATTTGTGTATTAGTGTTATTAACCATCATATTATTATGTAAAAACCTTTCGCTTGGTAGACTTGCTTCAGAACAGCATTTCAAATTAATTTATTATGAGTTTACAACTCTTAAGCTTTAAGATCCAGGAAGCCTACAAGTTGAGCTAATCATACATTTAGGATGAAGGGATTTTCTTCAGTTACAATTTCTATATTTTCTCTTACTAGCTAAGTTTGTAACATTAACTTGTTTTATATGCAGGACCCACGAGAAGCAGCTCCGACTGTTTGATATCAGACTCAGGCAAACAGAAATACATGCTTTTGGGTGGAAGCAAGAAAGCAGTGAATCTCAGTCAGCTCTTATAAATCAGGCTTGGTCTCCTGATGGTTTATACATCTCTTCTGGTACTGCAGATCCCATGATTCACATCTTTGATATCAGGTATCATGCCCATAAGCCTTCCCAATCAATAAGGGCTCATCAGAAACGAGTGTTTAAAGCCGTATGGCTCCACTCTGTCCCCCTTCTCATTTCAATATCTTCTGATCTGAACATTGGTTTACACAAAACATGATAGAACATCCAACTAACAGCTGCTAGCCATCAAAAGAAAATTGTCCTTCATTTTGTGTTCCTCGTTATGTGTTGGTATTAGAAGTTCTGTTTTTAAGAGGAACAACTTTTCATAGGGCATTTTTGTAAGAATCAAGCATAACCATGCTTTTGAGATTGTTGGGAAGTTGTATGTAATTGTTTGAGGAAATGGTACAGCAAAGTGGATGTGAATGTTTTGGATGCAATTTTTTGAGGAAGTGGAAGATATGGTGGTAGGTGGATTTAAGTAAGCTCTGGCCTTCATTTTGATCTTGGCATTGATATTCATGTTATGCTTTTCATCATCTTGAATCAGTTTAGTCTGAACCTCTCTTGTCCATGCATTAGTGTGGCATGCACAACGTTGAAGCCAATTTGACTGTTAGCTAAGACTCTTTTGCTCAAACAAAAAATGACAAAATAAGTGACAACAGCATATTTGACCAGAAATTAGAAAATAATAAAGTTGGTTAACTTAACCATCATGCCATGGACTATTTTTCGTTTGTACCTCCAGCAAGCATGTTCAACTATGTTCTTGTTGATGCAGCAACGACATGTCGTTCCTTTATAAATATCTTCTACATGAATCAAATACCAACCATGTCGTTCCTTTATAAATATCTTCTACATGAATCAAATACCAACCTCTCTTTTGCCCATATAATAAAACTGGGCCCGTGGACTGGTCTAAAAATACTTTAAGCCATTTCACTAACTTTTTGAGTGTTCAGAGAGAATTTTTGTTCAGCAGTTCAAAGTTTACATTTTACTACACTTCTAGTAATATTTATAACATATTGTGTTCATATTTTTCGTGGTCTATATCATGCGAGTTATGGCAGTCCTTGGAAATTTGTTTGGTGTCTCCATTTCCGCTATTTCCGCTATTTCGGGTTCTTATTGAGTGTAACGAAATCAAGGTTTATCATAAAATCAAAACAATGTAACATTATTTTTTAATAGAGATATTAAACTTGGGTGTAAAAAGAGCAATTTTAAGACCCTTTTAATTAACTGGGCTATCCCAGTAACTACGTAATGTAATATGCAAATTTAGTGTTGTAAATTTATACAAATTATGACATGTGTATACTTAATAATATATAAATTCAATTTTAACACCACATCTATATACTACATAATATAACGATTATACCCAATAAATATTTTTTTTATAGCATTACCGACAAATGCCAAATGATAATGATTTTGGTGGGAAGCATGATTTCACCGTAAATTTGATATTAACGGACAGCGTGACAGACTGACAGCAGTGTTCAACTAATTGTCGTGGGGAATAAAATTGCATCACTGTAGAATCTGGCCTCTCGAACTGTGGTGGTTAGGGTTTGGTCTTTTGGGTACAAAATGACATTGGGAGGTGTGGATGATCATAAAGATTTGGTAGGTCCTTAGGTCCTAGGTTTTCATCAAATCAAAGAAAAAAGAGGAGGGAAGTGGCTCGTTACTCTCGTAGGGTCCCTCTCCCTCAGACTCACAAATTCTGAGGCCTTTAATTAACGAGACGATTCAAACTTGGTCTCCAAGGTAAGGTGTCATTCCTCATTTTACTTGATTTTTGTATGGCTCCGTTTTTTGTTTTGTTTTGGCTTTTGGAATTGTCACTCTGTTCAGGAGTTTTGAAGTTAGTTCTGCTGTTTTTCTTGTGTGACTGGCTTTTGAGCTGAATTGATGAATGGCTCGACTGAATTGCGTTAATAGAAAGAAAAAATGATCTGGGGATATGATTGTTTTGGATTGTGGTCATTAACGATGCATTTATTTAAATGGGTTTTGGGAATTACATGTTGAGGAAATGCATCTATACTCTACCATTTCACATCATGATATTGTTAACATTTGACATAGGTGGTGGGTTTAAGGGAAGATGGGAGCAAAATTTTCGTAAAATCAGAATAAGATCTTCCCTACCTTGTACAGAAGATCGAAATGTGACACATATTAGTCCTCTAGTTAATATATATGTGAGACCCATTTGGCATGGTTTACTTCTGATGGTAATTCCTATCATAGAGCTGATGTATACATAGTGATGATGCAGTTATTTCTTGTTTCAATTATAAATTCTTAATGGAATGTTTTTCTTTGACATCACCTAAATGATAGCTTGCTACTTTCTGTTAGTCTTCAACATGATCAAGGGAAGAGATGAGAATGCCAACTATTTTTCTGCTCCTCCCCCTCTAAATCTTGTGCATGATGACCATGTTTCTGCTCCTGCTAATAACATAAGTAGAGATGGTACAGAGGAACAAAGGGTGCGTAAGGACAATCTGGGTCTGGAAGAATTTTCTGGCTTTATATTTATGTGTAATGGAAGAACCAAACCAGAATGCTACCTATACCGTGTTTTTGGACTTCCTGCTGGAAGAAGAGAAGTTATAGAGAAGATTAGGCCAGGCATAAAGCTATTTCTTTTTGATTATGAGGTGAAGTTTCTTTATGGGGTATATGAAGCAACCACAGCTGGAATGTTGAACTTGGACAGAACTGCTTTCGGTGGAAACTTTCCTGCACAGGTGAGTTTAGTTTCCTTAACATTTTGTTATGCCTGGATTCACTTTCTTTGAGACTACTTTAGAGATCGCATAGCTACTTGTTTCATTACCTCTCTTCCACCTGATTGACATGGTAATTTCTATCTTTCCTTAATCCTTTTAATTTGGTGGTGAACTTATTCAGTGCTAATCCACTTGATGCTTTCTTTATCTCATCTAATTGGGTGGAAAGCATTAATCGCCTTGTCTCCTTGATTAGCTTTTAAGCTGCCTTTCTTTTCACTTGAATTTTGTGTTTAGGTGAGATTCAAAATTTACAAGGAATGTCTCCCCTTGCCAGAGAGTCAATTTAAACATGCTATTCAAGATAACTACCAGCAAGGTTCCAAGAAATTTAATCCAATTCTCAATAGCCAACAAGTAAGCTTCACTTCTAAGTGGAATCAGTTCAATTTCATCCTTACTAATTAGATTGTTTCCACTTGAATGACTGTTCTTATTTTTATGATTTTGTGGTGCAGGTAAGTCATCTATTATCACTGTTTCATCCTCTTACCATGTCTTCATCCACCACATATGACAATTCCTCTATAAAGGATCAATTTCATCCCCTTGGAAGGCTGCCTCCTCCAGGCAACACGTACTTGAATTCGACGCATCCCAGTCATGCTCCACAAGTGTTCATGCCTCAACATGATCCACAGGGAGTCCTACTCCAGCAACGGGATAGTCATAGACCCACAGGAAACATAGGTTTTTTCCATCATGCTGTGGAGCACCCTGCATTGTCAAATGTGGGTTCACAACCAGCTATGCAAGCTCTGGCTACAGAGGGTCACTTTCAGTCACCAGAAAGTCTGCCTTCCATGAATGATCCAAATGCAGCCCAGATGTATGGTGGTCATGCTTCACCAGTTTTGGGGGAGCCTCAATATATTCAACCGAGTTTTCTACACCCGCAACATGCTAGTTATGGATACACAGCTTACACGGGATATGCTTATCCTTCTGTGCAACCGCAAGCTAAGCCAGCTTCAAATCAGACTTATTATTCTGCAGAAGCCAAGCAGCCTTACTTGCTTGGAGTACCTGCCCTGCCAGCACCCAATTTATATGGAAGGTACGTCTCCTTAGGTACCTTTATTCCCATATTGCAACCAAAGCTTGTGTTTTTGTTTAGTAATGTATGCCAAGACAAAATTTTGATTATTTTAGCTTTGTTTTTTGGAAACTTGGAATTTTCATGCTCAACCTAGCAACTTTGCTTCCTAAATTTGAAAGGGAACCTCCAAAATGCTAGCCAAAGAGTGCCCTTTTTGGGATTGGTTAAGTGGAGAGTGCATTGCATATGAGCATTGAGCATGCTTAAGAACAACAGCCTGGATAATTATGCCACAACCCCCTCTCTAGCTGAACTGTGCTGTCTCTTTTGAATTTCTTGACTCTTGTTAGTTCTTAGATGTTATGTTATCTAGCAAATATGATGTGTCCATCTCTTTCTTTTGACTTGTCTTTATTATTGAACTGAAATTATCAAGGTCCTCATGTTTTATCACAGGTATGAGGCTACACAGGATACAGTTCCTACTGATCAACACATAGGATCGGGGTACGAGTACAATCAATTACCCTTGCAGCCAGTGACTGCTGCTGAACACCGCAATCTCCACCAAGTGCCTGCAGCTCCATATGGTCCACCACCTACACAACAACATGCCTTCACATTGGAAGAGCCTGATCCTGCAGCGGGGACTCTTCCCATTTCATCATCGAATTCATAGACAGGGGCCATCCCAACCTAGTGTTGTTGGACAAATTGGGGATCTCAAACATGCTAGAAGTTGAGCATAGAGTGTAGACCGTCATGAATACTTGTTTTTTGTAACTTCACCTATTTAGTTCATTTTCTCAGTTTAAAACAATATTCCAGTTAGTCATAAATAGTTACTAGGAATGATGCATTAGTATTGTAGCTCCAAGTGGTAAAGGCTGCCAATGTAAAAGGGGTAGGCAGCTATAGCTTTGCAGAATGGTCGGTATTATTATCGTTTAAATGCATAATACATTCAACAGATGTTTCGTATATGAGATGAAAAATAGATATGGTAGATGCTTTGTTCTTCTGACTAGTGCATTAGTGCAGGTGAGTTTTGGATCAGCTTGAGTTGATGCTGCAGAATTCCACTTGAAATCCTAGTACCCATTTGACTCGGCTAGCAAGTAGATGCCGAAGAATTCTCTAATGTGAAATGAGAAATGCATGTGGGGGTTAATGCGGGATGTGAGAGCATTTGAGTGCTACACCGTAAGTGTTTGCACACTCTCTCACATCTCACATTAATTTTACATTTACATCCCGTACTAGAAAAAACCTCAATAGATATATCCTTTTATTTTAAATGTGTTTTGTTGTTGATGAAAAAAATAAGTAGAAAGCACTATGCGATCTCATATCAATTGGCATGAGGGAGACATTTTCAATCACATTCTTTTGCTTTATTTATGCCTAATAATGTATTACACTTGCATCACAATTGTGACAGAATTTAGAGTCCTGTTTTTTGTTTTTTGTTTTGGTTATCATAACTGTAAAATCAATTGTTGCTATGATGACATGATGCTGCACCAACAATTTTCAATGAGATTGAGCTATGAGACGCTTGGCACCAAGCTGCAATTGGACTGGTCTTGTCATGTTGTGTGACTATGTAAAGATCAATGAAGTTGCTAAGCATCATTCATATAGCATTGTCGGACCTTGACCTTGACCTTGACCTTGACCAAGACTTGTACATTGTGTTTCCAATTACATCTTGTCAAGGGAATGGGGCCACAATGCATCCATGCATATATCTCTCTTTCCACCATCCATGGTCTAGTGGTTGACCTCAATGCTTGTTGACTCAAAGACATTCTAGCTAGGAATGTCACCACGCATAATGATTTTTTATGATGTTTCAATTTATTTAGGTAATAAGGAAAATCTTCACAACTAATTTCAAGTATTAGGTAAACCCACTTTGGATTATGTGAATGTCTTATGGTTCAAGCCTTTGATATCTTGTATGTTAACTAGAGTAATGGGCAATGAGCAATGGGGGGTTATTATCATGTTGTGCTTTTATGAGGTTAGTAGGAATCACTACTCACTACTCACTAGCCAGTAGGTCTCCAATTATAGCCCATCTGCCACCTAAACAGGCATGCATGCCAGCATTGGGGCTTTTCACTTTTAGCTTCTCATGTCTGCTTGGTGTTCCTGCCTTTCTCCAAAAAAAAAAAAAACAAACAAACATTTCCATCTCCTTATTGACTTACATTTTCAATTTTTCACAAAGAAATTTCTCTTTTAATTACTTGTATCTTAAAAAAATTTAGTGACTGTAGCAGTATTTTTCTTTTAATTAATTTACTTATTAAAAGTAATTATTCCTCGTTTCATCATACGGTGCCATAGTAACGTGTCTTTAAAGAAAACAAAGCTACCAAAGACTCCAAAGTACCAAGTCCCCATTCCATATTCTTTTCTTTGCATAATTCATGATTACAGCGCTTATATTCTGACTGTATTAACACGTTCAAAACGCAAGCGTTTTCGGTTCAATTTCTTGGTGCTACTGGGTACTGTTGCAACACAAAACGCCAGTCATTTAGGCATAAAAGTGATTAGTTAAGAATTGGTAATTAATCTACAAGTGGCTAATATCACATGTGATGATGAATCCGGACATCCAATTTCAAAAGAGAAAGCTTTTTTTCTTTTTCGTTTTTCTCTCTTTTTAAAATGTTGATAAAATAGTTTAATTGATACAATGCGAGGCTCGTGAGTCGTGGCTGTTTATGCAGAGCTGTTGGGTGGTGGTCAGTAAGCTATGAGCCTGTGACTGTGCCTAGCTTTTCAGTTTTATGTTTCATTTTCTTCAAAAACGCTGAATAATATCGTGGCCAAAAAATTAAAAAAAACGCTGAATAATATGATATTTTGAAACCAAAAACTGTGCCAACTTTTTTTACGTGAGCAGTGGGATGATATTTTGGAACCAAAACAAAAGGAAGATTCCTAGTTGGTTCGAGACCTTTACCACTCACCCTTTCAAAGAAAATAAAAAGACCCCTTTCTTCTTTTTGGTGCCAAAAAACTACCATCCACGTAGGAATAATCTAACTTGTACTGGAAATTCACTAATTATTATTTCAAAATTTTAAATTCTAAATTACTAGAACAGTAGAACCAAAAGCCCAAAGGGCTCTTCCCTCTTTCCTTCTAAGTTCTAGACATTTTCATTTTCACTTAACAACTAAGAGAAAGTTAGGGTCTTTTTTGAGAGAGAAACTCAATCCCTCTCTCTCTCTCTCTACAAAAAAGAGTACATAAATATAAATAAAAATAAGAATAAATGACGGAGATACTATAATAATATTTTGTTTGTTCATAATTAACGAAATCAAATTTAAATATCATTTATCACATCAGTGGATAATAAAAGAAATTAAGATATAATTAATAGTTGGAGTGTTATTTTAAGTAGACTCCCATTTCTATCAGTCATCAGACTCATCACAAATTCACAATAACATCAAAAAACAGAAAACGCGGTTTCTTCAACTAATTCTCATTTTCTGGCTTACATTCAACTAATTGTCAGTTTGTCACTGACTGAAAATTGTAATTTGCAAAGCAAAACGCGTTTTTCCTTTCTTTTCTCTTTTTAAATTTTAACTGCAGAGGTGGGCCATGCATGAATACAATAAAAATAAAAAAAACAGGGAAGGAAGTTAAGCTGGTAGTACAGAGCAGACTAGAGTAGTGATTATAATAAGAGAGTTTGAAACTGACTCGACGACTTGGGGTTTTCAGTTAATTTCGAAATTTGGGTGTCGTTTTTTTATTTTTTGTTTGTGTATCAATTCAAAGCTGTCGTTGAGGCTGAGCAGCAGCTTATTCGCAAATTGCAAGAGTTTTTGGGATTGGAATGGGCAACTGCTTCTCGGACGAGGCCGGCGGCAGAGCGGCGGTGGGCGGCACCGCCGCTTCTCACGGCAATCCGTACGACGCACCAAACGACGCCGTCGATCACTTCCTCAGGTCTCGCGGCTACCACGGCCTCTTCTCTCAGATCGAGGTTCCGAACTCACCTTTTCTTCAACTTCATTCTTCAGCAATTACCAATTTTGGATTCATTCAATTTTTTCACTTCAGCTAAATTATTATTGAAATCTTGATGCTCGTTTTAGATCTTTTGTTCGAAAACTTGAATTCATTTGAGCTCTTGACTGTTGCTATAAGCAAATGTAGATAGCAAGAACTTGAATTAGTGAGCCTCTTTTGAAAACTGTTGGTCAAGAATTGGATTCACAATCGAATCATTTGAATGCAATATTCATTTCAAGTTCTGCAGAAGCTACAATTTAATGAATTTTTTTATTTTTTTTTTATGGTTTTTTGTTTTTTTGTTTTCTTGACTAATGAATCCGCCATTTCGGCTCAACTCACATGCAGTTATCATTTGCTGCTATAGACTTGCGTGATCGGGACGTGCTCTCCAAGGTTTGTCGCGCTAATGAATAATACAAGGAGTTGTGTTTAACTGTTTATACAACATGCATTATGCTTTAATGAACTGTTGTATTTGCTATTTACTTAATTATATTGTTAAAGTATTTTCAAAACCTGATGGTAAGATTTGTAACTCTCACACGTTTCTATCCAAGAGATGAATACTTCATTTGACTGGAACTATAGCTATATTCAGGATTAAATTATGGATGCAACAATCCGGAATTATTATTTTTTTTTTTCCCATATGAAGACCACCTTTTATTTGCCCTATTTCGTGTTCCTGATGTAGTTTTCAAAACCCTGTTTCTTGCAAGATGTTAATGGTAGTTCTTTTGGATGCCATGCTCCATATTTTAGTTGGGTAAATTTTCTTTTGTTTCAGGAATGTCAGTCTGTAATTCATGAATTTTATTTTCTATAGAGTGATCCCATGCTGGTTATCTATACAAAAGGAAGAGATGGAGGACTTGCAGAGCTTGGCCGCACTGAAGTAGTTCTAAATTCATTAAATCCAAAGTGGATCACAAAACATAATATCACTTATCATTTTGAGGTTGTGCAGACTCTGGTGTAAGTTTAAAGCTTTCATCTCTTCTTTAATCCAGAAGATGTGTTTTTGGCTTCACAATTATGTATGATGTGGAATATTTTTCATCACAGGTTTCATGTGTATGATGTTGACACTCAGTTTCACAATGTGGAAGCGAAGGTACAAATTTATGATATTGTGCCTGCATATAAAATTCTCTCTTCCTAAGCTAGTGTTCTTGATCATCCATGTCATCTTAAACTCTCTGTGCAAGACACAACACAAATATGGTTATTTTCTCATTTGGAAAAAAGGCCATATCAAATACAAATTGACTATTTTAGGAAACTTTTCTCATTGCTTTTCTTTTCCCTCGATTCCATTTTTCCGTACAGTATATGATAGAATGTGTTTTCTCATCATATTCTAGATGCACATTGTTTTGTTTTGCTCATACTTTTTGGTACACATATTGGTAGCTTCATATTATAATTAATGTATTAATACAAAGATTTGCTTCCTCTCATTACAATTCAAGTACTTGCAAGCATAACAGGTTAATAATGGATGGTTTTATTTGTGCAGATGCTTAAGCTAGACGAGCAACAATTTCTTGGCGAGGCAACCTGCGCATTGTCTCAGGTGTGACCTAGTGACCATTCTCTATGTCTGTGTGTGTGTGTGTGAGAGAGAGAGTGCTTGATCTCTCTAATCTGAGAAGTATTTTAGTTCCTATTTCTAGTGTATTTGGTTTCCAAGATACATTAGTGGAGATCATTTATTCTAGGAGGACTATCGACTATACCTGTAAATCTGGCATCTGATACACCTGTTAATTTGTCTTTCTACCTGTGCAGATAGTTACTAAATCAGACAGGTTATTAACCCTAGATCTTGTATATAGAGAAGGGTCAGGAAGATCAACTCGTCCTCAAAACCGTGGAAAGCTCATTGTGCATGCTGAGGAATCGATTAGCTCAAAGACGACAATAGAGATGATTTTAAGGTGTTCGGATTTGATATACAAGGATCTCTTCTCAAAAAGTGTAGGCGCTTCTTAGTTCTTTTCTTTTCTCTTTGGTTATCTATTTTTAGGAGCATTACTAGTTATATGCATGCTTGGCCAGATGGAAAATGGTTTATGTTTTGGCACATGTTGTGATTTGTCCTTCAGGACCCCTTTTTGGTAATATCAAAAGTTGTGGAAGGTGGGATCACAATTCCAGTTTGCAAAACAGAAGTCATAAAGAACGATCTCAAGCCCACATGGAAGCCAGTATATTTGAATATTCAACAAGTTGGAAGCAAGGTATAAACAAGTTTCTTCTTGGTGCTAGAATATGCATCAATTAGTGGAAATCGAGTTGGCTGGGTCTCTGTATACCTTGTTTGTTTGGTTACCATGGAAAGCCCAAGTGTTTGGTTGCTTAATTAAGTCCATGGCTGTAGTTTTCCTTTTTTTCTTGCTAAATTGAGAAAGTTAACTGAACTTGTCCTCATGTGGTTGCTGTCACTATAAAAAATGTGCTGACATTCAGAGTTCCCTCTTAATAATCATGTGGTCAAATATTGTAGATTCTTTTACTAAAGATTAATGTGGGTGTTTGCAGGCCATGCTTCTTCATCTGTTCATTGATAGCTTGATCATGTTGTGTTTTTCCATCTGTTTATTAATAGCTTTCTCATATTAATTTTTCTAATTAATCTGCAGGACAGCCCATTAATACTGGAGTGTTTTAACTTCAATAACAATGGCAAACATGATTTGATTGGGTAAATAAATTTTTTTTTTCTTCCATCTTGTTCCCTAATTTCTATGGAGTGGATCAGTGACTATACTTTGGTTTGTTTGTTTGTTATATTTTTTATTTATTATAACATAACTATGCTTTTGTTGTTGAATAAACAGAAAAGTTCAGACATCCCTGGCAGGATTGGAAAAGCTTCATGGTAGTGGGCAAGGAGAGAATTTATTTGTACCAACTGCTGTTGGGCATGATTACCACAACAAGGTAATATATTATTAACTTGATTTCAATCGCAATGTCTCTTAATTTACAAGTTCTGTGACTTCAATGCAGACACTAAAGAGCCAACTATTTGTGGACAAGTTTACTGAGAGTGTCCAGCACACTTTCCTTGATTACTTGGCTGGTGGCTGTGAATTGAACTTCATGGTGGCTGTTGATTTTACAGGTACTTATCTATGCTAATTTGTGATTGTCATTAGAGTATGTTGAGCCTTGCAAATAATTTCTGGAAACACAGTAGCATGGCTGCAAAGTTGTCTGCTATAGGAAAAGTGTAACTGTATTATACTTGTGCTGTAGTCATTGTTATTTCTAGCTTACTACTTTTGTACTTTGCTTTTAGTTTCACTCATATAAATGTAAAATTGTTCAGAACGAATCATGTAACATGTGTTTTTATGTCTTATCAATTTCATTCATATTCCTTGATCATCAGCTTCAAATGGAAATCCTCGCCTGCCTGATTCTTTGCATTATATAGATCCTTCAGGACGGCCAAATGCATACCAGAGAGTGAGAATTAGGTCCCTTATATTATAAAATTTTACAAAGTAGTCCTTTCTCTGGACCCATATGATTGTGACATTCCTTTTCCAGGCGATCTTGGAGGTTGTGGAGGTGTTGCAGTTTTATGATTCAGACAAGCGCTTTCCTGCCTGGGGATTTGGAGCTCGACCAATTGATGGTCCAGTTTCTCATTGTTTCAACTTGAATGGGAGTGGTCATTACTGTGAGGTAAAATAGTTTAAGACCCGGACTTGCTTTTGTTACCTTAAATTTTGTAGATTTTTTCTCCACGTTAAGGATTATGTAAGTCTTCCAGCCAAAAAAATAAGGATTATGTAAGTCTACTTCTTTCAGGTTGAAGGACTCCAAGGAATTATGATGGCATATACAAGTGCCCTCCTCAATGTTTCTCTTGCAGGACCAACTCTTTTTGGACCTGTAATTAGCAATGCTGCATTAATTGCTAGCCAGTCTCTTGCAAATGGTGGACGAAAATACTTCGTCTTGTTAATAATCACGGTAAGCATAATGGGGTTGGATGTATTGTCCTATGCATCTCTGAAGTTCTTTCAGCTGATCATGACTGTACTTTGGTAATCCTTTAACTCTTTTAGTACATGTATATAATATCCCCGAGGTTCTTTTAGTTTACTCCAACTTTTCCCAATTTCTTGAGTTCCAACCACAGCTTTGTTCTAAAATTATACTGCTGTAGGATGGGGTAGTGACAGATCTCCAAGAAACCAAAGATGCCCTTGTGAAAGCGTCTGACCTGCCATTGTCAATCCTCATTGTTGGAGTAGGAGGAGCTGACTTCAAAGAAATGGAGGTATCTATTCACTTGTGTTTGTAATGCTGAACTGTTTTACATTATGGTACTGATTGTTTGGACTGCGTAGTCAATACTCGAGTAGAAGCCTGAATGCTACATGACTAATTATCTCCACTTGTTTGTCGTAAAGATTTTGGATGCTGACAAGAGTGAGAGGCTTGAAAGCTCGAGTGGACGTGTTGCTTCACGTGATATAGTCCAGTTTGTTCCATTCCGAGATGTACAAAGTAAGTCTTGTTATGTCATAGATCTGGCAAACCAACTCTGGGTAGTAGTTTTAGCAATTCATTCTAGGTGGGCAGTAACTTTCCTTTGACTTACAGGTGGAGAGATTTCCGTTGTTCAGGCACTTCTAGCAGAACTCCCATCGCAATTTCTGACTTACATGCGATCCAGAGATGTTAAACCAAATTTGTGATCATGTAAAGAACAACTGTACATATGCAACTTGATCCTCGTTCAGTATGAGGTTGATTTCTTTTCTCTTTTTCCTTTTTTGGCTGCATGGCAATCCTAATGTGATTTTATCACAAAGAAAATTTAAGGTCGCATCATCACGTTCGAGTTGGGATGGCTGCAGCTGCACAGTCCTTTGTGGCCTTCATGAGATTGCCAACTTCAGTGGACACAGTTTTTCTTTACCGAGCTCGGCTTCTACAATTAGAGGCTCTGAACATCAAGGCAGGGTTATGGGCCTATGGCTTTAGGCACCGGCCCACGGGTTCTCTTTCAAAGTCAACAACTGGAAAAAGATGTGAAGTTTCATCTTTTTGAATGGTAGTTTCATCAAGGGTTCAAAATGTTTCATAAATCTTTTTCTCGGTTTTTCGCTTTCCAAATTTTATTCGACCTGTTGCATATTATATGTTTCATTATACTACGTTATTCATAACTAAAGATAATTGAAAATGCTAAAAGGATCATATTTTCTGTAGATGATTATGTGATGTAGCTACTGTACAAACGCATTTTGAATTCTTATATACGAATATTGTTAGGGAAATTAATACCACCAACCCTCCACCATCTGACCCATTTGCAACCAAGTTTCAAACCAAAATTGTAATTTGCAGAGTATCATTTACTTTAAAAACCACAACAAGTGTGTAACAAATTGAACAAGGACATGGTCCAAGGTTCTCCTCTCCTTCTGCTCTTATTCTCAACTTCTTGCATTTGATTTTGAACTCTCCACAAGGACCACAAATCCTTGAATCCAAAATCAAATTTCCTGTGCGCAAGTTTACCATTTGGTTCGACATTGAAATCTCAAAATAAGAAATAAAAAAGTTTAGGCTTTTATTTACTATGGTGTGGTGACTGTGGTCCCTATAGGAGAAAGCAAAAAAAAGGGAACAATATGTGATGAACCATTTTTTTGAAAAAGGGTCTGGTGCATGGAGGTGGACTGGTGTCTGGTGATGATAAAAGTTGGGTTACAGTGGAAGGAGGTGGTGGACTTTAGAGGTGTGGATCGGAGGAGTAGGTGGTGGTGCAAATAGGTTTGTGGTGGCAATGGTGGGATATATGAAAGTTGAAGCGACAAAAATTAAAGTTGGTATTTTATTTTTAGAGTTTAACCGCCTTAATTTTCTGGTCAGTTCCTGTACATGTGTCATAAAAATATGATGTAGAACGGATAACGAAGAAATTTATGTAACAGCTTGATCGTTGTAAATCCAAGAAATTTGGAAAATGATTTATACTAGTTAGAGGGTTTGGCTATGAAAGTGGCACTAATACATATCGTTCCGAAAGGAATCGCGAGACGAATCAAACTCATTGCTTTGCCATGATGTATGGGCTTTTTCGGCCTTGTGAGGTCGTTTAGGGCTTCAAAACTGTATTTTAAACTTTCAGACATTTTATTTATTTTCGTTTATATTTTATTTGGATTTGTAATTATCCGTGGGCCTTAATTATAAAGTTATTTGCGCTCTAGGGTTTCTTTAAGCGTACTTAAGCAATTTTACAATTGCTAGCCGAAGTAGCTATTATTATTTTTATCAAATTAATTATTAATGTTTTCTCTCAATTTTCTGATAGATTTCAGGCTACTTATTCTTTTAAGTTTACATGACTTAAATGAGACAGACATTTTAGTGACAAGAGGATTTGGACTCAAATAATCTTTCTAAACATGAAAAATGTGAGGTACGAGATAATTGAGTCATTGATCGAATTGGTTATCTACAGTCTTAATTAAATATAAAAGGACCAATTAGTGACTTACTAGTGGCTGAGTGGCTGTCCTGACCACAAGGGCATGAAAACTTAATTCAGGACCAACCTCGACCTGGACCATATTAGACTTTAATGCAGCAATACTTTCGGCAACTATATATAATCAACGTATTACTAATTAAGAATCTAAGATGCTACTAATTAATTACCATGGAGTTAGCTAGGCTGCTCCTAATTAATTAACTCATCAATTCAATTAATTGAAGGGTTATTCTATGATACATGATTTTTTTTTTGTTGGCACAGATAATACATGAATTTTTATCTCCCTCTATTTGTATATATCATGTTTTTCCATGCATGCATGGCAGCATGTCATATATGCAATTAATTCATTTATTTTCTATGTTATAATCTAAATTAAGTACATGCAGTTAGAATCTCTACCATCTATTCACTTCTCACTTCTCATGATGAGCACATTAATTGTGACATGAATATCGAGTATACTGTGTATATGTCAAAGGAAAAACAATTCAATTGGGTAAAAAAAAATCTTTAATTAATTTGCAATTAAAAAATAAAAGAAGTGATAAAGTATGCGCAGTCATTGGTCACAAAAGTAAACACACCTAGTTCAAAAAGAAATAAAAAGAAGAAAAAGAAGGCCTCAAAGTTGGACCATATACTTTTTTTCCCGGCCTCGACTCTCAAATTAATTTCACACCACCAAGGACAAATACATATATATATATATATATATCACTGTACTATCAAACCCTATCTCTCTCTTCTCTCCTCCTCTTGGTTATTGTCCTCTCATCTCTTTGTCTCTGAATCTTCTTGACCTTGATCGATCATGTTATATTAATTTCTTGTTGATCATGATCTTCTTGCATGCATGAGTGCAACAAGTTGTTAAGATAGAATTAATTTCTAGCTAGTTGGTAAGATTAATATTGATTGTGTTATCTGTTGGCTTGATGATTTAACAAAACCACTACCAAGGTATCAATAACAAGGTCATAAAGTGGATCGAAAACATGGGAAGAGGCCCTTTCCTTGTGATGAATCGGAGGCGAAAGAGGAGGATCAGGATCATGATGATCATCAAATGATCTTCCCACCGCCCTACTTTTTCTCACCAGCTCAATCTCAACAAGAGATGTCTGCCATGGTGTCTGCTCTATCTCAAGTTATTGGAAGCACTGACCACAACGTCCCACTTGATCATCATCATCAAGTCCCCCCCAACAACCCACTGGTCATAACCCCGCAGTCCTCCACTGCCTTGGAACTTGACCAATCTCATCAACAGCCTCAAGATCAAGGTTAACTTTATGTACCATTGAACTTTAAATACAAGCACCTAAATTTCAGATCGATCGATCGCCTTTTTAATTATTTAGTTGAACCGTGATTATTATATATATATATATAGTACCTATAATTGATCTAGCTAGGTCTGCTGTATAGATTTAGAACTCATGTGGATATATATGCACTTTAATAATGCTTGCAAGTAATATATGCTTTTTCATATATACATGTTAAACTTAATTATAATATGCAACTGATGTTTCTAATTAGTTTATCAATGTTTGTAACTGCAAAGCAACAACATGCTTTTGGCGTTGAACATATAGAAGATATATTGATGCATGTGCACTGAAACTATTTGATGCATGTGTACGTAGGGAATGTTGTGAGGAGAAGACACTATAGAGGAGTGAGGCAGAGACCATGGGGAAAATGGGCGGCCGAGATTCGTGATCCAAAGAAAGCAGCCCGAGTGTGGCTAGGCACTTTCGAAACGGCGGAGGCAGCAGCACTTGCTTACGACGAAGCAGCTTTGAGGTTCAAAGGAAGCAAAGCCAAGCTCAACTTCCCCGAAAGAGTTCAACAAGGCACAACTACATTAATTGATCAATTTGGCAACAATAATTACCTCACAATAACTACTACTCAACAAGACCAGGTTGCTGTCCCCAGTAGTACTACTCCTCCTGCTCATCAGCCTTATCAGCCTCTTCCTGATCATCATCAATATCAACTGCCGGCATACCCCAATATTAATGTCACTGATCAATATGCACAATATTTTCGGGGTGGTAACGATGGCATAAATTACGATGCACCTGCAAATCTTTATAATCAGAGAGACCAAATATTTGTTTCCCAGACTTCATCATCAACTTTCCATGTACCATCTCAAGTACAAGAAGAAGATCAGCAACAGCCTTAAGCAGCTTTTCTATGCCGCGGTTTGGTTCTTCTACTTCTTCGAGTACTTCAAATCCTCCTAAGAATAGGAAACACTCGGACAGCAGTCATTAATATTCCAGCGGAGAATGAATAGTAAAAAATTGATCCTGATCGAATTGGATTACTACTCATTATAATTATATATGTTATGTACTACTCCAATTACTGTTTCCCTTTTCCTGTATTTCTTTTCTTTGTTTTGCGTTTCTTGAATTAGACCCTTAATTAATTTGTTGTTGTTATCAAATCGAGTTTGTTAAACTTAAGAGTAATAAGAATTATTCCTAGAAAATTATCCAAGCAGCTTCTGCCTATAAGAGGCTAAGATATTATAAGTACATACTAGCCAGGCCGGCCAGCTCGATCCACTTATTTACAGATAGGTATAATAGAACAAAATCTCAAATTCTTTTTTCTTTTTTTGGCCGGGAAACAAAATCTCAATTTCAAACTTGGTATAATATCAATATATATATATATGTGCATATATGCCTCGTGACATGACTCATATGGTCATTGAGTTCGGCTGTAGCCTGTAAATGACACATTTGCTAATCAGCCTAACCACCCAATTATTTAACTACATGATTATAGTTTCAGAAAGGGTTAATTAATATTTCTGCTGCGACCTACATTAATTGGCACGTTCCATGCATGCTTAATTAAGTTGAGTATATCCCCTAAACCAGCAGGGTGCATGTATCAAACTACTTTACCTGCGGCCTGGATATATATAATTTAATTATTATATATATGGTTAAATATTGCCACACGGTTTCATTGATTTAAACAATAAAAAGAAACACCGGATCGATGAGAAGAGCTGGAACACGTACGTACACTTGATCTTTATATATATATATATATATATGTTGTCTTTAATATATAGTTAATATTCAACTCTTGGACTTAGTCAAGGTTATTATAAACCTTTCAATATTGTCAAAAGAGGCTTTGTTAACGGCTCAGTTTGATTTGGATGCACAAAAGTGTGGATAGAATGGAAAACGTTATGCAATATATATAATCGTGGCAAAAGACCCACCCCCAAAGAAAAATTACATTAAAGAAAGAAAAACACCTCTTATTAAGTGGAAAGCAACCTAGCTAGCGTTAATTGCAAATTCAATAACTTTGATATATAATCGTGGTTCCATCAATATGATAATGAATGGAACCATCGGAGCCAGTTGTGAGTACCTCATTCAACTTGCATTAAGTTGATTATATATGCTTTTGACGATCGATGGATTTACCCACAAGCTGAAGGTATACCCATCATTGATATCATAATCAAAATGCGATGGTTACCTATGAATATAAAGTCAAAGAAATACTAGAACTAAAAGGAGACCTCAGTGGCGGTGGTGGTGGTGGTGGTTACAATAGTCAGTTGGGACCGGTTTGGCTCAAGTGGCAAGAGCTAGCTAGCAAGCAGCTGTGGTAGGTAGAGTGGTAGAGTTTAATTGGGTAGCTTCTAGACGTATTATCTAATTAATACCCACCATGCTGTAGCAGTACTTATTTTGTCCTTAATTAATAGCTTCTGAATTCAATTGCCGTGTGAGCTGCGTTAACGTTGCATGCACGAGTGTGTGTAATAGGACGTCAATTGACTCACACTGGTCCCACTCACTTTGCTCCATCCATCTCACTTCTTTTAGAGACTTTTGTCTCACATATAGCCACTTGATATATCCACTTTTCGACCTTTGGATAGCTTTTACGGCTATCATATATACGTTTGATGACGATAAAATTGGATAAAATAAATAGTTAAATTTATGTGTATTTAAAGAATAAATTTTCTAACTTAAAAGAATAAGGTGTATTAAGATGGACTAATCATAATGGAAGACTTATCCCTTCCAATCCCGCTAAAAATAATAAAATTAAATAATTCATCTTCTTCTTATTTTTTTCTCATCTTCTTTTTATCTTCTTTCTTTAAGTTAATTAGAAGACACATTGCATGTCTTTCTTAAATACACATAAATTTTACTATTTATCCTATATATTTAATTATATCTTTTATACACCAAACGAGACCTAAATATATATATGACATTAATTATCTGTATCATAAAATTCTAGGCATAATATATAATCTGTCAAGATAGTATAAGTAACACTATTCAATTAATTAATTAATCGATAATTAATTTTTGAATTTTTATATTATTTGCTGCTTGGGCGGCTCCTTTAGAGTTTGGATGACTTGATCGATCGATCTGTCGGTTCCATTTGTCAACCTTTACGGCTATTCGTATTCCTCTCTTTTTTTTGTTTGGGTATGATTTACGGCTATTCCTTACTTAGCTAGCTATATATACTCCCGTCCCACTTCCCACTTCCCACCTCAACTCGATCGCTAACCTCTCAATGCTTAATTACTTCTAATATTAATCATAAAGTTAGTCCCGAATTAAGAGCTACTTCTCACAACAGAGAATTTGTGTCTTTACAAATATATACTCATGAACAAGACATGCATCTGGTGATCGGTTTTATAATATTTTTTGGTGCGTGTGTGAGCCCCAAATGAGAGTGAAACCAAATCCCAGTATAAATTCCTTCTAGTTTTTCAGAATATATAACCCATGCATAATACATGCATGACCTATATATTATGGCTAAAATGAAGTATACCAAGTTATATCTTATATATAATGCTCTTTGACCAAAAAAAAAAAGTTATATATAATGCATGGCCCATCCCATTTTCATCGACGTCAACAAATTAACGCAAAGCCCAATCAACAAAGATCATAAACGGATATGTATGGTCTGCAACCCCGGCCCATTTAATTAACAATTAGCATACTACAGCCGGACCCTTGCCTGCTGCAGCATGCATGATTATACATTTAACTGTCGAAATAAACCCATATATATATATATATATCCCTCAGGCATTTGCATGGACCATGCTAGCTATAGCTAGCTGGACCTTTTTGTAACAACTAACAATAAATACGGCACTTCATCAATATAATCTAGTTATTAATGATTAATAGGATGTTTACATGCTACATTAATGGTATATATAATTATATAAAACTATCTATCTTTTTATATACGGATCATTATGTTTTCATTTATGCTTTAAGGTCACGATAATCTCAAATGAAGAAACAAATAAAAGACAATGCATTCAAAGATTAGATTCACTCAAATAATATAAATATTCGTATCCATTAATTATGTTTTGCCTTTCTATATTTTTATTACTAGTTATATATGTTGATAATGAGCCTTAACCAAAGTGTGGCACTAGATGAGTACTAGAGTGTGAGTTATATGATCGATATATAGAAATCCTAAGTTCAGATCTTCATTGACAAAGAATAATAATAATAACAAAAAAAATATTAAAAAAAATTGTCTACTACAATTTGGAATTATACTAATCCAAACATGAATATTTATATGACATCTGTCTAAAAAAAAAATGCAAGGAACGTACCCAACAGATTTTTGGAAATAGTCTTTTTTAATTTTCTCAATTTAATTAAAACCGAAATGTAGAAAGTAATGCTTTGTATATAAAACGAAAAAAAATTTAATTTCAATTAAAAAAAAAGTTAATTGGAATATTGGACGACCAATGGTTTCTTCAACCATCTCTCTGAATGTTCACACCATGAACACGAAACATATATATAAACAATTAAACATGTCCTGTAGCAAACCCTATCTCCCACCTCCCATCTCTTCCTCCGCCTCATATATTCTTGTCCTCTCATTTCTTTCTTTCTCCTAATTTATTTCCTTTGCTGTCTTCTCTTGATCTTGATCTATACTTCTTGTACCTTTATAAGCTGTTGATTTCTATAAGCTGCTTCTGCCTAGTTCGATGATTTAATCAAAATTAATATCAATAGATCGACAAGCTAGCTCATAAAGTGGATCCCAATAGGAAGAGGCGACTTCCTTGCGATGAATCACCGGAGGAGAAAAAGGAAGATCACTTGTTTCCTGTTTACTCAACTCGGTCTCAACAAGACATTTCAGCCATGGTTTCAGCTCTAGCTCAGGTCATTGCAAATAGTGACCAAACCCCACTTCAAGTGCATGCAAACCCATTAATCACCTCATCACAATCCACTCCAACGCAAAGCCATGAGCAATCTCAACCACTACTTCAAGATCAAGGTATTGTATATATATATTTGCTAGTGACAATTAATGTGATCAGTAATCTCTTTTCTAATCCTTTCAATCATACAAAGGATATATATATATATACATATACACTTGATCTCCACTTATAATTAATCAGGGATTTAGGGTTTGTGTACAAATTTAAAGTTCATATGGGGTTCCTTTTCCCAACATATATGTTGCTTAAATTTCTTTTGTTTTTGCCCAATTTGAACTAGCAATAAAAATAGGAGGTTATATACAAGTGATAAATATTTTAGTTTAATAATATTTTTTTACCAACATTAACTGCCAGGTTTCATCTCTCTTCTTTCCAAATTATCCTTATGATCATCTTCGTCATCAAATTTATTTTTATGATCGAAATCACATTTCCTAACTATATATATTAGCTGATCATGTTGCAATTAATATATTCAATTGAGAGTATATCATAATAATTAATGTAATATGTGCACATCAACTGCCAGTCTGCCACACACATAAGGTGTTCAACTAATCTAGTGATCCTTAGTAGTACTTAAACCTATCTTCTCCCATCTATATATTGATGTGGGTATTTTTGGTTGCAAAATATATATGTTTCTTCTAATTGTATCCTAACTAATGCATGCTTTCCTCATACATGTGTACGTGTGTGAAGGGAATGTGAGGAGACAACACTATAGAGGAGTGAGGCGGAGACCATGGGGAAAGTGGGCGGCGGAGATTCGGGATCCGAAGAAGGCAGCCCGAGTGTGGCTTGGAACTTTCGACACAGCTGAGGCTGCAGCAGTTGCTTATGATGAAGCAGCTCTGAGGTTCAAAGGAAGCAAAGCTAAGCTCAACTTCCCCGAAAGACTTCAACAAGGCACAACTACATTAACTGATCAATTTGGTAACAATAATGACCTCACAATAAGTAGTACTCAACAAGAATTGAATACCATTAATACGGATATTGTAAGAGTTCAAAATCATCATCATGGCCATGTTGTCCCCAACAGTAATTCTCACTTACCAACATATCCCAATGTGTTTGATTATGCACAATTATCAAGTAACAACGTAGGTAATTATGGTGTACCAAGTGATCAGACCTATGGACAAGAGAGATTTGTTTCGCAGATTTTATCAAGTACTACAGCTTCTACATCTTCCTCGTCTTCCATGCCATCCCAACAACAACAACAACAGCAACAAGAAGATCAAGATCAAGAGATGCTAAGATTTTCGATGCAGTTTGGTTCATCTTCGAATTCCAGTCATCCTAATAAGTATAGGAGAGACTTTGATGGCAGTCACTCCAGATGATATGTAGCTAGTGAACTGGATCAGTGATCAAACAATTTTGATGGGTGTTTTTCTTTCATTTTAATTCGTTTCCTGTAATTTGTAATTTCTTGATTAAAACCCTTTATTATCAATGTTTGCTTAAGGTGCACATCGAAAAGAAGAAAAGGAAGAAAAAAAAATGTGCTAAAGTTTAGAGTATATCATCAGCAAGTGTGAATTTGATGATGTTTTTACATGGACAAAAGAGTACTGGTATTCCCATGCATGTTTAGAACGTGCAAGCTTTAGCGTGCAACGTTGTCTAAAACATTGTTGAAAGCTTTAAGAAAATAAAAAGAAGAGGCATGACTAAGTAATTAAGTAAGTAGAGAGCTGAAAATGTACCTTGAGATCTGGGTCAGTGTTTCACATATATATATATATATATGCATGCATATGAGGCAGTACCAGCATATTATATTACTCTGCGTAGGACCATGTCGTATATACCAATCGGTGATATATATATATATCTTTTGTGATGCAAAACCGAGCGTAAACCCACAAAATTTTATAGCTATATATATATCAAAAGCTAATTTGTATTTAACATGATTCATTCAGATTCGAGAAGGTGTTCCAACAGATCGAATCTTAACTAGCTAGCTAGGTCGATATATATATATATATATATAGACATGAAGGAAATTAAATTTCAGATTTTAATTACTATACAGTCATCATGCATGCTACATGGTCATCGAATTCGGCAGTGAGTGACAAGAATTGAGGTCAAACACGACAATTGCTATATAGGTGGTTTTCACATATCTATCAGTATGGACAATCTCACCGCCCCTCTACATGAATACATGATATTAATAATAACAATCATAACATTAAAGAATAAGTTTATATATAAGATCATTTTTCTATTAAAATTCTATCATATAATTAAATACATTTTTAACTATTATAGAGATCTTTCAGAGGTTCACAGACAACGATAAAACTAGCTCTAAAGTCTCAACAGTCAACAGAAGAATCCTGTGACTGTAGCCCCGCGGCAACATCCCACGTTACTCGATTTTGTTAGGTTAAATTAAGCAGCTGCTTTTTTTAGCAACTCCAAACATGGCCCAACCCAAAAGCTAGCTTGCTTAATTAATCACATTTATCAACCAAGTCTAATTAGACTACACCTTTATCGATCAATAGGTCGTCATTACGTCATTAATTAATTGTAAAGACTATTTAATTCGAATCCCTTCCTAGTTCCAAATTAAGTAAATATTATGAGTTTAATTATTTCATAATTAAAAAGTCAAAACTTGTATAATCTGATCGATCATAGACGAACCTAAATGTGGGTTGTAGAGAAGCAACCAAAAAGATAAGTATTCCACCTTCCACATAAAGAGGGAGACCAAAACAAAGGTAATGGAAGCAAAAAAGGAAAATTAACAAAAATAAATCGGCTGGGTTGACTTGAGTGTTCCAGTCCCCACGCCAAAGAATCAACTGTACGTGAAAAACGAGTTTGGATCAACTGTTGACTTTACAATTTCATAGCCGACTCACTTATATTCTTTTGTCTGTCGGCTCCAATTTTCAAACTTTTCGGCTAAAGTCACATTCTCTACTCACTGCTTATTAGTATTGGTAATGCTATCTGTCCGGCAGGCTAGGTGTTCCATATATATATATATATATATATATATATATATATACAAGAATGCTGCAAAACTAACTTATTAGTAAGTTAATACAAAACTAATTACTATGTTGGGCTCACTACATAATATAATTTCAAAATCCGAATCGTATATTTTTTAGACCCTATTTTAAAGATCATCCCTGTAAAAAATCTTCAAAATCGGAAGTCATTTAGTCATTTGATTATAATAACAACTATTTATATGCTTTTATCGAAAATACTGATCGTCTATTTATTTGATCTCAATTAGATGACTACATGATTTTCGATTTAGTTGATTTTTGTAATGATGATCTTTAAAGTAGAGCCTAAATAATTGATGGTTCGGATTATGAGATTAGTGATGTGGTGTGCCCAAAAGCAGGGTTAGCTTCGTATTAACTTGCTAACTGGTTAGCTTTAGAGCACTCCTCTATATATATATATCCACATTCAACTCATCGATCCCTTACTAATATCCCATTTTTCACCACTAAAAATATATATTTGCTAAATTCTAACACATTAATTCTTATATTATATTGTGTATCACATCACATCACTCCCAGAAGCGAGACTTATCTATACAAACAAAATATATTTCTATTAATGATGTACAAAAACATAGTCTAAATAAATTTTTTTTTTTATTAACAATTGTCGTCCATGAGTTTTGAACACAAGACCACTTTCACTAAAGGAAAAAATTGTTATCCACAATACCAAATGATCATAGGCTAAATAATTGTATTGTTCCCTTGAGAGCTTCAAAATTTCCCTTTTTCTTTTTTATTTATTAACTATCGATGAAAGAATTCTAAATGATGAAGATAATACTAAAAAGACAATTACCAATTTCCCCATTCAGATTTCTTATGGAGATCGCCGTATGACGATGTGTTGGAACAGTTCTATTTCAGGCGGGCAGAGAAATGCTTCCTGCTTTGTCTTGGGCCTATCGGTTTTGGTTTGGGTTTTTGATTGGTTTCTGTTGTTTTTTTTTTTTTTGGGCTTTAGTTTGGACTGCTCTAGCCCTGGCCCACTACTTTGGGGTTTGTTTGAACTGTTCCCCCCTTGTGGCTTTATGTTATGTTAATTTGATCTTCCCACCAAAAGCACAAAAAAGAAATGATAACGGGGATTCTGCACAGAAGATACATATATGAACTGTCAACAAATAAGACTACAGGGATTCTAGACTTCCACATTGCAATATCACATATCTGAAGACTGATAACATCTTATTTAGCTTATGTATGAAATTATGAATAAAAACCAAAGTTACTACACTAAAGGCAGTAGCCATGGTCATTGGTTCCAACATATTACATTGTCAAGTTCCCACAACAACTTCACAGTGGTCATAAGTACATTTCAAAATGCATTAGAAAGCTTCATAAAAAGATCACAACAAATGGGGAAATAGTGAGATTTGCACCTGGTATGCAAATTACAGAGGAACATTAGGCATCTGCCAAATCGTACTACCATAACTCTTGTTGAGCAAAAGAATACCGCAGCTGTGCTAACATTGAATGCCAAGAAAATATAAACAAAAACGAAAAAATAATATGACCCTACAAGTTATGCACCAGTCGTCCCCTCAGCCTTCTTTTCGTAAACACCTTCTAAGCATTCTTTAGCTCTATGGACCTTTGACTGAAGATAGAAGCTTCCGTTTTTGGCATTCTGCTCAAACAAGTTGTCATATCTCTACATGAAGGAATTGTTTTAATAATGAAGTCAATAAGTAACATTTCTCAGAATGATTCGATGCTAGCATCCATATGCGGGGAAAACAACAGAACTGAAAAATAAATAAATTAAAAAACCTGCAAGATCTCCTCCCATGATGCACGCTCTGTGACACCTAGAACCTGCCTTGCCTCTGGTTCCGCCATAATTTTGCTTGCTTTGATAATATTCTGTGCTGCTTCCTTAGTAACACCAGACTTTGCGGCATCTGCATTCAGTGATACAAAAAAAAAAATCTTAAACCGCAGTTGACAAGTAGAATTGTGACAACAAAGCAGCAAGAAACCTAGTCATGAACTACGGAAAGGATGTGAACTTTTGTGACTTATATGAGTTCATGACAAAAGATCCAAAAATTTATAGTGCTGAATTTGGGATTGGAAAAAAGCATACTCGTAAGTGCCTGACGATAAGCTTGAACCAAAGCCCTGGCAAATATTCCCGAGCCCATCACAATCAAGTTGGCAAGAATTTTTGCAGCCTGTACGCACAAAGAACAACTTAACTACATACTTATCAGTGTCAAACAATTCACAATAACTAAAGCCCTGCTCTTCTTGGCAAGACATTTTGCAGGGTATCATTTCATTCTCCCCATGTCTTCATGTTCTGGTAGAGAATGTGAAAATTAGGTTTCGAGAGGATACAAGTATAGAAAAGCTAATTTGTAATTTTGTAGTGGTGAATCCGGATTCATGCATTTCATTATTCATTAAGGAGGATTGTGCTTTTATTGGGGGAATTAAAGCAACAATCTTGTGGAATTGTAGTATGTATGTTGATTGTCTTATGGGTGGTGTCGACGGCACAAAATAAAAGGACATTTGAAATTATAGGGGTGAGGGACTGGTGTGTTTGTAGGGGTAAAGTTCGGTTTTGGGCATCATTGCAGGTTTCAGTTTCCTCTAAATTCCAGCATATACCTTTCTTCTTTATTTATGTGGACTGCCAGGCCATCTTTTCTAAGAATTGTTATTTTAGATGTTTTGCAATGTTTAGCTATATTATCAGATATTTTTGGTAGCTGGATGTTAAAGGTCTTATATGTATATTCAATGGACAGCTTGTTCAGGAGACAGGAAAAAAAAAAAAAACTAGCAACCATCTCATAAAGGCCCACAAAGGAAAGTTATTTACAATTAAGAGGTTAAGAGGTAAGAGGATAACACTAAGCCTGATGGCTTGAAGGTGAAGAAGAAAAAAATAAAATCTATGGTCCAAGTATTATACATACCATCACTGAAGATGAAGGCAATAAAATTGAGAGAATTAGTATCAGGACAATTGCGTCAGGACCTGAGAAACCTACAGTAGCACAACGGATATGTGAGATATTTTCTTATTTAAATCATGACTTTCAGACTTTCAGTGTGTGACTTTTGGATAATATATACAGAAATGTACACAAGCAGAGAAAAAAAAAAAGAAAAAAAAGAAGACAATCAATCAAGCATTCGATTACAATAGGGATAATGTAACTATAAATTGCAATTCCCGTTATGTACATCATATTAGCTGAAAATTAAAGTCATCTTCTGAGTTTTAACAGGTACATGTGGAAAACAGTAATTATGAAAGCAACCCAGAAAGTGATATACAAGCAAGCCAAATTGACAGAGCAAAACACCCATGAAATAAAAACCATATTTCCACATTGTTCATCAGTATCATATATACTGGTGCAAAATAACTCAGGTAAGAGACTCTTATTGTTCTATGAATAAATATCGTAAAAGCAAGAACACTATACGTAAAGATTGAATATATGAAGCATAGCTAGAAAAAAATTGGCAATTCAATTTCGGATGAATTAAAAATAACTGAAATTTCCCTCTTGAAACGATAAATAGTTTAATTCCTCCAAGAAAATAGGCCATTGACACCAGAAAACCATGACTGAGAGGAACAAAATAAAAGGCAATAGCTCATCAATCAGTTACACAGAGAGAGAGAGAGAGAGAGAGAGACTTACAGATAGAATTTGGTACTGATAGTTTTGGGGTGTGTTTGAGGGAAAAGGGATTTAGGGTTTTAGCCACGCAGAGAGGTTTTAGAAACTGAAGTTACAGAAGCAAGGAAAATCGTCGGCCAGCCTTGACTCTTGAGAAGCAATCGAGAACGAGATGACAATACTCAACTGGACCTAAATTCCTAATTGGGCTTGGCCCACGGTTGGGAGAGAGTCCGTGCCACTCCCACTCTGTGTCTTTGTGACTTTGTGTATGTGTGTGTGAGAGAGATACTATGTAAGATTATCCAATATTTGATCTGATAACATCCAAACAAAAATAATATTGATTTGTATAATGTTACAAAAATCCAAGCAAGTCCAACTTTGATCCTCTCCTTTTATTCATCCATCTTCTTTATTTCTCTACTATTAATCTCAACTGTTCTTAATAAAGTAGATTATTTTTGAGTTGACTAAAAAAGTTAAAAGGACTGTTAAACTCCGGAAGAGAATTCGAACTCAAGTTGTTTTCTCAAGAATAATCTAACATGCAATAAAATAAAAAAAGGTATGATAGCAATCCCAATGAAGGAAGTCTATACTCTGTATTTATATTAGTGCATGTATGCTTATGACCCCAATGGAATTATGGAACAGACAAGCCTTTCAACACGCATTTTTAAGCTCAAAAATCAAAAGCATTGCAACAACATAATATAACTGATAAGCGTTACTACGTTGACAAAAAGAAACACCCATCGGTCAGCATTACAAGTACACTGTCAGGCATAAAACAAACAAGCTGTGTATAGACAGTTGAGCACTACAAAGAACCTGTGTATGCTAAATACTCAAAAAGAACCTTGAACAGCCACAAAAAAAGGTATGCTAATCCTCAAAAGAACCTTGCACGGCAACCATCCAGCAAAATCCCACCAAAAACCTTCAAGCTCGCCATTCCTGCCCATACAGTTCAATCATTCAAAATCCTCATCAGATTTCACATGCAGAGGACTTGATGGCGAACCATTTCCTTCATCCAATGCTTCCTGAGCTCTCTTCCTCCCTCTGGTCTTTGCTCCAAAAACTCCCCCAGCAGCAGATTTCCCACGTTTTGCAATTGGAGCCGGTGACTTGTGGCTCCCTTCGGAATCTCCATTCACACCATCAGTCTGGTTTGCAGGTATTTCATTTACCTCCTCATCAGATTTCACATGCAGAGGACTTGATGGTGAACCACTTCCTTCTTCCAATGCTTCTTGAGCTCTCTTCCTCCCTCTGGTCTTTGCTCCAACACCAGTCCCAGCTGTTGCTTTCTTCCCACGTTTTGCAATTGGAGCTGGTGACTTATCACCCCCTTCAGAATCTCCACTCAAACCATCAGTCTGGTTCGCAGGTATTCCATTTACCTCCCCATCATCAGTCTTAGATGAGCTACCAGCATCAACTTTCAGACGTTTGGGACTCCTTTTGGGCTCACATTTTGTTGGTGACTTCTGCACAACATCATTCATGCCTGATACTTCAGACATTTCTGGGTTGGCTTCATTGTCAGAATTATCCAGTCCTTCGCTTGACTCAGCTGAATCTACATTCTCTTCCTCTTCTGTCCTAGATTTTAGGGATTCAATCGCATCCATTAACTCTCTATTCACCTGTCAAGTTCAATCCAATGAGCTAATGTAAAATTCATTTCCATTTGTTGATAGATATTATTGCATGAAAATTAAGGAAGATAAATTTCCATAAAGGTAATGGTTTTTTGGTTGTCAAGAAGACAAAAGAAGAAAATTGAGGCTACATTTTTCCTGCAGGCAGTCTATAATCTTCCCAAGAAATTGCAAGCAAATTGCACAAGTGACAAACCTGAGGATTCTGAAGAAAATCAGAGATATCAGTCGGACAAGAAGGGCAGTTCATGACATTCTTTTGGGATCGAAGAGTCCGCCCACCTCTGTTTCTTTCTCTCACCAAACTCTTACCAGCAAAAGCACCTTCTAAACATGACTTGCAGAAGTTATGAGCACAAGGCGTGGTTATTGGTTGAGTCATCACCTCCCGGCAAATAAGGCAACTAAATTCTGCAGATGGACATATAGCAATGTTAGCATGAAATGTAATATCTAACACAAAAAAACATGTTAATTATCTTACAATCTACCAACAACTTAAACAAGGTTAAAAATATAACTTGTTGGTTGAGTGTAAATTAACTCAAGTCCGTAGTACAACCATCAAACTTCCCTATTTTTCTTCTTTTCTAAATGGCTTACATTAACCATACCAACTTTCTTACCAAAACTTAAATAATTGCAATTTTATATGGTTTTGAAGTACACTAAGTGCCAAACCAAAGGAGAAATTAATAATATTGATCAAACGAGTGTATCTGTGCAGTAGACGAAATGAGAGGGGAAAGGAGGGAGGGAGAGACAGACAGAGAGAGAGAGACCTTTCAAGAGCCTCTCTCGGACAGACATGTTTTGTGCTTTTCTCATTGCTTTCCTTGACCTCTTTTGTTCACCCGGATTTAATGTTTGAATAGGTTTTCGGCTGATGGGTGGGGGCTTTATCCACTTCCAGCAGTCATCTTTCCCCTAATAAAAATTTAAAAAAATCCAGATATTAACATCAGATCACAGTAGCTTACTATTAACATTCACCGTTTAGTCACTAGGCAGTGGCCACAAAATGTTCAAAGAAAAATGGGCTGCAAACTCCAATTACAACGAAGGCAGCTAAACCAAATATTTCAAAGCCAGTAAAAATAAAATGACTTACTTCGAAGTCCCATGATGGACTTCCCTTCCTCTCTGTTATATCTGTGGCTTTCTTCAGCTCAGGAATAGTAGGTAAAGGTCTAGGCCGATCCCCTTGTTCATCACTGCAGTTCAAGTTGGAAAGATCTAGCAAAAGGTTCTCTTAATAAATCATGTAAACAAGAAGCTAAAACAAACCTTGTCCATGGTGCAGGTTCATTGTCACATCTGACAAAAAGATACCGGCAGACCTTGAAACCCTAATTGAGCAAAAACATTATCAGCAACGCTGTTCAGGAAATTATAGATACCCATCTAGCACTTCCACAGTCTGGGTAGAACATATTTACCTGGATTCCCACCTTTGTCCAACATTTTTCTATTCTATAGACTCCATCATACCGCAACCCTTTCTCAGGGGCATACGAGGAGCGCTTCTCCTTATGAGACCTAAGTATCAAATGGAAGGGAAAATACTCAAACATTATTAATCTGAACGCCCAACAACACAAATAAAGAGTTGAACTCATTATACTTAAGATTAAACTGAGGCAACAAAGAAAAGACATCAAACAATAGGAATAATATGATCACTAATAAAAAAGTCAAACAAGATTAGCCATCAAGTCTTAACACAGTATATCTAACTGCAAAAACAATTTTTTCCTTTGCAAAGTTCAAAAAGTTGAGAATATTCATGATTTATGAGGAAAAAAGTCACATATGGAGCGAGACAGAGACGGTCAGGAGGAAGACTGAAGGAGAGAGAGGGAGAGAGAGATTTAATATTTACCTTACCACCCGTAAAGGATAACCCTTCTGGCAACTAACTTGAAGTGCCTTGTTAAATTTTTCAAATTTCTGGTCAAAAGACTGAGCCTTGTTTGTACGCTTGTTCCCACTCAAATCCCTTCCACCACTGTCATGCACACCCATGTCAACAAAGCAGAAAAAATAAATTAAGAAAAAGATAAATGGATCATAAAATATAAGATGCTTGACGAGAAAGAAGACCAACAGAAAGATATTAAAACTTCTCGTGGTAGGAACAGGAACTAGATAGAAAAAGGAAATGCATATGTGAATATCAATTGAGAATATACAGTTAAACACCTACAGTTTGTAATCCCAATAAATACTCAAATTGGAGCCAGAAACCTCAACAATGCCTGATCTTATATGAACGACTAAAACAAAGGATTACCAATGTTATCAGGGTACAGAGGTAAAAACACATCAAAAACTTAATAGAGAAATGGAATAGAAGGCAAAATTGAAGTGGTGGATCCAGTGACAAACCTTCCTGTGTATAAGAACCACTCTCCATGATCCTCATCATCAAGGTACCCTCCTGAAAGCACCACTGACTGTGCACCATGATTAGACTGTCCAGCTATACCAGAAACGTGGGGGAAGTGTGCACCCCATTGTCGACATTCCAGCCTATCCTCCCAACATTCCCCCACCAGCACACCTTGATTTCTCTCTGGATCATTTTCAGCAGTTATAGGCCCAAAATGATCAGACGGAATAGTAACAAATATCTTGCCACTTGCAGCATTTGCTTTCCCAGTTTTCTGTGCCCGCTCCGTGGTGAATGCTTTGTCAGGCCTGTCTTGGTTTTGTAGAAAATGGTAAACCTTTGCAGGCCCCCCAGTAACACTTGATTTTGACATCTTCGCCATACGTATGGCAACTACAAGTGAAGAGTTGATGCGGGGTTGACTTGCCATTTTGGGAGGAATGGCATGACGACACTTTGCACAGGTACGCTTCCCTTGTCCAACCCATTTCTGGAAACACTTCAGGCAAAAGTTGTGGCCACATGGTGTCTGGAAATGAAGGCAAAGAACAAGATCATATTAATAATTTAATGCCGACTCTTCTTTCACATTTCATAGACAAAGACACAAACAGTATGAAAGAAGAAAGCATGTTTGAAGCCAGAAAACATCAATTATACTTAAACATAAACTCATATATACATAACAAAAACACACAAGCAGACTACAATCAATACGGCCAAAGTATGTGGACCAATGGTAACGTCCATACATCGGATCAAAATATGGAATACAGCTTCCAGTACAGCATAAACTCATTTTCCCCTAATTGGGGCATTAGTAAAGTAAATGATAATAATATTTGCAAACCATATTAAAACAGACAAGAACACAGAGGAAGTAGTAATGAAAACTCAAATTGACAACAAAGAAAGAAAGAAATTAAATAAATAAAAAAAGGTTCAAAAGTGTGACCAAAAAGGGTAGAGCGCCATCAGAGGAGAGCATAAAGTAAATGATAGGACCACATGGCCCCAAATACAGGATCAGAGGGAACAAAAAGTGAAGAAAACAACACAAATGGTGCGATACAAAAACAAAAATCTAGCATTTTAAGACGGAAACACAAAAGCCAAAGAAGAATAAGTTAAATTCCATATTTGGACTTATTTAAGGAAACCCAGTACTGCATTTTAAGAACCTAAAGAGATTATAGGAAACTTGGGAAGATAAGAGTAAAAGCAAAGTATTGCAACTCCCACAAGCATAAAGAGCGAAAATCAATTTGAAGCAAAAAAACAAAAACAAAAACATATTTGACTAAAATAGTCAGCACAGAAAACAGAGTCATTCAATCAGAGAAAACACTATCCACACACTTCCTCAAGTATCTTTTTAATCAGACAGAGCACGACGAATCCAAAAGCATAAACAAAGCATTCCATGGTCGGAAACCCAAACCCGAGAAATTAATAACGAGTTTTCAACATTAAAAAATGAAAAAATTTGAAAAAAAAAATTAATTAATTAATTTGACATCAAAGCGCCCTTACGCCTACTCGAATACCCATAAAAAAACATTAAATTCACTTAGAAAACACAAAATATAATAAACAAACAGGGATAAAATAAAGAAAAGAAAAAACTTTAAGGCGATTCAGCAAACGATTAAACGTTCTAATGTTCTATAATGACAAAAAGAAAAAACGAAAAAAATAGGTTGGAAATTAAACGTCGTTGAAGATAAAGCAATGAAAGCTAAAACCTAAACCAGAGAAAAGTCCACCATCACTATCAATATCCAACCACCAAACTAAAGAAATACTTTATAAATTTAAAAAAATTAAAAAAGACGAAGAAGAATTGTACGAACCGTTACAGGTCTCTCCGGTAGCTGCATACAGAAGGAGCAGTTGAAAATCCCGTCGAGAACATCCAAGACGTCCTTCGTTCCCTTCCGGCCACCGGCTCCGGCGGCTCCTTTTTCACCTTCTTCCTCCGGCTGAGCCTTTCCGCTCATCAGCTCCTGTCGCTTCTTCGCCTTCTGCTGCTCCGTCAGCGTTTCATCCGCCTCGATCGCTCGGACCGCCGCGATCAGGTCGCCGGAGGCGGCGGAGCTCACGGCGGGAGCCATCTGAACATCGCCGGAGAGTGAGGTGCAGTCCGGGCACTCCCACTGGAGTGTGGAGGCCAGCGACACGGGTCGGGTCGCGAGGCAGCTCCCGTGCCACGGAGTGACGCAGGTCTTGCAGGTCAGCTTCTCTTCCTCAGACGGCGTCGTTTTGCAGAGCATGCAGACTCCATCTCCGTCACACGGCAGTTGTTGGCTAACGTGCGCCATGGGAGCGCGGCGTACGATAGATGGGACAGAGAATAATGCGCCGCGAGGCTGAGAGACAGAGAGACAATGCGAGTGAACGACGTTGAGAGAGAGTGTGTGTGGTGTGTTTGTTTGGGGAGAAAGTGGTCTGAGAAATACTCCGATTTTATAGATTAGAGGGAGATGTGAGGAGACGGCGGGTATTTGAAAAGAGTCGGATTGGTTTTGAAATTTGGATGTACTCTAGTGCACTAACGTCTACGTGAAGTTGGTACGGATCGAGCAATGATTCGTCGACAGCGCGATAAGTCAAACAAAAGTAATTTCGTTGACTGATTTCAAATTTTGGGGCCATCCCGCTTTCGACTCGTTTCCATATGTTTAGCGCGCTTGATCTGCCTGATTGTGGCCATGCCTGTTTTTCCAAATCTGCGACATCCGAAAGATAAAATATAATTTCATTGCAAAAAATAATAATTTACAATTACGTAATGATAATGGTAATTTCGTGCTCATAATGACGACAATGCCCATGGTTTCTTCCTGTTTTTATTATTTTGCCGTTGTGTTTCCTTCTTAGATTTACAACTAACTGCAAATTATATATTGCAAACTTGTTTAATAAGCAAGTGTTGTAATTTAGTATTTACTATTTTTTCCCCTTTTGTTGATGATGTATGTACATTAAACACTTCAGCATATGGGTGAGGAACAACCTTTGCCAAATTGATCGATGAAGATATAGATATCTTTAATTAACAATGAGTATCTATGAATTATGTTTACTTATAGTTTATGTCATAACTTAGTAGTTAACGTTATGATTACCAATTGCTTATAAACTTTAGTCAAACTAAATGAATGTTTGTTCGTTAAAGTATGTGTTGTTATTTCGGACAATGTAATCGCTACCGATATAGTCATATTCCACGGGAACTAAAATTTTAGTTATGTTGAGAAAAGACAACGTGTTGTGTACGTCATACATATTCAAATAACATTTACTTGACCTAATATCGCCTTAAAGTTATTGACACATGTAGTGTCGAAGATTAGAGGTGTCAAATGGATAAGTTAGGCTTATTTGTGCTTTCGTGCCGTGCCGTGCTCGTGTGGCTCATTTAATAATCGTGTTGTGCTTTTGTTAGCCATTATAACTAAGATGTAGGCCCAACATGGCCCATGACCCATTTGTGCTCGTGCCATGTGTTCGTTTTGTGTGTCTTAAATAAGTCAACTTATAGGCCTTTTTTACTTTTTTTTTTAGTGTGAGAAGACTTATCTTATCATACTTGTTCTTTATAATAATCAAATATTAACATTATTTGCTTGAAAAATTGAATTTTCTCATTCATGTTTTTTAAGGGATTAAACAATGTTAAACCAATTGTGCCTAGTTTCGGCCCATTCCTTGTTCGTATTTGTGCTCGTGCTCGTGCTTGTGCTCGTGTTGTGCCACATTTGATGGACTAAAAACTTTGATTGGGCCCGATTCATTTACTTGTGTAATGCTCATGCTAACCTGATCTATATTTTTCTCATATCAGACCAACCTATTTTGTTCTCATATCATGTCATACTCATTTTAATCGTGTTGTACTTATGTCAACCCGACCCTTTTGATACCTTTATCGAGAATGGTTGAAAGGCCATGGCTCCCTTGCCATTTGAATCCCTAATATATATTTCACTCATTTAGTAATATCACCCTTACATCTAATTTCTAGTCATATTTTATCAGAGTGAATAAGATTATTATGAATCTATGATGCAATTGATTAAAATCTACTACACATGTAAAGGTTCTAATCAATAAGAGGTACAATAGTTAATTCAATTAAGTATTTTGAGAATTTGTAAGGTGGAAAGAAACTCATTTTTCCTTTGTTATGGTGAACAAGTGTATATATTTAAAACTTTAAAGAGATGATTATGAATTGCTTAGTCAGTTTCATGGGTCAATATTTTTGAGAATTACAAGTACTTGCAATAGAATAAAGCAAATTACTTTGAAAATGGCAGTGCAATAGTTAGAAAATTTGCGCATGGGCATTAATGGAAATCAAAGCTGCATACTCTCTTTTTCACTATCCGCGAATTTAGTTTTGTCTAATATCTTCTCAAAATGGAAAAATGAATACAGTTCCCAAAGAGTGTAGATTTTCCGTATCCAAAAAGTGGCACTTAAAAATCAACGAATCCCTTAACTTACGAGAGTAAGTAATAATGGTCAGCTGGTTTAAGACTAATCTTTACCATCTTTGATTGATGGAAAAGAAAAGAAAAAGAGTCATATGAGGACAAGCCGGAACTGAATGAGATTACTGGATTTGTGAAACCACTTCTGACATCCACACCAGCCATCCGGCTCCCACTCTACTGTCGCACCCAGACTCCAGTCATCCGTTTCAAACTTTCCACCCAAGAAACCATTGCCAAATCACATGTGTCCCCCATTTTTTTCTGCTGGGTTTGTGTAACACTGTAACAGCAAATTGAAAACCGGGTGTGCTGCAAATTTGCATTTTTTTAGCTTTTTATTTTGAAAATTTTATTGTTTTGCCATTGTGTTTCGTCAGTATACACTACCATATACAAATTATACAATGCAATTTGCCACTAGGTTTGTTTTTTATATATATAAAAACACTAGAAAGGAACTTTAGCAATAAAAAAAAATTAAACAACTAAAAGGTGCATTATGTTTCCTTGTCCGCTAGTAAATTATTTTTGTCCAAATGGGAAAAAGTAAAAGTATTACTCAAAAAGTGGCACTTTAAAATCATGAAATCCATTATAGAAAAAAAAATATATTGAAATCCCTTCAAATTATGAGTTATTTAATGGTCAGGTTGATTTATGACTGATAGTTGGTGGACAATTTAATTGGAAAGAACGTAGAATTTATCCTTTTACACTCAAATTCGATCCTCATTTCTGCTAAGTCAAAAAAAAAAACTATATTTTTAGTGGTTAGTAAATGTACACCTCTAATATGATTTGATATAAAAAACAAAATGAAAAAAGAAAAGAAAAGGAGTGAGAGGATAGGGACAAAGCCAGACCAGAGAAAATTAAAATAAGGTCGAGCTGCAATTCAATAAGAGTACTTAATTTGTGAAACCATCTCTGACATCTACATAAAACACCCTCTATCATGACTCATGTAGTATGGCAATGGCACCCACTCCACCATCTACTATCTACTCTGTTTCTTAATTTTCCACCAAAGCATGCGTTTTTAAATAACACGTTTGTCCTTTCTTCTGCCAGGTTTTACTGAAATTTGAGGGACCCAGATAATGAAACACTGAACTAGCTGTAGTTCTTAAGCTGGGAGAATGCTGATGGGATATTAAATTTGTATCTTAAATAATATGATTGTGTTTTATAGACAAAAAAAAAATATTGTATGTAACTCATTTATTGTAAAAAGCGAATAAATCCGTAAGTTTTTCTTTTCATAGATTTATATTTGCGTTTATTTTTAAATTCATTTATTTACAATAAATACTTAAAAACTTTACATATGTATTACTTCGTCATTTGAATAATTGAATCCAAATTTAAACACAAATTTAAAATTCTTAGCATTATTCAATTAGGTGCACAGTGCACTGCTCTTTCTTTACTTTTGCACCATAATACTGCTGGCAGCATGTACATTATAATTCACAAAAATAATAAAGAAATAGTCAAATAGTACTCCTATTCTGTATAGAACCTAGGGAAATATATTGGTAGGCATGGGTGGGTTTTGATCCAAACACCCCACACTTCCCCATCATCAATGGTGGATATTATATAAAAATATAGACATGTTGCAATATTAAAATTTTCCAAGTCCAACATCTTAAATTGCTAATCCAAGCTCTCTAAAGTTTAAACCACCACAGCAGCACCGAAGTTGTCTACTTTTCATCATGTCTCTAGTCTCTTAGCCTAACCTACTCAAGTTTTTTTGACCAAAAAAAAAAAACCTACTCAAGTTCTAAAGAGACAAAAACAGCACACAAACATAAAACAAGAAAATGGTTTTATACATGTTCATTGGACAAGTCTAAATCCTTACTCATTAAAACTGAAATCAGCGGCAAAATCTATATACCTTTTAAGCATGCATTTTGGGAGAGATTTGCTTGAGTGATACTACTTGCTGAATTGTCACAGATGGCGATGAGCCCAAGGGTATCAGAGCATCCAAACGTGGGGTTCTTGCACGCAATGAATATGTCCTAGTTACTGATGGCTTTACCATTGTTGGTTTTTGGCGCTTATTGTTGGACTCAAAGGGAATAAGCAGGTCCCTGGGTCCAAGTGGACTCTCTGGTGTTTGATACTTTCTTTTCTTTTCCAGTAGCTCCCACAACAGCTTTTCATCGTTTGCTTGATCTTTCTCCATGCCTGGAAACTTCACATACAAGAAAAACAGATGATGCAGTAGTTTCAAGCATGTATCTCACAGAGTTTTGTTTGATCTTGAAAATTGGAGATAAGGGTATTGAAACCACTAACAAGGAGTACATTTTCTAAGTGGAGTAGATTATAAAAAATGTTAAAGGACCGCATTTTCAAATCATGTTAACTAGCATATATACTTACTACATCAATTATTGTAATAAACTTAATTAACATATCATTTGTCAGTTTGTCACACATGGGCAGAACCATCATAGAAAAAAAATTCCTAACTAAATTTTGTAGCTCACAAATCCCAACCCACCCTTCAGGCTCAGCCTCTCACAGTTTGAAACTTCAGCCTATCCCGATTTAAATCATGGCATTGCTAGTGTTATCAAGTCATAAATGTAGTCCATCTAGCATTACTTGTAGATTATTCAATCTAAATAAGGAAAATGCTGCATTTCATCAAGTAGTTCACCAAACTAGCTGACAATTTCTAAAGAGGAATGTATTATGTATGCACATCACTTCCCCTAATCAGAACAATATATTTCCAATTATCCAGCATTGAAAAATTTGTTCATGGGAGATGGACCAAGGGTACCTACCTTATGTGGAGCAAAATGTTGGGTCACTTTGCTACATGCCTTATTGGGCTTTGGCAAGAACTTGAGGTATTCCTTCAATTTGCTCACTCTGTCTTCAGCTTCACGCAGCCTCCTCAGAGCCTCGACTCTGCTCGCTTCTGCAACCGTGGCCTTATTCCTCGCCTCTCTCGCCGCCCTCTCCATCTCTTTCACAACCCCCAACAAGCCCACGCAAACCCCATTGCTCAAATCAGCCTTGAGCCCCTCCACATAGTCCACCATTGGATCGCACATCTGCTCAGCCAAGTCCTGCACCAGGTCCTCCACGTCGGTTTCCACCGACCCCATCACCGCACCCACCTCGTTAAACGTGGCTTGGAGGAGCTTCAGCACCGCGATCTGGAATGCGTGGTGGTCAACGGGGTCAACGGTGGATAAGCAGGCAATTGCTCTTTGGAAGAATTTGTGGAGGGAAAGACGACGGTGATTGAGGGTTTCGAGCATGTGGTTCTGGCGAGTGTTGACTTGAGCTTCAATTTGTTTGAGGATGCGAACCAGTTGACTCAGCTTCTGCTTTTGATTGTCCATCAAAAGCCTGCCTTCCATGGCGGCTTTCGCAGCGTAGATCTCTTCCATCACAGAGTGACGGTTCCGATCGGACGAACCAGATCCGACTCCGCCCGTACCAAAACTCTGGAAAAATTTATATTTTAATTTTTCAAAAATCATCAGGAAAAAATAAAAGAAAAATAAGGTAGAGATCGAATTTTCTGGAAATCAAAACCTGATAAAGTGAATCGGTGTTTGTTTGGACGATGAAGGTGGTGAATCTGCCCTCATTTGCCATCTCCATCGTCTTGAGACCTACGAGCTTCATCAACGGAATTGCCAGAGACGCGAAGACATCTTCGGCCTCCATGATTACAGATAACGATTAATTTCAAAAAATAACAGTTCGAGCTTTGAAATTTTGAATTCACTGCACAGTCAGAATTGAAGAGGTTCATAAAAATTTAAGAGAAATTACGTACTTGGAGGAGACCGATTTCGATCTGAGATTTCAGTTGGTGGAATGCGTTCTTCATTTGGTCGTGGCCACACACGACTCTTCTGAGTTTCGATCGGAGCTCTGCCGCTGACGTCTTCTCAGATGATGATCTCCGATGGCTCCCCATGTTTTGGCGGGAATTTCAATACGCTCAACTGAATGTCTGAGGCTTTCGAATTTAAGAAACCGATTTTGTTTTCGTTTCTACGAAACGGCAGTCGTTTTGTATGCTCCAAATAAGCGAGACCATGTATGATTCGTGTGTCGCTTTGTTGTAAACGTTTCCCAATCTGCTGTCGTTTCTTGTTGAACAATGTCGTCTACCACCAGTTCAATGCATGGACTATTTCATCATGAGCTTAGTTGAATTCTATGATGACGCAGCCATATGAATTTCTAGACTTGGAGTTGGATGGATGTTCCTAGCTAGCATCAATTCATTTTGTGATTGAAGGTCGTTAGTTGATATGAACGTTTGCATCAACCGATGGCTCATAATCGACTACATATATAATAATTCTTAATACATTCCGATATGTGATGCGTTAGTTGTTGATTTTTTGTCGGAAAAATGTAAATTTCATTAAAATGAGGCAAAATGAAGGCCGGGAACAAACCACAAGAAAGGGGACTTGGCCCAGTTCTACTCTTCGATTGAGTTTGACAATTGATATGTGTTATACACAAGGTTGCCTAACAAAACATAATAAACATTTAAGTTTGAATAAAAGAAAAGCATTCCATTACACATAGGATTTTTTTTTTTGTCAACATTACTGTTGAACAAAAATTGTATATAAATACTAATAATATTATCCAATATAATTTCACCCAAATTCATTTAAGAAATAAGAGTTTTATTATTTTTGGTAAGACTCATTCAAGATAAAGTATATCTCTTAATTACAATCCCTTGAATTAAGGGAATATCTTTTGATTCCAATTGCAAAGAGACCAACGGATCACTTTATGAGTGTTTGGATTTTCAATAGGTGAAAGACCTATTAAAATAGAATTTATTTGCGGCTGCGGTTGCACCCATATTTTAGGTTGCCTACGTACCCATTGCAGGATCAAACCACACGTAATTCCAAGGTTTTGGGATTTAAATGGGTGAATGACCCATTTAAAAAATTTGAGTAATTTAGGTAGGGTTTAGAGCCCTTTGAAATGATCAATTTAAAAGATTTGAGTAATTTGGGTAGGATTTAGAGCCCTTGGATTTGATTTGAGAAATTAATTCAGAAACTTTTGTGTGTAGAACTAATTTCTAAAAGATTTGGGTGGATTTAATTTGGTGCGAAATTAATTCAAGAAATTTGTATGAATTAATTCCTAAGGAAATTTAAAGAATTTTGTAAATGAGGTTGAGTGTGAATTTCACTCACATTGCTTACGTACCTATGATGGGATCAAACCGAACGTAGTTCAGTGAGATTTGACTTGATTGGCTTTGAGCCATTTCGGAGTTGAATTTAGGATTTAGATTTGAGAGATTTGGTTTTATACCAATTTAAGAGAGATGGTTTTGTACCATTTGAGAAATGTGGTTTTGTACCAATTTGAGAGTTTAAATTTGGGGTTTGGATTTGGTTTCAGTTTTGTACCGATTGAGAGAGTTGGTTTTGTACCAATTTGAGAGTGTTGGCTTTATACCAATTTAAGAGTTTGAATTTGGGATTTGGAGAAAAATGTGCTCATTAATATTTTTGTATAATTTATTTGTTAAATGAGACATTTTTTATAATAGGCTAACATGAATTTGGTTATGTGCCCACTAATATCTTTGTATCAATTATTTATTAATTGATACTCTTTATATTTTTAATGGGCAACCAAGAATTTAGGGAGAGGTCCTTTGGCCTTTGTTTGATTTTTATACTAATTATTTGATAATCGGTATCATCTTTGTTGATGGGTATTGTAGTTTTGAGGAACAACCCATCAAATTAAATTTATACCGTTTGTCACTTATCATATCCTTCTTCATTGCAAGCAAACTTGTAGTTGGTGCATTCCACATTGAGGTACGTTGGTTTATTTTCTTTTCGTGGCCCGAGTTGATGTGATTTTCGTGGTAGGCTTCCCTTGAGTTCGTAGCCTAATATTGGCTTTGATAAACAACATAGTAGAGAACAACCACTGCCCTTTGTATTTCATTCAACAAACCCATGAAGGTGTGTATAGGATGAACTGCAAGGCGAAGAGTCCTTTAAAGCACCAATTAATAAGATTGGATTAGCAGCCCCTCATTTCTTCTTGATCTCATGTGGGATCGGCTTCACAAGCCTTTCTTTAGCAATTCCTTTGGTGCAGCAAAATCTTAGACTTCTAGTGAACTTCAAATGCCTTTAAAAGAATTTAAAATGCACCTCCATTGCTTATAGCATCAAAGAACCCCATGGTTAGCATAGCATTATTTGTTCACGATTTAGTGCACAAAAACTAGGCTTTATACCTATGTCTGCAATTTTCCTTTACATAATGATAGTAGCTCATAAGCCTCCTATCCTTTTCAACTCTTCTTCTGATTGCAGTTATTGTCAACTCTTTTTATTTTAATCGCTATCTTGGGCCTCTATCATTACCAAAGAATTAATTTTTTTATTTCTTTGTTTTGGCAATTGATGACTCCCTTTTTTTGTCTGTTTACAAGTGACCCGTAAGGAGAAGGCCAGCTCTTTTTTTTCTTGACAAATGCCATTTATATTTTCCCTTGGCTTTATGTCATTTCTTTGTTTTCCTTGTCTAATGCAAAGGAAATATATCTCAGCCATGAATGTGATTTCCTTGTTTTCCTTGGCTGATGATAGAGAATGTGATTTTCTTTGTGGGGTTCAGCATAGAACTACCAACTTGAAAAATTAATTTTGTGGGGTTCAGACCAGAACCCCCATCTCTTGAGAGATGATAGATTTATGGAGGGTTCAGACCAGAACCCCATCTTAAGACGAAAGTAATTTATGGGGAGTTCTGACCTGGACCCCACTACACCATTTGTTGCTTAAATCCACTATTGGTTTATGTTAGCTATTGATGCATTAGCAACTAAAGATTGGTTTGAAGGTTGAATATCCACCATGCAATCACTGTTAGGCAGTAGGTTGCAGAGAAAGGGGTGGCAAAGTGGCTACCCAAACCAATTTTTTGGAATGGTGGAGTTTGGAGACAAGAATTATCTAAATGTGCTGACAATTTCTGCCTCCACCAGTGTTGCAGGTAGTTGCAATTAGAGGCTCACCATGATATGCAGATGGTTGCTGTATTGGTGAATGGTTGTAAAAAGATTAAACAAATACTAGGCATGGATTTTAGGACCTTCAACATAATAGTGGATAATAGAAGCCAACTAATCTTTTCACTTGCTATTTGCTCTCCCACTAATTTGATCCAAGTTGGTTCTTTAGTATCAGAAAACCAAATCTTTGCAACTATTTCCTTTGCTTTGGTGATGATCAAACTGTCTTTTCCCACCAATTTTGTGTTAGAGTTGTTTGAATGACATAATGGTTAAATTGCTAATTGGTTTTTGCTCATAAGTGCATTGCATAATGATTTTGCAGCTACCACTATTATATTTGCAGTGCTTTACATGATATATTCATATTCTTGCTGCACTTAATATATGCTTCAGCTAGCAGATTAATCAGAAAATGAGATGATATGTCAAAATAGTGGTCAGCTTAATTATACATTCAACTGCCCCTAGATGGATAGTTATTATAGCAAAAATACAAATTGTAAGTCATTGAAGTTACGTATTATGCAGCAACGATAAATCTGTATTTCATTGAATCAAAATCAGAAAGGTACTGCTCAGTTAATGGACCAAAATAACACACTGCAAAAAGGGGACAATTACATAGCATGAGTTCCAGAGTTAGACAATTCAACCAAATCAACCTGATTGGATGGCCAGGACATCAAAAAGCACTAAGAAACTAAAAATAACACAAGCTGGTCTTTCATATTCTTTGCCACTCTCTCACGGTTTAGTCCCAAGCATTAATTCAAATTCCCAAACTTGATAATATATATCAAGGTCTACTCCCCTAATATATACTAGCAAGTAAGTTGACCCTGAACACCAACAAAGGGTTTCAAAAGAGCAGTGCTTCTATATCTATCAAAACAACAAAATCATTCTTACTTGCACCTTCAGTGAGTATCTGCCCCCTCACGTCCATCTCTGGAACCTCCTTCACTTCCCCCACCACCATCTTGCTCGTTCAGTGTATAAACTATGCGCTGCTGCCCCAATGGTGTGGTAGAACTGGAACCTGCTCTAGAGTAAGTCTGAAATGATGATGACATAGATGCAAATTGGCCCGGACTGCTGCTAGGAGGAAGTGGCAGAAGGGACGGTGCTCCATACGAAGTGTTAGTAGTCCCAGTACCAATGCTTCCCCTTAACAAGCTGTCTAAAGCTGTCGACACCCTCCCATTGAAGTTGAAGTCCATCTGCGACTGCTGCCTTTGAAGGTTCAGTATCTCTGCATTATTCACAATTCGCAGCCTCTTCACTTCAGCGCGATACTGCTCCATCACCCTTCGATTATTCTCCATCTCTAGTCGTTGAACTTCTGCTTGCCTCGTTGCCTCAGCCACTAGTTGCTCATTTGCCAACCTCAAAGCTTGAAGCTCTGCCCCAACCCCACGGCGCTCAACAACCAGTCCTGTAATGTCCCTAGGAGCAACCCCGAGACCATATCCTTTGACACGACCACTGGTTTCAGGACCTAAGATGGCTGCAAATATCTCATTGCAGATAGCAGCAGTGATTGGAGGGTTGGTTACAACTTGCTCATACTCTGCCACTTGCCTGTCCATATCCATCTGTCCATAAAAGATAAATCTCATTATTGGAAATGTAACTCAGTCTACAAACATCATGATTGTATAATTGGAATAGGCAGATGTACAGTTTTAAATATTAATTAAAACAACATGGATATATTTATTGGCAAGCTAGACATGATTGGATATATATTTTAAGGATGTGTTTACACTCCAATCACAAAATAATCCATATTTGGTGCATGCATGACTAATGACACATTGGCAGCCAATGCATATAGAACTCAGGTTATCGCAGTGGGTCAATAATTTCATGGGGTAAAACAATATTAGACAATGCCTATATATAACTAGCATGAATCAGATTTTTCATACAGAGTTACTGTGATTTATTCCATCACAGTACTCACCATGATCTCCCTTGAAGCTTCATCAACCGGGTTGCCATTGGATCTCATGTGGGTAAGTTTGAAAAGCTGAATCCGGTTTGGTTCCTCACCATTATGATCTTGCGCCTGCAACATGACACTCACTGTGATACACACCTAAACCATGCTATTGTATCTGCATTAAGTGTTTCATAATTAAACAACAAGGTATTGTCAAATTTCAACACATATTCCTTACGTATTCATCTCTCACTTGGGCGTGTGATTTTGTCCCAGTAGTATGGCCACAGTGCAGCTGTCCACGATTAATGGTGTTGACTGCACATCGTTTCTAATGCAGACAAAACAGCCACAACAAAATTAAGTCAGCATTTCAATGAATTTACTAAGAAGCAGGCTATTAAATGCCAGGAAAATCATGTTCTCACCTTTCCCTCATCTGAGTCCCAGTGTGCAACCAAACCAAGCCACTGATCCGGATCAACATAGTCATCTCCACACACAAATTCGCTGGTTTGTGTTGTAGAAAGGCTTGTACCAGACCTTCCTAAGCTGACACTTGTGGTGCTTCCATCTCTCGTTCATCTTAACCTCTGCAACAGCACGAATCCTATGACTCAAGGCCCTTGTGTTTTCATCGGTCCAATCAATGGTTGCCAACAACATTGTACCAACAAGTCACTAGATTTGATGACCAACTACTACTGCAGCGTATTGGACACACAAATAAACATGTCATGGTCGAATCAATCTAATATTTCAGTATATGTCCAGCAATGGTTATGTAATTCCCTAGTATATGTTTGAATACTTATTAATCATTTGAACATTTTTATTCCCTAGGTAGATATTAATTCCAACACATGCATAGTAAATTGATCGAATTACTCTAGAAATGATAGAGATTACAGCTTATTGTTAGGTTTCTGCTCAATCTTAAAAATAAATGTTTGAATGTAGTTGTAAATTTGATCATCTATATACTAACAAAATAATTAGCCTATTAAACATTCAGTTTTAGTAATTAATTTTCATTTTTAAGATGTTCACATTACATTTAAGTTGTATGTTTAACCAACAGTACCTTTATCTTCCTCCAAACACGGTCTAGTACAGGTCCTCTAAATCCTCTCCAGTCCAGCACATTAATCGGGAACAATGTGCGATCAACTGCTTGTTGTCCAAGAAACCTAGAAAACCTGGCTACTGTCCTAGATGGAGCAACAGCTTGTCCATAGCGGTTGAACCTAATCAACTCAGCCTTTTCTATAGCCCAATTCTCCCTGTGTCGGACCCTCTGTGCTCGAACCCTATTTGGTGGGATAGGGACAACAGCATTCACCTGCCCTTCCTCTTGGTGTGCCGGTGCTTCCAGACCATCTCCATCGTGTGCCTCATCACCTTCAACATGTGCTTCCAGACCATCTCCATTAATGACAGTGGTGGAGTCATCCATTTAGCTTGGTTCGTGCCTAGGAAACAACATAGTATTTATATATAACAAAACTCTTTCATCATTTATTGGAAAATGGTGGATTAACTGTCAAGAAAGATACAAAGCCATTTGAAAAGTTCTACACTTCATGAGGTTGCACATTTATAGAGTTAGAAATAACTTTCTGTACATATTTAAATTATGCAACTAATTGGAGTCTTAATAATGGTTATTTAGGGTCATTATCTAGTGTTTCATAGGGATTGAACACTTATGCTCAAAGCATCATCATTTCACTATTTCATCATTCTTTTCTCATATATCTAAGTTCCTAGGTATGACACTCTTATCTCTGCATATTCATATATCTCATTTGATGTTGAAAGGACACTCTTGGTATGTACATTATTAATCAAATAAATCATTCAAAGTTTGTATACCCGGATTTTAACAGCTTATTGGTCTTGCAGCAGGTCCTATGCAGTTAAGTATGTTGTGAATCATGGGAACCATGGGGGAGTAATGACCATGTGAATCATGGGAACCATTGTTTCTGTGGTTGCCTAGTCTTTAATACATACATATGCTAATTTATCATTTTTAAGTTTGCTTTATATGTGCATGTTTCCAATATTAAGGCCTAAAACAAAACATTAAGGCTACCTATTCATTAATTAAATATCCAATACACAATAAAAAAACAAGTACTACACATGTTTACTTTGTTTGAGAACTCGCATTTATGGTTATGGCTGAAGATGGTGGTACTTTGATTGAATGCATCTAAAGCAAGGTTATTCATAATGGAGTATCACTGTGTTTTGCATTTAGTTGTGGCAATAAGTATAAACAATAAAATACCATGGTCTATATATACCAAGAACCAGAAAAATCATAAACTACACAGAAAGTTACCGTATGGTCAAGATGCTCTCTGTTCATAGAGGTTACCTCACCTTGCAGTTTATTTCTTCCAATTCCTGGGCGCACTCTGTGGAGATCACTGTTATTCTCTCTGCAGCAGGAAATGTATACACCAGTGGTGTAAGGGGTAAACAATCAGTATTTGAGCTGAGATCTAAATCTCCTCAGCTTTATGGAGGATATCCTGTCCTCATGGTCACTTCAACACCCATCCTCTGCCACCATGAATCCAGGGATGGCAATTCACTTTTTCCATGGGGAATGGTGACCCCAAAATTATGGAGCCAATTCATGGAGGGAAACTTTGACACCTCTTGGCGGGAGAGTGAGTTTTGGACTCCTTCGTTGGAAACCATCATGATTTGGATAGTGTATAGTTACTATTTCTAAATACGGCTCACCTGCGGCTGGATTGACTCTTTTTCGTTCAAGTAAGAGATATGGAGATGGAAATTGACCAGCGTAGAAAAGGGAAGTGCTCTCTGGCTTGACGGAATTACATGAAAGAAGCTACAGATCCCCAATAATGGGTGTAGATCAACCAAGAGGCAAACTTTGTGTGAACAGACCCCCTTAACAAAATTTCCAGAAATTTCCTCAAAAGCTTAGCAGGGGTACACCTTTGCCCAATTCCGGTGGAAGCTTTTTACCCCCAAAGAGTTAAACACTCATATCCCAGCAGCAACACAGATTTACCTGGTGGCTGAAGGCGTTGCAAAACAAAATAATGGGGCTTCGTGCGCTAGCCACCGTAAGAAGTGAAACAGAATTCCCACCGGTCTTGATTTTCGATTGTAATTGTGGTAAGAAGAAAGGATTTCAGACAAATAAGGTTTCCCACACCTGCCCCACGCTCCTCTTTTTGTTTCATGTACTCTCTATCCCACTGTATGGGTTTTCCTTTTGAGGTCTGATACCTATTAATCAACTTATATTGTTAATAGTTGGACAGTCAGCAACTTTTTGGACTAGTGGATACTGTTTACTTCCTCCAAATTATTAATTAGTGGCAATGACATGAATCAATTGTCACCAACTCCATTATAGTTTATTTTCATGGTGGCTTTAGGCCATATTTGTTGTAGTGCCCCCATCTTAAAAGAAAGAATACCGCCAAGGGGCATTACCTTGAATTTGAACAGCAACGGTCTTGCAGTAATTCTCTCTTCTCTCTGCACTTTCTCCTGTAGTCTTTCGGTCTCCTCCCCCCTTCTCTCCTGAATCTCTCCTACTATGAAATAACTCTCTCCATTTAAATTTAAACTCATCAGATAAGAGATAATTAAGCTTTTAGATAAATCCACGTCATCTCACTTTTCAATTTGTTTTCATTTGAAATTAATGTGGCACATGTTATATGAGGATCTTATCTCAACCTCAACCTTTGTACTTTTTGGAATTTTTTTTTCTTACGGTTCAACAATTACAAAAAAATCTTGATGTTTTTTCATCACTACCACATATTATTATTCCTCGCAAACTGAAGTTGACAGGGCAGTACAGGGAATACATGGAAAATCTACTGGAGTATCTGGTCTACTTTTTCTAGCGGACACAGCCCTTGCAAGATCTTGATCGAATATTCTCAAAGCTTGAAACTGAGTTTGAAGAGCAATGGGAAAATGGGAATCAAGAAAATGAACATGATGTTCGAGATGAGCTTATTGTAATTGATCTCGATCTTGATTGTTATAGCACAGTGGGAGAACTCATGCATGTGGGTGCTGAAAAGCTGAAGGAGGCATTAGCTTCATTAGGACTGAAGACAGGTGGTACTGTCGAGCAGCGTGCAGAGAGGCTTTTCCTCACAAAAATGGACAAGAAGCATTTTGCCAAAGAACAAGATGGTACTACTTTGAAAGAAATTGCTTTGCTGGAGACCAAAATGAAGAAATTATGTGACTTATTGAGCGAGGCTATTGAACGAATGAAACATTAGACCAAAAAAATTTTTGTAAAACTTAGGCGGACAAGAAACACTAGAGCAATAATCTAAAAGAATTTCAACTTGCCAACAATATAACAGGTTCTCACCCGGAAGATAAAAGTTTATGTTATTTTATAATATGAATCTTATAAGATGAACCACAATAAATTTTCGATAGAAAAAAGAATATTCACAAAAAATAACTTTAAATTGGAAAATTTTGTAGTGTATGCACCATTTTGATCCTTACATGTCAATTAGTTCATCTTTTCCTTATAGATTCATGTCAATTAGTTCATCCTTAAATGTTCTTCTTAAGTATAGATTCTTCACCCTTGCGTCCGTTTACATCAGATACAGAGCATCCGCACTGCAGATCGAAGTTTTCCTCGAAATACATATTGGTGGGGTTCTTTGGTACAAAAATATGTAAATTTCATTAAAACGCAGCAAAAGTATGGCCCAGGAACAAACCACAAGAAGAGGGTCATGGCTCAATTCTAGTCTTTGGAGTTTGAGTGTTTGACAATTGATTTGTGTTATAGGTCTTTCATATGATATAATATATACACAAGGCTGCCTAACAAAACATAATAAACATTGAAGTTTTACAGTTCAGATAAAAGAAAAGCATTCCATTAAACATAGGATTTACAACATTAGAATTATGATTATGACATATTTAGTAAACAGTTACAGTAGCTAACTTTTGTAGCACTAGATCATAAAATAGATCCTAAATATTCATCCATATCGTCTGTTAACTTCTAAACTACAACATAAAATTAACTTGCTCCAACCTTCAGTACGGCAAGCGATCACCACCAGAGGCAGAGCTAGACGCCGTGGCATTGTTGCGCTCAGCGTGACAAAGCTGGCGGAGTTTGGTGGGAACATACCAAATAGAGAGGAGGGGATGTGCATTGAAGATGGCATCAATGTCCCACCCTTGACCCGCTGCAATGGCCACAAGAGGCTTGTAACATGCCTGTCTCCAAGCCCCGACATTTTCGCCTCTCTCCTTGAACGCCCTCCTCAGCGCATTGGATGCCTCCTCGTCTAGGCAATGCAGCGCATAGCAGTGCACGTAGTGCCGCATCTTGGGCTTGTTTATGTAGCTCGCTCCTGCCTTTTTGGCATACCTAAACACCTGGTTCGTCACCTGGATTTACATGATATGTTCACACAACCAAAACAACCATTAGATTATTGCATTTTTCAACTTTAACCAATAATTTCAGAATATTTTTAATGTATATACACTTAAATTACACTTACGTACATGTATGATATCTACAATGAATGTGTATTGCATTAAATATACATGTTAGATTCGATTATTGTCTCATCAAATTGGTCACAATCCATATTTGATACGAATGTTTAGATTGAATTCACTATCTATATATGACCAATCATATCAAATTTAGATTACGCCGGGCTAAATTCACCACTCTCAACAACTACTAAGTTCACCACCCTATTTCAAAAATTTTAATTTTACCTTTCGGTAAATAATCACCGAATGGTCATTCTACATGTATCTGACAAATTTTGGTAGATTATTCGATAGTTATCTGTCGAATATTGGTGAAGGTTTCCGTAGATAACTACCAAATGGTCATTCTACAGATATTTGTCGAATTTTGATGGATTATTTGATAGTTATTTGTCGAATATTAGTAGAGGGAGTATTGGTGATTTCATCTTTATTTTGCAAGAGAGTAAAACAAGAAAAAAGTTGAATACAATATGTTAGGGCAGTGAACTCTGAGTCTTTAGATTAAAGTTGGATTAAATTCTCAACTATCAAAAGACGTATTAAAGTTGGATTAAGATCTTGTGAACTTGCTCTGTCTCATTATTATGAAGATCAAGACCCGGCCCATTTAGCCTCTCAGTGGGACTCCAACTGAAATTTTTCGTCTACTGAGCTCGTGTACCCGACTTGTCACATATTTTGGGGCCCACAACGATCAGGTTCAAGGAAATGTCACATGACCAGCTGGTTGTGTTTTCGCTAAATAGTATTATGATTACAATATTCAGAGTGAATAGTAATTATTTCTGTGATTACCATGATAACGATTAATGACTATTTACCGCAGTAGAAAGGAGGGGATAGTACTAATCAGTAATCAATGAGTACGGAGTACCTTGGTGGGACATTTTTCACCACGCTCCTTGGCAATGTTCTGGACCTGGTTCAAGAAATCACGGCATTGCTCGTAGAGATGGAACAGGTAATCCAGGCCGTTCTTTTTGCCACGTGCCACCTCCCCAGGCTCCGTCACGATGAACGGGTGCTCCCGCTGTCGCTCGCCCAGTCCACCGCCGTTGATTCCATCGCCACCATTGTCCTCGTGGTCGTCCTCGTCGTCCCCTCCGTCGTTATAATGGTTGACATGTCCGCCGCCACTACTCCTACGCCCCTTCTTCATCCTCCGCTGCTTCTTCCGCCTCTCCGCCGCGGCCGCCACCACGTCCCAAGTCGCCCCTCCGCCACTCCCCACCATCTCCTTCTCCTGCTGCACTGGCTCCTCCGACAGCCCTGCCGGCCCCATGCAAAAATCATATATTACATATTCTCCAATGATAAATCAAACAGTCAGTTAAGTCAACATTTCTATCTCGTAGACTGTTTAGTAAGTAAACATTTTTATCTCACCAGACTGTTTGGCAAATCATAAATGAAAAATATATTTGACTGTTTGATAAGTAAACATTTCTCGCTCGCCCGTCGCAACATCTTTTGGCAGTCTGATAAGAGAATATGAATATTTGTTGTTGACGCGTATTATATTAATGAATGCATGGTAAATGAGTAACCTTCTTGGGAGAGAGCATCGAGAGCGTTGGTGGTGGTGTCGGCGAAGACGGGGTGGCTCCGGCGGGAGTCGTCCTCATCAAGCCGTCTCCGCTCAGCTCGGACGGCGGCTTTGATCCCGTACCTCTCGCCGACGAGGAGGTCCCAGCGGAAAATCTGAGAGAGGCTGTTCATCATGTCGTCAAGCTCATCATCCTTCATGTCCAGAAGCGTGTTCACCGTGAACCCAAGCTCAGCTATCTTGGCCGCCGTGTAGTATCTGATCCCGTAAGCCTGGAACAACTCCTCCAGCCCTCCCAGCTCTCTTTGAGGCCGCACAGAATACGACGTCGCAGCAGCAGCCGCCGCAGATTGTGGTGGCGCTGCTGCTTCTAGTTGAACCCGGCTCGGTGGCACGACCATCCCTCGTAGGTCCCACTTGAACAAATTGGCAGCGAAGGCCTCTGGATCCATTACAATGTTTGATCCCCTTCAATATCAGTCTGATCTCTCTCTCTCTCTCTCTCTCTCTCTAGATCTCTCGATCTTAGCCCTATTCTGTGGAGCTGGCCAGATGTGCTGTTGCTATAAAAGCAACTATATTTTGTTTACGAAACTAGCCTTGTAAGAACGAGATATATATCATATAGGATTGATTTTCCCGAGGAACTAACAAACTGGGATGGAGGGGGTTGATGTTCTATACTTGTATTCAAATTTGACACTCGAAACCAAACCAAATTATTCAATCAAAATTTGAACGTGTCATTAGGGTCCTTCCCAATTGGTCCCAGTGACCAATAACCTTTTTAACATATTATATTAGGTCTTCTATAATGTCATCTTTAAATACTTAATATTCAAATCAATTTTAGGTATCTAAAAGTATAAAAATATAAATTTTAAGGATCACCAATATAATGGTGTTGAGATTTAAATATGAAGATATTAATATTTAATTCATTTATTTATTGGTGGGTCAGTCATTTAATTTGGTTTTGACTTTTGGATATAGTCTATACCAAAAATTAAGGATAGATTTTGAGTTTCAAAAAATTATAAAGATCATATTCAGACCCATTGTAGCTAAATTATATTATTTTATACCCAACAAGTGAGTTTGGAGATCAAATTCAAGCTGTATTGTGGAAAGTCTTAGGGATGCATATGGTTCGGTTATCCAAACCAAAATTTAATATTTATATTCAAACCACAAATCTCGAAATGGTCATTTCCATATCCATGTCGAACCAAAGTATTGGCTAACCAAAATGTTTGATTAATGAAAGATTTGGTTGCGTTTGATTTGGTTTAGGTAGTCGGATAATAACCGGGCCTAAAACATTGGGCCCAACTTTCTGATTTTTAATATAAAGTCCCCTTTTGCATGTCTATTTCGGCTGGGTAAATGCCCATTAATTTTGTAGGCCTAATTTGGCTACAAATTATATAACTAGTGTTACATATATATGTATAAATTTATATGTTTTACAATTTATATAATAGATTTTATATAAAAATTCATTAAAAATACCCTAAACTCTAAATCCTAAAAGCCTAAACCCTAAACCCTAAACCCTATACTATTATACTCTATAACCATTGCCTATACTAATATATTCTATACTCATATACTCTATACCTATTACTAGCCTATTCTATATTCTATATCCTAAACCCTAAATGATATACCCTATATCCTATAAAATATAAACTATATGGTATTACTATTATAAATTTGAATTATACTAAACAAAATAAAGAATGAATATATGATAGGATTTTGTAGATATTTAATTATATTAAATAGATAAGTCAGAATTATAATAAATATATTTGTTGTGTATGGTCATTACACAAATCATCAATGGTCCAATGGAAATAAATGATGAAGTTAAATGGCTTGTCCCAAGTTTGATACCAAATCAATTAGCTGTGGTTTGGTTTGGTTTTTTAACCATATTATTCAAAAAACAAAAAATCCAAAACTTGGTTTAGTTTGGTTTGGTTTGATTTGGTTTGGATGAGTTCAGTTAGTCGATTTTTTGGTTTGTGCACCCATACCTGTTCTCATGTTATGTACTCAAGCGCTAGCCTATACTTGTTGTCCATGTTGGGTTTGACGTATTTTTAACATTAATTGTTAAATTTATTCATACGTGCACCTCTGATCCCTGCTAATTAAATAATGTTTTCCTAACTTTCTTGCATGGTCCAAATTAATATGACAAAACCCACATCAATTTCTATGTCAAAATCTCTGATACGATCTTTGTAGTACGTAGTAGATACTAGATAGTAATAAACCTAGAGTTCTTGGCAGTTATTGAGAAGTAGGCCAAGGCCAGAAACGCAAAGTCAACTTTATGGGCAAAATAGACTCGAAGAAGATGTAGCAAGTGTTGGCATAATGGAATGTGAAGGAGTAAGATTGGTTTTTGTAGTATACATGGTAAATATCTCCATCGTCATCATCACGCTTTAGTAAAAAGAGGCCCATCAGTACTCCGTGACTGTAATGTGAAATCTGAAAACCCATCTCGCATAGATTCTCAATCTTTAATACTAGAACGAGCTCGGCAAAGCATGGAGAGGGGGTATTTTGGTAATTTCGCGGGGAACTAATTACTGTTCCTTGGCAATATAAAAAATGGCAGGGGAAGTACAGGGTCGGGCAGGTGTTTCAGTGTAGTCAGGTTTGGCCAAAGCTGTCTGAGTCGACTGAAAAAGGCTGATCCTTTTATGTACTTTCACAGTGTGCGTAAGAACACGGTAGTGGTGGTGTCGCGATCAGGTGCTTCTCGCCCTACCCTGTTCCCGTCGTCCGACCAACAAGTGTCCCCTGACGAATACGATGTTGTTACGGTTCTCCGACACGTGTCGCGCGGAGGAAGGCGGGCGTCGTGTGGGCCCGGAAACCAGGTGAACGATGAATTGCTGATGTGACGTAGCAGAGAAATTGGAAAATTGAAAAAACTCAACCTTTTTCTCTCCGTCGCGAGCTTAGCTTTGCTAAGAGCCTAAGACTTTATCTTCTTTTCAGAATAATAAAATCTATAGTCAACAGAACGTACTTTATCGAGGAAAAGCCAATGGGTTGCTGACACGTCATGTACCCGAAGCCCTGACTAGCTGACTCAGTGGTCCAGGAAGTCAGTCAGGGCTGGAGCCACTGGGCTTTCACATTGAGTCATAAACAGTAGTCTACCTTTTACCTTCTCACTCCTCTCTTTTATGATTTTATCTCGTTTGTTTTTTCTTTTGGCAATTATTTCTCACAATTCAAATATTTTACATGTGGTTGAAAGATCCAATGAACGATTCTAAATTACAAAAATTGAAAGATTCAATGTTTGAGCTGATCCTATATAAATCTTCTAATTGTATATGTCTGACTTCTAGTTTATGTTGTTTTTTAGAAATTCAAGACTGAGTTTTTTTATCAAATACAAAGTAAGATGAGATAATTAACTTAAATTTCGAATCATGTACTTAAATTAAAAAAAAAAAAAAAGTTTAATTACAAGGGTCTTTCAATAAGGATCCATCATTTAGTGTTAAATGAGCGATTCTCTATGAGGTCTATACATGTAATTTTGTGTTGATCCGAATTATTTATTTTTTACATTTCTATTAATAGATCATCTATGTAAAAAATCAGCAAAATCGGAAACCGTTAAGATATCTAGTTTATATTAAACAAATGGACGAACATAAGTTTGTTTATAAACACTTAAACTTCGACCTTTTAATTAAACGAAAAAACGATTTCTGATTTGACTGATTTTTTGCATAAATATTCTATCAATAAAATTTTTTAAAATATACAATTTGGATCAACACAAAACCACTCGTGTGGACCCCATAGAAAATCCCTTATTAAAAGGCCTTTGCCTCTATAAATCATATATATATATATTTAGAGGAATAAGAGGTAGTTTTATTAATTAGCAATACGGCAATACCTCATACAGAGAAGGACCAAACCAGTGAGGCCCGGACTTCACATCTCACCACACATGATATCTATGGTTAGTCAAAGCTAACGAACCCCAACTTGAACAACCATTAATTACTAACCCCAGCAGGCAATGTATCTTGTTGCTCATAGTTTGCAGCTTGATAATCCATTGCATATTGTTGCAGCCGACCGTATAGACCAAGATCATCTTCTTCGTGCTCATTGATCACATACTCATGAGTTCCATAAACCCCAACATGAATAGGCAAATAGAGGTTTTTCTTCTTCCTTCAAAACATGTCTAGGCAATTACAATAGAAGACCCCAAACCTGCCTTCCAAACCCCAAATGATATAGTTTAATTACAATGTATTTATGCAACAAATTTGAGTACAAGATTGTAAAATTCTTTGCACTAAAGTTTGATATCCTCTCCTCTTAATAAAAAAAAAAAAAGATAAAGACGATTTATATACACTTGTTTTATGCAGCGAGTGTATCACGTCTAGTACATCACGTAACTACCATATGAATATATGATCAAACGTGAAACCTCACATACAACTTTGTGTGTTAAGTTTTTCTTATCAATGGGAAGGGAGAGACCAGAGAGTGAAGAAGAGAGCGAGTTCTTCCAATTTTTATTTTGAACAACAAATGGGGTTAAAAGATTCAAGAAAAAGTATTAGGCCAATTTTAGTGGGCTCAAATAGTGGACTCTAAGGATGTGTGGGCCGAGTGAAGGATGTCCAGTACAGCCCACTGTAAGCGAAAAGCTAATTGGACCCGGCTATGGCGAAGAAGGGGATGACGACGACCACGACGACGATGATGATGAAAGGAGGAGGACATGGAGCGAAGAGGGTTCTGAACCGTTCCGCTGAACCACGGGCCTCCATGAACTCAATGACGCAGTGGGAGCTCCCCTATGCCTCCTCCAATGGCGGCAATTCACGTACAGCTTCAGGTAGAGGTAAGGTAACCCAGCAACCCACTTTGCATTTTCCTCAGTTGTACTTTTTTCATACACCATTTTTGAATTCTGCATCTACTTGTTTTGAAACCCCATTCTCTTTCAGATCATCAAGCACTCCACCATGTTCTTAAAGCATGCAAACTGTCATTGGACTCCACAACTGCAATTCAAACCCATGCTAGAATCATTACACTTGGATATGGAACCTACCCTTCTCTCCTTGCGTCTCTGCTAGCAGTTTACAAGCGCTGTGACTGTGTCAATCTCGCTCGTCAGCTTCATCATCATATTTTCTCTTGCGCTTCCAGTAACAACTTTTTGAATCTCGTCATTGAGAGCCTTATGAGAAATGGAGAATGCGATATTGCCAAGAGGGTGTTCGGTAAAATGCCCAACCCAGATGTGGTGGCTTGGAACTCTGTGATCGGAGGCTGTGTCAGAAACGAACGTTTTCAGGAGGCATTGGCATTGTTTCGGAAGTTGTTAAGCTCGGGTTTGGAACCAGATGGGTTCACATTTTCTTCTGTTATTACTGCGTGTGCGCGTCTTGGAGCTCTTCACAATGCTCAGAGGGTGCATTCTCTGATGATGAAGAAAAGAATTGAACTGAATTTTATACTTAGTGCAGCTCTGATAGACATGTACGCGAAGTGTGGTAGAGTGCAAACCGCAAAAGAAATTTTTAGTACTGTCCAGCACAATGATGTCTCTGTTTGGAATGCAATGATTAATGGGTTGGCAATCCATGGGATTGCTTTGGATGCAATGACAGTATTCTCAAAGATGGAGCTTCAGAATGTTTTACCAGATTCGATAACTTTCGTTGCCCTTTTGAAAGTGTGTAGTCATTGTAATTTGGTTGAACAGGGTCGCAAGTACTTTGATTTGATGAGAAGTCAGTACTCGATTCAGCCAGAACTTGAGCATTATGGAGCCATGGTTGATCTCCTGGGTCGAGCCGGGCTTCTAGAAGATGCTTATGCAATTATAAAGGGCATGCCAATGGAGCCAGATGTTGTTATATGGAGGGCACTTCTCAGTGCCTGTAGAACTCATAGAAAGCCTGAACTGGGAGAGGTTGCCATTGCAAATATATCCCGTCCCAAGAGCGGAGATTACATATTGCTGTCAAATACCTATTGCTCTCTAAAGAGGTGGGATAGTGCAGAGAGAGTGAGAGTAATGATGAAGAAACGGAGAGTTCGTAAAAATCAGGGGAAGAGTTGGCTTGAGTTGGAAGGTGTGATCCACCAATTCAGGGCAGGTGATCAGACACACCCGGAAACAAAATCAATATACAGAGTGTTGGAAGCATTGATCCAGCGGACCAAGTTGGAGGGCTTTGTGCCTGTGACAGAGTTGGTTTTGATGGATGTCTCTGAAGAGGAAAAAGAGGAAAATTTGAATTGCCATAGTGAAAAGTTGGCACTAGCCTATGGGATCCTTAAAACTAGTCCTGGAACAGAAATCAGAATCTCCAAAAACCTGCGGATCTGTCATGACTGTCATTGTTGGATAAAAATGGTTTCAAGAATAATAAGTAGAGTAATAGTTGTGAGGGATCGGATTCGTTTTCATCACTTTGAAGGTGGTATGTGTTCTTGTGGAGACTATTGGTAGCGAATAGCTTGAATATCTGGTATGTGTGATTTTAGTTCTCATCAAGGGCCAGAGCATAAGCAAAGCTAGCAGGACTGTTCATTGAAGGAAACTCTATTACATTTGGAGAAATGAGTATTCTCTTGAAGCCCTTTTCAGGTCCTCCACTTGTTGGCTTGTAGTCAAAATATAGAAGCATTTAAAGGATTACCAAGAAACCTATCTGATATTCCGAATGTTGTTCTGTTCCTACACCTTGACGTACTTCATTAGAATGATTGCTAAAAGACAGCCATGATGCAATGATAGATCCCTCTTACCGAATTTGGGTTGTTCGAGGCTCATGTGACGTGCCAGTGCTTTAAAGAATCAGTCGAAAGTATGGTTTATTTTGCTTGTATCAGAAAAGCTTTATTTGACCTTTAATATCATTGTTGGTAGCTTGCAAATATACGTTTCTTTCCTTGTCTGAAGCTTAAGAACAAACATATATATGATCCAATGTAGTACAATTTTGGCAAGGGTACATGCCTTAATAATATGACTAAAATCTTATCTTGTATTAACCGTTAATCCATTCAATCAAATATTGTGGTGAAGATGAGTTCTTTTTCAGTACTTCTTTACTTTTTACTCTTGGCATGGTTAACCAACTTGCCATCCTAGATAGGAACCAATGTTTGTTGGCCTCCATATATCTCGGGGAGTTGGCTTTCATCAATCTCCTCAAGCAGAGTTGATTTCAGCATTTTGTTCTCGACAAATACTATCTGCACAGAGAAGCAAGATGAAATATATATCTGTAATACCCTAAAGTATCTATGTTGTTGTGAAGTATGAATGCTGCATACGTTGATGATACTTGTTATGATTGCATGGCATAGACAGTGTAAATAACATCTTCACATGTACCAATTCAGAAATTTACCTTCTTCTTAGTTTTGTTGTCAATGAAAGGGTATACAATTTTCCATACTGTCATAAATATGAAGGGCACATGGACGATGAACATCTTCCCTAGTCTTTCTGGATAGTAGTCCTGCAATGATTAGTATATAGTTCTGCATGTTATGAGACATTTTGTATGCTTCTGGAATTTATTTGATCTTCCTTTTTGCTATAAAAGAAGTTACAGTTGAATTAAATTTTTTGAAAATTAAGTTTCTCAGTTTCCCTTATTTGATCAACATGTTAACCAGATTTTTATGTATCTGACCTATTAAGTTTGTTTTATCTTCTTTTTACAGAGAAATGAAGTGGTATATAGCAGAACAGAAACCTGCAAAATGGATAGAGCTCCAAGGTATGCTCGCATGTCACTGTTAGAATATCCCCAGCCTTCAAGATCTCCGATGACAACAAACTTCTCCTGTCCTGGTGGCATCCTGATACATCAAGTTCAAATCATCTAGCATACATTGTCTTCGGACTACAGCTTTGGTTTTGTATCCTCATGATCTGACACTACAGCTTCTGTGTAATATTTTCGTCTTGTTTGTACCATAGAATGAGCAAAAAGAAAATACACTAGTTGAAATTTCTTGGGGACATAGTTGATTGACAGAAAAAACTTACCTGGCACATATCTTGTCAAGAGCATAAACTACATAACCTGTACATACAAAAATACACTAGTCTGAGTAGAAGAAATGCCAATCCAACTTCAAATTTGGAAGTTTCAAGTTGCATTCATCTTAACCATGCACTGCTTTTGCTGTGAGAACTGAAAAGTTGTAGCAGACTTTTGCTTTTGTTTGTTAAGCTAAATTCTTAAATCTTGCTGACTTAGAAAGATGATAAGCTCTAAGGCAATAGTATTAGTCAAGGTTTCTTTTGAGCCATAGGATAGTTAATTATCATGTAAAGACTCAACAAAATGTAAAAACATACGCTTGAATTCCTTGACTCCCCCTTTGTCTTGAAAATGTCTAGCACCTAGGACAACTGTTATGGGACGTCCTTTCTTGTCTGATCCCTGTAGAAACATCTTGTTCTGTGCAACTTGATTTGGCACCTCTGAAACAGAAATGGAACCATTAGGAATGAAATCTCGTCTCCATTTCAAGTACTTCAGGAACATGGCTGAAGCCTGGTCTACATCCAAATCACGAGCACGCAGGAACCTTCTTATCATCAGATCATCCACTTCCTGCACACAAATTACACTCCACAAAAATGGTAATTTAGAATTTGGTGCAGGCATAGCTTCTGCTCTGTAACGTGTAGAATGTAAGATCAACACTCCTGAAGATCAGTGCAGGCAACCAAGCAGAACATATTTCAGGTAAAGTCAAATCATCCTTCAATATTCAGGAACACCAAGTTGCAAAAGTGGTAAATCAGGATTCATGGTCTGAGCAGGACCTCTCCTGTACTGACAAGTTCAATTTCAGTGATACCGATACACATCAACTGATGATGCATATTTGTGACAACAACTCAGTATGCAACATATCAAAATATTTCTTAATTAGTTAATCTGTCGTCACTAGGATTTAGTAATTTGTACTAATTATAAATGTGCAAGTAATAGTTTCACTTGTACATAGCACCTTGGAGGAAGGATCTTTCCCTTCAACAAATGCTTTCATAAGACGAGCTCCGGTCAGCTCCTCTAATTCAGTGCTGCTTTTCATGTGATTATCTGCAGGTCTCACTTGTGTTGCTTCTTCTGCCTCATCTTTCATGGTTTCCTTGGACTCCATCTTCATTATATCAGAATCCATGATATTCTGCTCTCTCGCACACACAAAGTAAGACCTCGACAGAGATAGAGCTAAATAGCAAGTTACTAACTGAGGATTGCTGATGGGGTGCACAGAAATGTGCCTGTATATAGAAGCATTTGAAGGTATAACCAAGAAACCTAGCTATCTGTTATTTCTGAAGTGTGCTCTTGGGTTCTTACACCTTGAGGTACTTCATTAGGTCCAATTTTATTTGAAGTTGCTGTAACTGTAATTAGGCACCATGATGCAATGAATGACAGACGACTCACACCGAATTTGAGTGGTAGAGAGGCTCATGCGAAAGTGGCAGTGCGGAAATTAGTCAAAAGTATGGTTTTTTATGTATTCTTGTATCCGAACAACTTTATTTGACGTTTTGGTTTTACATGGGACTTTCATGACAATTAAAGAATTATTTAAAAAAATAAAAATTGAAATGGGGATTTCATGGCTCTGTTAAGAACTTAAGAAGAATACCAAACACGTCACACATACAAATATGTGGTATGACAATGTAGGGTGAAGAGACCTAAGATTTTATAAAATAAGTACGCAAGACTTTTTATTTTGAAGTGAAATATTTCTCTCAAACTCTCTCTCTCATATATAGTATTGCTCAAGCTAAATACGTAAGTAACTCATATCGGGTGATATGAAAACATGTGAGACGAACTGTTTGGTTCGATACGTAGATTGTATGCTTTGATGCCTTAAAAAAAATCAGAGCATTTAATTCAAAACTAATTATCAAATGGGGATTTTCTGATCATTACGCAAAATTGTGAAGTAAGAAAAACTAGTCTGTAGCAAAATGTGATATATTTGTAGCCCCAAAGATAGAAAATGAATTAGGAATGCACACCTTTGAAGAAGGATCCTGGGCTTCAACAAATGCTCTCATAAGACGAGTTCTGGTCACCTCCTCCAACTCAGTAGAGCTGCTGCTGCTGCTGCTTTTCATGTCATTATGATCTTCTGCATGTCTCACTCCTACTGCATCTGCTTCTTCACCTTTCATGGTTTCTTCCTTGAACTCAATTTTATTAGACTCCACCATACTCATCTCTCTCTCTCTCTCTCTCTCTCTCTCTCTCTCTCTATACATGGCAATACGTACATATAGAGAGAGATAGAGCTAATATATACATGGCAAGTTTACTTCTGAAGAATGACTGATGGGTTGGCGGTTGGCACTTAACTAGAAAGGTGCCTATAGATGTATATGTATCATTGTATTGTACTGTATGGTGATGGCGTCCAAATATTTACCATTTGTCAAGAAAAAGGCAACAAATTCTTTGGCTTCGGCCCCCATTGTACCCCAAAAAAAGGCAACAGATTTGAGATATTTGACGCAACTTTCCCCACCCAATTAAATTCTGGGCTGTCAGTTTCTTCTCAACATTAATTATATGGATTTAAAGGAGTTGAACCACATTTAATACACATCCATGGATATTTAATATCGGTAGCTACTAGCTAGCTATAATTATTAATTCCTTAACTTGCTAACACTTTCAGATATACTGTTTGAATAATGCCCAAAAAGGGCTTTACTTCAGTCTCTTTCTTAACTCAGTAAGATCGAGGTCAATGGGGTTCATGTGCATTTTTATCCCCATTCATCTTTTCCTGCTTAATTGTTGCATGTATGATAAGTTGATAACACTTCGAAAAAAGGTGTTGTAATAAATTTATACATGCAATAGATATGCATGGTTTGGTGACTGCCGACTGGGTGAGCTGGTGGGTTATTGTCCATGCCCACAAGGCCCACGAGGCCCATCAACATGCATTTATTTTGGAACTAAATTAATTGATCAAGCAAATATCCTAGACAAAGACAGAACATGATTATGCATCATGCATGTGCCTTAATTAATTTACACCTACGTACACAGGCTACACTTAATCATTTTTCTGATGATCCCCTCCATCATCTTCCCATCCTCGCATTTCATTCACATAATCAAGATTTATTTAATTCAAAATGAAAAATTCGAAAATGATAATTCACATGATAGAAAATATAAGATGCAATCATTTCAACGTTAGCCATATAAATATTTAAACATTATATGATAAATGTTCGAACATTGTCTCATATCTTGTATGAAAGAAATTCGTTTAATGGTTTAACTCAATCATCCAATAAATTATGACGGATAAAAGTTTCATTTAATAAATACTAGTCTTTCCGCACGCGCTAACGTGCATGCAAATGAGCTTTTCTATTGTTCAATTGGTGAATATATGAATGAAAAACCTCTTTTATTGGGCATGCATCAACATTTGTAAAAATTGTTATTTATTTTAAGTATTAGTTGTATTGGTTGGTAAGTCATAATTGATTATTAGCATCTATCATGAACCCTTTATGATTCATGATGTATATCTAAGCTATACAATATTATATTGATGAGTACCAATTTTCACATTTGAAGACTTGAAAATTGTTGCTAAATTTTTTTAAGAAAAAATAATTATGTTGCGAAAATGACTACAACTGGTTTAATCGCTTGAAAATAGGAACGAATAGTCAAAATTAGTAGATAGCTTCCCTTGTTACCGAACATTATATTAACATGTTACATCTTATGTTTTTATATATGAAACTGGATGTAAAAAAAGAAAAAGAAAAAAAAGAAGAAGCAAAATGATAGACATAAACCAAAGTGAATTAATCACATAAAGCTTTCTCCGTATGTTTTGTTGATGGGTCTGCTATGCAAATTCAGCCCTACTCATAGTCATGGTCAAGTATTCTTCTTCTTTTAAGTAGTTGCAAGACTTGGTGGTTTTGTAGTTTCATCAACTCCAGAAAAGAGATTCAGAAAAAAAAAAAAACACCGAAATGCTAAAGAAAGAGAAAGTGAAGGCATTTTTCTATCGCTGCAGAGGATCAACCTCAGGTACAGCCATTGAACGGTGGTGCAAGATCTCTCATGAAATAGCCGAGGTCATACTATGAGGAAGATAACATGTACCCCTAACTTGCACTTGGGTAGTACCCAGAGGCACCATTAGCTCAATAGTATGTGCTATTTTCCGGTAGTGGCTACAGGTTACTACAAACCTAAATCGGTGGCTACAAACACCAAAGATGGCCTAGGCCATCACCCAAATGATGCACGAATGCATCGATAAAAGAGGCGATGCCTAAGAGCATCAACAAAATACCATGCTCAAGGAGATCAGCTCAAATTTTATTTCCTTGTAGCACTTTCAAAGTTTTTACTGCCACCTATTCTCTACTCGATCAATCACCTCTTTTTTTTACTTTAGAAAAAGTGATTTATAAAGTTAGAGCAATGTAACACATTAGCAATTTTCAGGTTGCCATCTCCCCTTGGTATAACACACCCATTTCCCAACACATGAACCACATCATGTTGACAAATTGAGGAATCAAATGCACACTCCAATTTGATCAAAATAAACAGATCTCCATTGGTATTAAAAACAAATAAAAAAAAGAGAGTTATTAAACATAGGAGAAAGTAACATGTCAATAACCATCTAAGAAAGGTCACAAATTTCTCTCTATTGATTTCTAGTAAACAATATAAAATTTTAATTTCAATCAACATTACATATATACAAATATTAGCTTGTTTTACGCTTCCTTCTTAAGTTAGCTTGCCAATTCAATATGCAGCAGGGACCCAATTCGAGGATCAAAGTTCACACCCGTGTCATGGTCATCTATCAAAGGAAAAAGTAACTTAGAGGAAACACCAATTAGAACCAAGTTTCATACATTGTCATCATTAGAAGGTACAAATAAAATTCTCCCTCGATCAGATTTCCAACTTTGGCACTCAACAACAACATCTAAATAGAAACAAAATCAGAAATAACTCCTAAGTGAGTTTAGTAGAATTTCACTAAGTTGTTGACCACCAAAAAAAAAAACTCCGAGAATTAGATAACACTAAAAGTCCCCTAAATAAATATATGAACATCCTCATTTTTGCTCAAATTTATTTCCAACAGCATTATACTAACACTTGCCTCATTTGAAATTGTTAAGAGAGAGATATAGAGCATTCATTCTAATAAGTTTCTCAATTTTTTTTAGCAAACCAAAAAGCTCATTACCTAGGAAAGAAGCATACCAATTCTAGGTTAAAAAAAATCATGCATAACCTGATGAGCAATGTCAAAACAACCTTTTTTTTTTTTTTTTTTTTTTTTCAATTAACGCTAGGAATTTAAATACTCTAATTTCACAATCTAAAGAATCATATAGTCTTCTCTAGCTATTGGTCCTATTACTTACTTCTGTTTTGCTTGCTTTTGTTTTTCAGTACATTATTTCTCTTCGTAAATATGTAATGGGCCATAAGAGATTATTGCTTAATTTGGTTACTCAAAGTCTCAAATTACATGCAAATTAAAGAGATTGTGTACAAATTACAATATGGCTAGACATATATAGCGGCTCACAAACAGATAGAAGAGTATGATGGCTTTAAAAAATTAAATAAAATAAAAATGAATTTGGAAAATTGTTTCAAAGTGATGAAACTATGAGAAACTATACGTTGTCTCACAAACAGTAGTGCGCAGATGTATACTAAAAGATTACACAGTTATATGACAAAATTAAATGAAAGAAAAAACATATAAACAAATAGAACCCTACAATATATCACAGGAGTCACATTATATAGAGATCGATTTTAATCATTGTTGAAACTTTTTTATAACATTATTACATAGACAGCAACTTGATAGGGATTAGGGATGTTACTGAACACATAAAGATATCATGCTGCAATATGCTGTAGAATCTTTCTCCACCTTTTTGTTTTCTTTTATTGTTTTCATGATTTCTAATTAGGACTTTTACGACTGTTTAGTCTTTAGATAATCAAAATTTAATTTAATATTTTAGAAATGGCAAACCCTGCAGGTATTCTGTAGAAAACCCTGCAGCAAAACTGCAGAGCACAAAATAATCTGTCAAACTCTCAGCATGACAGTCCCCTCACATGGAAAAAATTAAAGGCATTAATCAAAGTTTATGTTATAGAAAATGTTGGGATTTAAGTTGGTATAGAAATTGACGTCGGTGCCTCTTTAAAACCTAATCATTCTATGTTATGATGCAGATAAAAGAAAAAAAATAAATTGCAATTAAAACAATAAATTACCTTGAAGATTCTAATAATCAAGACTTACAAAACCTTTAAGGTATTACCTTAGGTCCTTCTCCTTGCATTCAATCTAGTTCATATCATTCCCACCGAAAGAAAAATTTATCTTCAATCTTTTTGTTTATGCTTTTTGAGGAGGAGATAGAGCAGCAAAATATAGGAAAAAGAAAATGCAAAGAATCTGATTAGTTGTTGGCTCTTAGAGACATCTGATTAGTTGTTGGCTATTAGAGACATTTGCGTTTAGTGGGATATAGTTGAACTGCTCTTAGGAAACACACGCTGAGTTTTCAATTTTGTTGTTCTTTTACCATTTTATCCTCCTTAGATTAATTTTTCTTCTCACATTTTAATTAACGAAGGGTATTAACAATAAGATATAGATATAGATATAGATATAGATAACTCATATCTTTTTTTTTTTTTTTTGTGGTAAAAAGGCAGGCCAAAGCCCAAAAAAAACACAACTAGCCCTTAACTAAACAGGGTCTCCCAATATCCAGGCCATCCAT
>QANW01003914.1:253457-464682 GCA_003254865.1 Dryas drummondii
AGTGAAATAGCCATTATAAACTGTCCCAATATGGGGACATGCAATGTAGTTAGTTGGGCCGATCGAAATGGTCACAACTTTATAAGGAATTTTTTTTTTCGACCAGAATAAATGAAAACACGTGTCATATACTTCATGATATGACGTTAATAATGAACAATACGTGTCATATATTTTCACGATATGACGTGAACACTTTTTTTATTTTTTATTTCTTTTGTGGACAGGAAAGTCACATTCAATAATGCCAACTTATTAACCTAACAAATCTAGCAAGATTTATTGGCCAAAAAAAATCGAACTCCCAAGCCTTAGCTTTTATTATAGCTTTTTTCATGACAATTTATTATTATTATTATTATTTATTGAATTCAAACCATTTACTTAAATTTTTTATGATACGTTCATAAAAAATAAAAAAATTCATGATACATTACATGAAAAGAGAACTCTTTCTAAGAGAAGAGAGTCATTGGATCTGTTTGCAACTTATTAACCTGACAAATCTAGTAAGATGTAGACAATAACTCCTATGTCTTGGCTCTTAACAATTATTATAACCACTTTTGTAAATTTTATTATTTAAAAAAGAAAAAGAAAAAGGAATTCATTCAGATCCTCTATTTATATCAATAATTATAGAACTCTTTGTTAAATTATAATGAATTGTAATGAATTAAAGTATTATAATGTGCGAAATTTTTAAAGCTCTTTAAAACGATTTAGTATAATTTCTATGTAATATAATATAATTAAGTATAGTTCAATGACATCTAATTCAGTGCGTCCCAATATAGTTTACCAAATGAACCCTTATATCAGAACAAAAAAAAATTGATCCCTTAGATATATAGAGCCACAGTGCACCGACGCATAAGGAAAAACCTTTGATTTATATTTTTTGTATGGATGTACATCATGTACTATAATTTTAAAAATAAAATTCTGTGTTTTGGTCAACAAGTAAAATAAGATGGACTTAGCTCAAAAAAAGAAAAAAGATGGACTTAAGTATTATTTGGTATTCCTAATCAGAAAAATTAAAGAAATTGTGAAAAGGAGAACAACAGGTTGGACTGTTGGAGGCTTGGTCTTGGTGGTTAGGGACTGAGATAGACTTGCCATCAACCCACCGTCGAGGCTGAGTAAAAAAACCAGAGGAATAAGTAAGAGAGATCCGCGTATGTCTTTGTTTTCGCCGTTTCGTTTAAACCCAAATTCACTTTTCAATTTTCAGTTCTCTGTCAATTCCTTTTCTGCTGCTGAAGCCAGAGACCAAATTTGAAGGAATCTTCCAGCCAATTATACTTTGACGTCCCAACTATCACCTTCATCATATTGCCAAGAAACCCATCTGTCATCTTTGACTCGTATCATTCAAACCCTTCTCCTTGTTGGGCTACTGGTTTTGTAGCTGAAGAAAGAGAAGGATTGGGAAAATATGAGAATTTGGAAGTCGGCTTTTGCTTGGCTTCTCTGCGCTGCCTTCGTGTTGGGGATTGGTTATGGGGAGCAGGCCCGCACTGAGCGAATTTCAGGTAGGACAAAAAGACTTCATTTTTGTCGATTTTCCTGATTATTTCTGGATTTTTGGTGTCCTTTAACTGCCATTTGTGTTTGTTCACTTGAAGTTTGGGTTTTGATTGATGGGGTGCTTTGCTGATCTTCATAGTTTGGAATGTTTTTGGGATCTGCCAGGGTGAATGTTGATTTTAGCTCATCTCCATGTTTTCGTGCTTATCGTTTTTAATTTTGGTTTGAGCATAGAAAGATTAGTATGTGAATCTGAATTTAAGTGCAATGTTAGTTGTTTTTCAAATTAGTCATCAAGGCTTCTACTTTGATCCTCCAATAGTTGAAGTCATCTGTGTAGTAATGTTGGTTTATGTAGCTGGAGTTGTAGCTAAACCCAGAAAGCTAGCAAAGACATAATGCCATTGTGACCATGTTTAGGAAAACCAAGGGTTAAATGGTTTTTATCCTTTTGCATTTGTTGGACTTGTCCTGTTCAAGTTATTAGATTGTGTATAGATACTACTGAGAAATTCAAGTGTATGTGAACTTAAGTATGGTCTATTTGCACTTAATGTAGGTAGTGCTGGTGATGTCTTGGACGATGACCCAGTGGGAAGGTTGAAAGTTTTCGTATATGAGCTTCCAAGCAAATACAACAAGAAGATTCTGCAGAAGGACCCCAGATGCCTCAACCACATGTTTGCAGCTGAGATCTATATGCATCGATTTCTCCTTTCTAGTCCTGTCCGAACCCTTAATCCTGAGGAAGCTGATTGGTTTTATACTCCTGTATACACCACTTGTGACCTCACACCTAATGGCCTTCCTTTGCCTTTTAAGTCACCGAGGATGATGAGAAGTGCAATACAACTTATTTCTTCAAATTGGCCTTACTGGAACCGGACAGAAGGGGCTGATCACTTCTTTGTAGTGCCTCATGACTTTGGAGCATGCTTTCATTATCAGGTACGAAGCTTGGTTTTCTTTTATGTAGTTCCTCATAAGCCCGTAGAGCTTCATTCTTTCATGATGTACATAAATGTCATTATGTATTGCTCTTGTGTTGTATTTAGGCATGTCAATTATCTCAATTTGTCCTATGTATTATGATTGTCTATATAATTGCAGGAAGAGAAAGCGATTGAAAGAGGAATTCTTCCCTTACTCCAACGTGCCACCTTGGTTCAGACTTTTGGGCAAAAAAATCATGTTTGTTTGAAAGAGGGCTCAATTACAGTTCCTCCTTATGCTCCTCCACAGAAAATGCAAACCCACCTAATTCCTGAGAAAATTCCTAGATCCATCTTTGTTTACTTCCGAGGATTATTTTATGATGTGGGAAATGACCCAGAAGGTGGTTATTATGCAAGGTAATTCTAACAGAACTTATATGTTATGTTAACAAGAGGGTGTCTAAATGTCTCATAGCATTTGAAGGATCAAAATGTATCCGTTCGTTAATGGTGTGAGCAAAAAAGGATATTATAAACATGTTTGATGAGAGAAGTCATGTCATTTTATGAAGTTAAAAACATGACGGCATTTATTAAACAAGAGATCTACTTCTGATAACTGTTTAAAAGAAGACAAAATGAGGCAGAAATATATTATACAACAACTGTCTTTATTACTATGTTTGGGATCCTTGGTTTGTTAGATAACCATAAATATGTAGATAACTCAAGATGGGAAATGTCTGAGTCTAACTTTGTTCTTCAACTTTACAGGGGTGCAAGAGCAGCAGTGTGGGAGAACTTCAAAGACAATCCGCTTTTTGACATTTCCACAGAGCACCCCACCACATACTATGAGGACATGCAACGAGCAGTCTTTTGTTTGTGCCCACTCGGCTGGGCTCCTTGGAGCCCAAGATTGGTTGAAGCAGTGATTTTTGGTTGCATTCCTGTTATCATAGCAGATGACATTGTTCTACCCTTTGCTGATGCAATCCCATGGGAAGAAATTGGTGTGTTTGTAGCTGAGGAAGATGTTCCCAGCTTGGACACCATACTCACTTCAATCCCACTAGAGCTGATATTGAGGAAGCAGAGATTGCTTGCCAACCCTTCAATGAAGCAAGCAATGTTATTCCCACAACCTGCTGAACCAGGAGATGCTTTTCATCAAGTTCTGAATGGACTTGCACGAAAGTTGCCGCACAGCCCTAGTGTTTACTTGAAACGAAGTGAGAAGATCCTAAACTGGACTGCAGGCCCAGTGGGTGACCTGAAACCTTGGTAGCAGCTATGACTTTTGCCTCTGCAACCCCACCCCGAAATTCACAGGAATAGTTTTGTTGTTGTTGTAGTTGAGATGCTGATTTTCATCAAAATGTAAATTTGGATTTTGTGAAAATGTATCAGATTATACACATTTCTTGTAGCAGCTTCAGGTGTATTCACAATTTTTTGTACCTTGACTTGGATTGTTATAAAATGATGGTGATTGTTCCATCCGAACCAAGATCCATTGTTGCTTGAATCAACTGCTCAACTGCAGCTACCAAGTGTATGCTCAATGATTAGTATGGTTACTAGTTGGACTTGGGGGCAAAACAGTAATTTCGTTCATGAGGACATGAAAAGAAGAATCTAGTAGGGTGGTGTGTGGGGAATATGGAGGCCACGCGACACCCAATGGGAGACTCGCACAATTCCAAATTCACTTTGTTTCTGCCACTCTCTTATCTTTTAATATCTTCCTCACGTTCCTACTACCACTGTTAACACTCACATCCTTGGAGAGACTGAAGAGTAGAAGATGGCCCTGCAGATGCAGGTACCCACCACCACAAGAAACCATGTAGCGCCACCTTCTCCATTAGCTCCAAGCGGCAATGCCGGCCTGCGACGACCCTCCAATCGTTTTGCTCTAAAATCCTCCTTCTCTTCAACCCTTAGCCTACTGCTCTCTCTTAAGCAAAAGCCTCTTGCTTCTGCTGCACCTAAGTTCTCCATGCGCGTTGCCTCCAAGCAAGCCTATATTTGCCGCGATTGCGGGTACCAAATATCACTCCTTTCTTGCTTGTTTGTATCTTCTTCAACCCTCAACTTTGATTATATTAAACGTTACTTGAATTGGGTTTTGGTGATGCAGGTATATATACAATGAGAGAACTCCTTTTGAGAAGTTGCCTGACAAGTATTTCTGTCCTGGTAATCACATCAATATACTTACATCCATTTCATCATGAAATTAATAGCTTTTATGTGTAATGTGTTTGCAACATCGTCTTTCTTGTTCAGACAAGAGACATCCACTTAATCATTAATTGGTTTTCAATTCTGAATTTGGTTGTGTTGTACTCTTGGTTATAGACCAATCCATCATGTAACTTTATCATGATTGTGATTTGTGCTTTGCAGTTTGTGGAGCTCCCAAACGGAGGTTTAGGGTATACCAGCCTCCGGTGACCAAAAATGCCAACGACAAAGGTGTTCGAAAGGATCGAAAAGCACAGTTGCAGAGAGATGAAGCAATTGGGTAAGCATCATGTTCCTTTGCTTTGATTTTTTCATTAAGGATACAATGTTTTTCTTCCTTGTAATGAATTGGAGACTTACATGCTGCTTGACCTGGTACAGGAAGGCACTACCTATTGCTGTTGCAGTGGGAGTTGTGGCACTTGCTGGATTATACTTCTACCTCAATAACAGCTTTTAGGGATAGTTTCCTAGTATAGTGGCTACTGTACCTCAAATGGATTGGACACAATCATTTGTATAATTTTATTTTATTTGTTCAACCATCTTTCAACTCAATTTACTTTATCACACCTCCAATCCAGTGCACGATAAGAACAAAGAAAGACTATTTAAGTTCTAACAACACAATTATGTCCTGTCTACAATGGAGGTAAGGATCCACATTGAATATTAAAAAGATTACTAAAAAAGAAGGAAATCCCTGGATGACATTCCAGGATTGCAAAGCTTAAAATTGACAGGAAGCTCTTATCAAGCACATAATGGAGCTTCCCAGAAAGAAAGCTGAACTAATGGGCATTACCATATTAGCAAAGTCATGAATTCCTTCAAATATCCATTGTAGTAAGAATTCACTCCATCAAAGAAAAACTCAATCTCACCACTAATAGTTAGGGATGCATTCCTGAACATGTCAACAATTTTGCATGCAGACCACCTTTCATACATTGGCAGAGTGGCAGATAATATATCGTGCTTGTAACAGAAAATCAGATAATATTCAAGAAAAAACCAGTGAGAGAAAGATGATAACTGACAGGAAACACAAATTAATAGAGATGAGGTAACAAAAATTTGAGTATTTACATATGATGGTTATATGTAACAAATGATCATTCTTGCAAGACAAATGAACCCTCTATTCTTTTCTCCAAAGACTGCTTAATAGGAAAATTTAAAGAAGAAAACATGTCATTGGTACTAGAGGCAGGTGCAGGCTTGAATTCATATGGACCTTCCTTTGGCCCCCAAAGCTGTAACAATAAAAAGAACTTTGAATCATTCCTGGGAAAACTACCACAACTATAAAGTCCAATAAGGTGATTATAGTGAATTGACTAAAAGTAGAAAAACTGACTTGATTTCCATCATCATCGTATCCCCTATCCCAGGCATGTATCTCATTATTTTTAAGAATTGAGAGTTCTGAAGTACAGTAAGATGCCCCATTCTGTCATAAAGGAAAAAAATGATATTACTGAAAAGCAGTAATTTGATTCATAGAAGTTTCAAGTAACCCAACTCTTATCCATGGTCCCAGACCAAGGTCTTCATGTGACCAGCATATGTTAGAGGGGAAGGAAAAAACACAAAGACCAACAGACAATTACCCATAAATTGGGAAAACTGGCAGGTGGAGTTGAACCTTCATATAAGCAGCGTTTCCCCCGCTCACATCGTTTCAGATGTATTGTTGTCAAATGCTCTGCAATGTCCTGCACATAGATAATAAATTTGAATAAAAACTTCTAAGCAAATCTATAAATTTTTTTAAATAGTTAAAATTTAGACAATGTGAAGCCAGAAAAAGTAACTTCAAAGCATAAAATATAGTTTCAAGTTTTTACTCACAAACTTGGGCCTGACACCTCACATGCAAGGTTAGCACAGCGCAAAAACAAAAATAACATCAATGGTCCCTGGTAATAAGTGTTCCCATAATATAGCATTTACAAACAATTCAAACCCTGCGAAGTCTTAATTTTTTCAGTAAATAAGCCCATCTTAGATTAAATTTTAAAGTAAGATCCACCGTCCGAAAGGTTCAAGGTAAAATAATTTTTATCAGGTTGAAGTTAGCTAGTTGAAAATCATCTATAAACTCATTTTAGTATTTTCTAAACCTGAATTTTGAACTGCATTTGTAAGCCACAATAACATATAATGTCCGATAAAAAATTAGAGAATCTAAAAATATGCATTGACAAGCTAATATGGTGATTTTTATGTGACTAAAGACTAACCCCGATAACTTCTTCGGGCAGAGGGCGCTGGTCCTTTGAGCGATCACAGAAATTCTTGTATTCATCCACGTCCCTAATTGCATATGAGCTTAGCTGCTCATTGATAAGAAAATAAAAATATTAGAAAGTTATTTGAATCCCAAGATACATCTCATGCATTTTTGTCTCATGCTAAGGTATGAAGTAAAAGTGACCTAGTAATGATTTACTTAATGAATAAATTTTAGATAGACATTGTAAACGTCTACTCTCCAAAAAGGATTGGGAGGGGTTGAATTTTAGTCTTTCAACAAAACAAGAGAAGTTCACATAATATCATAAACAATAGCTGATAAAACTAAACTGCATAATAGATTATATGCCCACCTCAACATCACACTTCAACTCTTTCGGGCAAGGCTTCACCATATAAAATCTCTGCAACCAAGTAATCAAGAATTACTGAAGGTTAACCAGAAAGTCTTTGAAAGAAACTATCTAAAAGCCTGTAGGTTTGAACAATAAGGTTCAGTCTGAAGAGAAAAAGCTAAGACTTGAAGCAACATACCTGGCGAAAGGGCTTCTGAGGAGTCCTCCAGAAAGCCTACCAAAAACCCACATTGAAGCTCATCTCTAGCATATAACATACTCTACAGGAAAGAATTCATTGCATTTGGTAAATAGAATTATGCTTACTTGTTCAAAATACAAGACCTTAGAGCCATCCACCATCTCAGCAGCTGGGCACGTAAGCATTCTACAAGTTCAAGTTGAGCACCATATAACAATCAATTACAAACAGTTCAACTTCAAGATAACAAAACAATCACTCAAATTCAAAATCGAATGAAATGAATTGGGTTGCAGCAAAAGTGGGTTGTTGGGTACCTACCTGATGTTGAAGTAATGGTCAGGATCTCTAGCTGCTTGGTCCTTGGAAAACTTCTCGCCGGAGAGAGAGCGAGCCACGTGTCGGGCATGGTCCCAGCGGGTGGTGGACTTGGTCAGCCGCTTCAGCAGAAGAGCTCCTCCTATCAGCACCAGCGTCTTCACCACCAACCCTCGCGCCATGCCCCACCCACCTGAGGAGTCGGAGCTCCCGCTACCCGACTCCGACCCAATACCCATTTGCTTATTCTCAGTTTAATGTCAACGACTCGATGTGTAAACTACTACAAGTAGTACCATTTCGATTTTACTACTACAAACTGTTAACAAAGCTAGGGATTCTCGCTGCTGCTGCTACTGATACTCAGCCAACAGTCAGAGAATCAATCCTACTTTTTATTGTGGGATTATGAAATGGGAAATCGATCAGTGGGTTGGGTTGGGTTGGGTTGGATTTCGACGGGTCATCGAGACCATTCATCAGGATTTCAGAGACAAATAAAAGGCTTGTTTCAACTTTCAACAATCAACACTCAAGAGCTTGTTAACGATTGCCACGTCACCGTCACCATTCCGTGCTACTTCTTCCATATTTTACACTTTGCGATATGGTAAAGGGCCCATAATGGATTGGGCCATTCTAGACCTATACTAAATTTAACTAATTATCTTATCCGTTCTCATTGTATAGGCTAACTCTTAGGATTTAAAGCCCATAAATCTTTATTTAAATGGATAGTCCAACTTAATAATTTGATCATATAACATGCCAAACAATTTGATAAACAACCATTAACATTTTCAGTCACTAAAATCACAACACGACATAATATATATTGCTTATTGCAAGTGTGTGATGCAATGACAACTTGGGTTGTAACTTGTGATGTGATCATGTGGCTAATTCATTTTTGCTACAACTGAAAAGCAATTGAAACATGTTACATTCCCATCAACCTCCCATGGCCATGAGAATAATCACTTGCCATAGATTCAAGCACAGAGCTCTTCCTTTCCACCTCAGCCTCCCCAAAACAGTAAACAGGAGCATTCCACTTGGCATCCTCAAGAACTGCGCCCACCTCGAATGTCATCACATGAGCAATCATTCCTGCATTCCACAAGCCATTATACAAAAATGGAAACCAAAAATCAGACTTACCCAACTCACCGTGGAAATAAACTTACCTACACTCATTATATACAGTAAGCATCTCATATTGATCGGTTATTCCCGAATCCCATGGTGCACGTAGTAGATGCAAAACACTATATAACGGTCGTAGGTAAATTTTTCTACTCAACATGACATGATATGACATAATAGTAACCCGCACGATGGTCCATGATCCGAGGTAAAATTGAGCTGAGATATAAACTCAGAGGATTTGGATTCACACCCCTAACAAACATAAAAACACTTAGTTTACCTGATACGTGCAATGCAGCTTGTGTGATTGCACGTATCTGAGGTTTACAGGTTTACAGAGGGTGTGTTGTAGATTATTGCTCTACTTATAAAATTATATCAATATGAAACAAACAAAGGTTGATCCATAATCACATACTTGACAATTAGCAACAAAGTTCATACCTGTGTAAAAGACCCAGTGGACAGGTCTCTTAGTGAGGACGTCCTCATAGTACCAGATAAAGTCGACCTTCTCCCACACATTACACAGGAAGCCATCAACATGGCGCTGGCCCAGGTACGTGGCACCGTCAAGCCAATTGGGTCGGAGAATTCCCACCGGAAAATGCAAGACCCTGCATTCCCGGTTGGAGTCCAATGTGTAGATGTAGGAGGTGCCATTGTCCCATTCCAGGTCGTAGGTCAGCTTCCCCAGCTGGTTCTGAATAATGTTGAAGTTGCGGCCGTTGGGCCAGTCATACCAGAGGTCCGTCTTTTGCAGGGCTCCCTTGCTGTTGTTCATGAAGAGAACCGAGTGGAACTGGTGGGGCCACGCCGCCGGAGTTGGGTCACCGGAGGCAGATAATGTCATCATCATCAATGAGAAATTGAAGAGGAAAGACAGAGACAGGGGTCTGGTTGCAGAGGCCATCGTTGATGAGGCAACCATGGACAAAGAACTGAAGCATATATAAGTCTGTTATAAAGAAACGATGAGGCTCGTGACTTGTGACTTGTGAGGTTGGTTTTTAATCCCTCCAGAAAGTTGACCCCACCGAATGAGAAATTTCCACTTCCACCCACAAATACTTTCAAGTATTTGTAAGTATACCACAACACATTGATGGGTTCCCATTTAGACTTCAGTCCACGAGAACAACTAGTCTAGCTATAGAGGAGAGGATAAATTCTAAAATAGTTATCCTTTTAGATTACAAATTTTCTGGTAAGACTCTGGAATAGCAAAACATCCACTTTCAATAACAAAGAACCAAAAGAATTCATTTCTCATCCTTTGTTTTATAATAACTGCACCATTTGAGAATTACATCATTTCATTTTCTTTCATTATGAAAAGTATGCAGATACAAACTGAGATCAACTGTATATGTACTACTTTCTAAAATGAGAACCAAGGGAGACAATCCATAGGCCGACAGAGAAGGCACCCACACATACCTCTCAGTTTTATTATAGCCATTGTTATTTAAAATAAGGCCAGGCACTGCAATTTCTATTGAATAGTTTTCGTTGCTAACTCATTACAAATGAACATACACCATTCGAAATTTAGCTTGAGAAGGTGAAAGCCGAACTACTGGTTCCCGGTTATAGGGCTGTCCTGACCTTTCTTTATATCATCCCACCCTCTAACCCATGGCCGCCCAGGTGTTGCTCTTGTCTCAGGAGCAGCATAGCTGTCCAGGTTGTTCATAATCTTGTTGTGCAATGCAGTAAAAACCTATAACAACAAATTATTTGAATCAAAATGGAATCCATGAAGAAGAAAGAAAGAAATAGAAACTTTAATGTTTGATCATATCTCACAGGATTAACTTTGAGTGCCTCAGGGGGTTGATCCTGGCCAGATAGCCACTTCCACAGATCTGGGTTTTCCTGTAGAGAAACATAATCTCAGAAAAGAATATGATAAATTGAACAAAGTTCCCTCCCCACCCCTCCTTCCTTTAAACCAATGGAAAGATTTTGCACAGTATCAACACTTGAAACTCCTTACATCCCACCTCCCCAACTTTGCTTGTTCCAATATTAATATGGTTTAAATAGGAGTATTCAAGCACTTGACATTGTATATTTATAAGAAACACATCATACGCTAAGTCATTAGATAAAATTCGTGTTGTTAATAGGAAACACACTATTTACTTGCATATTGAACACCCTGAAGTTTTAAATACTATTCAACCCAATGCATCATAATCATTGATTCATTATGCTTTGCTTTGTTCAAAGCTGGAATACCTATTTGTTGCTAATATATCACTAACTGACTGAGAAACACTGAACAACAAAGCTTATAATTCAAAAAATGAAGCAGGTAGCACAATGTCAAATTGTGTATGATCACCCTACTCTCAAAAGCACAGAGTTCCTTGAGCCATAGTCAATCAAATGCTCAGATGAAAAAAAAATTCCCAGATATTAGAAACTTGCAAGTTGGAAATGATATCAATAGTAAATGTGGGGGTCATTTTTAGTAAAATTGGGAAGCTAGATACATATCCATCAAAATCCCAAAGAACAAAACTTTGAGTACCTCATAGTATTCCCTCTACTTTTTCACAGCACAAACTATAAAAGCATTTGAAAGCACCCGAAAACAGCAAACTTTGAAAGCTATGAGATGACGAAAGGAATTCACCAGGTCAAGAACATCCACAAGAGATTTAATTCCATTTTCATCCATGGAATGGATATGCTCCTCCACCCATTTTCCCAGCACCAAATCCAGTTCCAAGAACCCTCTTTGTTTGCTCCTATAAATCAATCTGTTTCACAACCAAAACCGTGCTTGTTAATTTGAGAAAAAAAAAAAAAACGAAATAAGTAAAATTATTTTTGTTGTAAGATAGATAGAGAGACCTGTTAAACAAGCGCCTCTTGCTCTCTTCGTTAGAGATATCAATATCTAGATTGCTTCCATTGTTGGTGGAATAAGAACGGTGAACCAAACCGTAAGCATATTGAGGCCTGGAAATGAAATCACCCATCAACAAAATCAAAGCCTCAATTTTTGTATATTTACGCATGAATTATTTATTGCAGACGACGGCGAAGAGCAGAGAAAGGAGTACCTGAGAAGGGTCTCGGTGGATGAGACTGAACTGCTGGATTTGAGGGCTCGGTGCAAACTGATCAAGCTTCTTCTCAAGCTCGCCATTTTTTTTTTCTTCTTATTCTTTAGGTGGGTGTTCGCGTTCAACTGCGGTAATCAAAGTAAAGAAGAGAGAATGTATGTGTGGTGGGCTTAATGACACCAGCAATGAAGGCCTTATGCTTCGTGGCCTTTCTTCGTCCAAGTGATTGTGGGCCTTTTGGCATCAATGCAAGAGCAGCGTAACTACAACTTTTTTCATTTTTCATTTTTTTTTTTTTTTGGCTTTTCAACTTTTTCTAAGCCGAGTACTAAGTATTCTATTACTAATCTTAACTCTTAGCTAAAAAAAAATTGTTGATCTTGGAATGAAATGAAAGTGAAAAGTGAAAATATTCGTAGCATTGCATTCATACAAGTACTAACTTCAGAAAAGAAAAAAAAAAAAATTGTCTTATCACAAGTGTATACATCTTTTCTACTTATTCCCCCTATGACACCACATCATAAGAGATAAAAATATAAAATATATGCACTCGTGAATTGTGATAGGTAAAGTTTTTCTCGTACTTCAGATAACAAACAATCACATGCTAGTCACATGCACAGTTTTGCAAGAAAGAAACTTTCACATGCTAGTCACATGAACAGCTTTTGCAAGAAGGAAGTTATATAACAATTGCATGTAAGAGTGTAAGACTTTCTCTATTACTCATGATGTGAGACATTCTTCGCATAGACAAAATTCACACTAAAGCAAGATTATTGCAAGCTTCTTCACAGGAAAGCCATACAATTCATTTTGTTTCTTGAATGCTTATAATCACTAATGCATCATAGCCCAAAAGAAAGATCTCAAGCACCAAGAAAATTCTAGTGTTCATGTAAGCAAGAAAGATCCATACATTAACTAGTAGAGCAGAACTGAACCCCCACAAAGAAAATAACCTGCTGGTAGGGCAGAAATGTGTTATTTTCTAACATGATACCAAAAATTCTTTAAATGCAATAAAAAAAATCACTTGTATTAAAGGTACAGCCTGAATCAAAGAAACAGAGGCATAAAAATCACTAAAGTGAAGACTCCCTAATTTAATCTAGCCTTGAATCCCAATTACTTAGAAGACTGGGAACAAACTGGTGCTTGAAAGATGTTAGCTTCCAATGAATCCTCTTCAACAGAATCTGCAAGGTATCCCTTCACGGCATATTGCAGTGCTGAAGATGTTTTTTGCATTAGAATTTTCAGTTTCATTTTGGCTGCAGGGGACATGTAATCCATAATGAAGCAATTAAACTGTTTCACAAACTTTGTAAGTCTTTAGCCAGACTACCTTAGAAGCTAATCTCACGTCTCTCAGCAAAAAACTTCCCTGTTACTGCCAGGTCTGGAAGCAAGGCAAGCCACACTGCAGTGTCAGCTCCTTCTTCAGCTGAAATATTCCCAGCATAACCAGTCATAGCAGTCTTCACCCAACCTGGGCAGTAACAGTTGATATAAATTTTCTGGTCTTCTGGTCTTTCAGAAAGTATTCTTGCCATTAGCCTGGTATAAGTGTTGACTGCAAGTTTTGATACTGAGTAGTCAGTGAACGTTTTAGGCCACCCACCTGATTCCCAAGTGCCCTCTTCTACTTGTTGTAGAAATTTGGATACAGCATTATCAATCATTTCCTCTGTCAGCGTTTCCACATTGCCAAGTTGTTCTCTCAAATTCACATCTTCAATTCTCTGTCAATTAAAATATAATTAGTTGGGCATGGAGAAAAGTTCTGCATGAGCATGGTCAGGGAAAGATGAACAAATCTTTGTAAGCATCCGGTACACTGGTACATTCATAACATGTAGCATTATAGGATAATATCAAGTGGAGGTTCACATCATACAAAAATCATAGCCCTCATTCACAAATGGTTGTGGTCTTGGGAAAATTTCCAACAAGGAAAAAATAAAAAAACTTAAACTGGCAATAGAATGAAAATTGAATTAAACCACAAACAAAGAAAACATAATTATAAGACTACATATGCATATGCCAAAGTAATCAAGATAAAAAGTAAGAGAGTGAACAAAAAAGATAATCTGTAATAAAATTGCAGTAAATCAAGGTTGTTTCTTTTATCCACTGTAGCAACCAATAACAGGTGAGAAGCGTGTAAGTGTCATGTGATATCTGGAGTGTTGTGTTCTGATATTAGTAGGAGACTATTCAAAATGGGAAAATATATATATTTACATTTAGTTTAACTTATCTAATTTGAAAACTTGGTAATGCATCCTTTTGCAGATAGAAAAGGGGATGTGATTTCCCTCTGGAGAAAAATCTGGAGCCAGAAAAGAAAAACCAAAGATGGCTGGAAGGCTAGATGAGAAAAATCTAGCACCTACTGTCCTGATCTTTTCTGTCACTACATCCACCTCATATCATATATCCTCATGGTTTCCCAACAATCTTGTTCTTGCTACTCAGCAGCAAGCTGCCTCATCACCTGGGCAACCTATAAGGCATCCTAGGAATTTGGTTGCCATTCGGACAAACATAAAGGCGGGTTCTCAAAGTTTTTGTCAATGGGGTCTCTTAACACTGTTAGGACCCACGACCACCAAATCCTCTTCCCCAAGTTCTATGACCCAAATGCTCACTGCTAACTCCAGCTAGTTTCAGGCAATACAACTGCCCGGTTCTTTTTTCTCATGCATCCAGCCCAATATCTAATTGAAGAAGAAAAGTATTGGTCACAACTCAAAACAACATTTTCCATGACCCCCTCCGGCCACATTCCGCGGACATACATAAAAGGATGAATTTTTATGACTCTGAATACAATGCCAGATCGCAATCCCATTCTAACCATAAATAAACCTCCAAATAAAGCAAATACAAACTTTTACTTACATTTCGTTTGCCGTTTAGTCTACCCAATCTTGAGCTCACATTAACAATACGACCTCCAGCAGAAGAATGCTTCATCAACGGGATCAAAGCTTGAATCATATTTTTGGTGCCATAATAATTTGTAGCAATAACCTGAGAGCCTTTCTCCACGGAATTATCAGACCCTTGATTGAAATTAACAGCCGCATTATTTATCTGAAAACAAAAGGGGTAAAAAAAAAAATTGCATAAAGTCAGAACCCATATAACAAATCGCAAAATACTTTATGTCCAAAACCCTTATCCACCATAACTCACCAGAATATCCAAACCACCGTAGTTTTGCTGCAACCAGTCACAAAACTGTGTGACGGAAACAGGGTCTAACACATCGAGCTGGTGGCACAACACATTGAGACCACCTTCTTGAAAGACCTTGGCGGCTTCAAGCCCAACATCGGGGTCTCTGGATGTGAGTATAACTGTGACCCCATGCGCCGCAAGCTGCTTCGAAATCTCAAATCCGATTCCCCTATTACCCCCAGTCACCACCGCAATGGTCTCCGCGGACCACCACCTATACACACACAAGCATTCTCAAATGCACAAAATCGCAAATGGGTTTTTCAGGAAAATGAAGAAATTGCAAACCCAACAAAGAAAGACGAAGAAACCAACCTCTGGTGATCGGAATAAGGAATGGTGCGAAGAAGGGAAATCTCTTGGCGCCTCTTTTCCCTTCTCTCTTTGGCCCTTTCGGTTTTTTCGGATTTTTTTTCCATGTCTGCTGTTTGTTTAATTTCCGCAGTGGAATTGTTTTTTTATTACATTCAGCGTTTGGGTGGTGTTTGAGACGGAGCAGATGAGTTTAGCATCATCGACCAAAGATTGAAAGGTTTTATCAAATCCGCCGTGGCTTTAGGAACAACAGGGCTCCAGCACGTGCCACGTTGTTGCTTTTCCCACGTTTTTGCTGGTCAAGTGCCTCGCCCGATGTTTTTTGGTCAAAACGCACCCTAATTTCGGATTTTCCTTCAATTAACCATTCCTTCTTTTGTAAAAATTTGGGTGATTACAAACACACCAAAAAATCATCATATCATTAAGCTTGCAGCCCATCAAATTGTTGGGCTTTGGCCCAATCTAATGGGCTGCATACTAACAAAGCTCACTAATGGGTTGGGCTGGCTTTAATAATGATTTTGACCCGTGACCCGCAATCCACTTTTTTCTATTCTTTCATATACTATATCATTCACTTTTGTTTTTTTTAATGAGAGAGGAGGACTTGAACTTTGAACCTCTTCTAATATTGGGAAGATCAAATACCACTAGACTAATTAGGTTTATTCACTTATTCCTTGTCTCTCAATTTTTATGCTCATTTTCTCTTATGGTTTCTTAGATATATGAGAGGTTTCATGTGCAAACATGTTTAAATGCGAATCCATGTCATTCAAATTGCACCCATTGGTTGTTCGATTTTTGCACATTTCTCTAATTGATTGGTAATTTTAAAATTGCAACTTATGTATAGCCTATCGAGTTTTGAGTCTACAATCAAATGGTTAAAAACTAAATTTTAAATCACAAATGAGTGCGTTTTGTTGAAAAAGGCGATATCATTCAAACTATTAATTGGACCATTCATATAGTGCCAATGTTTGCAAATGAATCGACCTACTTAATTAGTTATATGAATGTTATCTTAATTATTCATCGAATTATATGCATACTATATATAATGATTCAAAACTTCTTGATAATTGTTTGATATTCCATATTCAACAATCCAGATAATTTTCACACTCCTATTTTATGGATTTGCACTTCTCTCTTTATCATATGTTTTGATAACTAAATGAAGGTAGGAATTTCTATGTAAGTATTTATGTGCAAACTCAAAATTACATGCCGGACCAGGCATGTGTTAGTATTTATTTCAATGAGTTAATTACACTTACATCTCTTTAAGTTTATCGTCTTTTCACATATACCCCTTGGGGGTTTCAAAAATTACATATACACCCCCTGAGGTTTCAAAACTGTTGCATATAACCCCATATAAGAAAAAAAAAAATTTGTATTGAGGTTAAACCTTACACCTTGAATAATCTTATTAGGCCATTTCACCCCTTAGCATGCATTTTTGCATAATTTCTCTTCATTTTTCGTCTCATTATATGATGTTATATGCAATAGTTTTTAAACCTCAAGACGTGTATATAAAAAGACGATAAATCTCAAGGGGTGTAATAATGCCATGATAATCGGGCATGGTTGCCGTTTGTATCATTGTATGGGAAGCCCGTTCAAAGTGGATGAGACAGGAAGTAAAATTTTATGAAAATATGTTTTTTTATTTAGAAGAGGGGAATCTAAACTTAGAACATCTTTTAACATTAAAAAGAAAAATATTATTAAACTAATAGTTAAACATTTGAGATTTTTTTAGGTTCAAACGTTTCATGTAAATGAAAAAAATATGAATTGAAGTGAACATGTCTATTGAACAATTTTTATTTATTTATTTATATACATTCAAAGAGAAGCTGCCGGTAGTTAATGGTGCATTATACATTTAGGGAGGTGTATTCAATTAAGATTTTAATAGACTTTGATAGACTTGAAAAGTCTGGTGATATTCAATGAAAACTTTTAAAGAGTATAAAATTTTGGTGGTATTCAGTTAATATTTTTTAAAGGTTTATAAAAGTCTGGTGATATTGAATCATGACTTTCACAGAGTCTATAAAAGTTGTGTTATATTCAAAAAATTATTGATTTTTAAAGAATTTATCAAATGACAGACTTCCATAAACTTTGTATTGTAAATTATGTTATATGAAAGTCAATAATTCTCCATTCTTCTTCTTACGAATGTCAAAAGATTTCAAATAACATTTTTTTTTATCTATTTTATAATATTACAAAAAAATGCTATTTGTATTTCCTTAACATCCAAGCCCTCTGCCCCATTTATAAATGATAGCTTTTTGTTACATGGTCAATTCCATATTCCAATCAACTCTTCTTCAATTTCAATAGTATCGTATACATATGTTTTATGACCTTGTTGGAGAAGAATGCAAGGTTGCATCCCAATAGTATTTAAATAACTATTGAAACCTTCTCAAATTTCATGCAGCTATGCACCCTTTCAGGAAACGAAACAGGAATGCTGTAAAATATCATCCTAAAACTTGACCTTCGTCATGACACCGGCTAGTATGAAATTATGACTCAAATCTACAAAAGCCTTGATTTCCATAGGACACATTCACACCCTTCACACCCAATCAAGGGGCCGGGAAGAAAAGGATCGATGAGAGACTTAGACATTCATATCCATTACACTAATTAACTGAGATTGATCTTCTTCCCAATACACTGATCAGTTCCACCCAAAAATACCACCACCACTTCTCTTCACCTCATAAATAACGGGATCCTACAAAATTCATCTCCTATGATTTACGGACATCCCTCTTCTCCAAAAAAAAAAAAGATTTCAAGAACATCCCACAAATAAACTTTGTTTATAGAAGTATCATAATTGCTCCAGTTGTAAAAAGATTAATGGCATGGGAAATAACCAAATTAGCTAATATGAAAATCCACCAACACCAAGTTATAAGATAGTTGCTGATACTTCAATGGGTAAAACATAACTATAGTTTCAACAAAAAAAAATGCCACAAACTCTATGAAAGCTATTAATAAAAATTCATCAAAGTCTATGAACAAAGTCAGGCAAAATCTGTTAAAATTCTATATAAAATTATGCCAAAGTCTACGTAGAGTTTATAAAAATCATTAAAAATTTATCAACTCTATTAAAGTCATTAAAAGCCAATGACTTTTAAAAACTTTATAAAATTCCATTAAAATCCTAATTGAATACACCCCCCCTTAGAGAGAGCAGTTTTGCTCATCTCATTTAACTCAGGTGTATGATTAACTCCCATTTAAAATGTTAACATGTGTTTATAAAGCAAACCATAAGTTAATTTATTATATTTAATTATTATAATAATGAAAGAGAAAAATAATTTGACTAACTCTTTTCTACTTTTATCCNTCTTCTTTGGTTTAAGGTTGTTGGAATCTAAGTAGGTAATTTGGAAGCTTAGCGATGAGTTTTTTTAATTTTGATTTTGGTTAGAGTTGCAGAAGGAGAATGAAAAATAAAAGGGTAAGAAGAAGAAGAAGAAAAGAGGTGGGGTGGCATTGGTGATGGTGGAGTACTGGAGTTGCAGAAAAAGAAAATCAAATGATGGTAATACCCCTTTGACTATTAAATAAAAATAAAAATGTTAAAAGTAAGGGCTATGTGTAATTAAACTAAATCTCAGGGGTCTGATTGAAATTATCTCATAATTAAATACAATGAATTAACTCATGGTTAACTTTTTAAATACATATCAATATTTTAGATGAGATGCATACACTTGAGTTAAAGGGAGTGAGCAAAACTGCTTTCCCTTTAGACCTTATGAACAAGGGTCCTAAAATGTTCATTTATTATAGTCCAAATTAAGTATATGAAATTATTTGTTCTTGTCGGAAGGTTTATTAACTTTGTTTATTTTGGGCTTGTTTTTGTTTTTGTTTTCTCCCTCCCCCCTTCATGGAGGCTGACCTTACTGTGTAGGCCTCTTTGTTGGGGTGGCACCTGGACTTTGGAATATCCCAAAGTATTCATTTAATGAAGTCCAAAATTATGGATATGAACTTGAAAAATTAATCTAAACTTGAGTTAATTATGACTTCTTATTTTAAGAACTTTGACTTTTAAATAGTAAAGTAAATGATTATAAAGTCTAATTTTGGACTCCCACTACTTTTAAGACCTGGGTCATTTTTTGTTTTTTGAAGGAGGCCCAGTTTATACCAAACTGGTCCTCTCTTCCGTCTCCGTCATTCTCCGTCTGTCACTCCGTCTCTCTGCCTCTCCCTTTCTCATTTCTCTCATTTATCTCTCCTCACCCCCATTCTCTCTCTTCTGTATAGGACCTCCGTAGGTGGTGACTTGAAGAAGAAGATCGACGGCTTGAGAACCATTGCGAGAAGATGAGCCACTGTGAGAACAGTTTGAGAACCACCAGTGCCGACTGTCATCTCCGGTGATTTGCAATTTCTGGCGACACCAGGGTGTCGAACCACCACTAGTCGATTCCTCTTGTCGATCTGAACTCTGTGGTGCCATTCTCTCACCTCCACGACCTCTGTAGGAGGCGACTCAAAGAAGAAGATTGACGGCTTGCCGCCATTAATTTGTTTTCCGACGACGGTGCGACTGTTGGTGACCACCATAATATTCCTTGCGTTGAGAGGAGTCTGATGGTGTGGTTGGATCGTTCATTCAACCACTAGTTGCAGCGAATCAAAGCTTGGAAGCCAGTGCCTTCTCTCCCTGTTTTCCAATGAGTCCGATGGTGGCTCCGACCGATTTTGGTATATACTCTCTCCCCTTGACATCTTCTACTTGTTAGTGTAATTGATTTGAGTTTGATTGTTGGTAACTGAAAAATTTCTAATTTGAAACCCTAGGCTACCTTAAATAATTCTCCAAATCATATTCCTATCATGACAACTATCCTTTTTTTCTGGAAATATCAACCATTACAAACAAATTTCAGCAAAAACACTTAAGCTTTACACACAGAAAACCAATAGTACAAATATTGACTATGAAACATTTTCACAAGCATTTTCGAGGTGACTGTCATCACACTTACTAGGCCTGTGTATACAATGAGTATGCTTTGAAGAGCCAATATGATACAAGCATACACCTCCAGGTGATATATTAAGATTGTTATGTTGGATTGATATGACAAACTGAGATGTTGCTAGAATAAAAATATAGTTGTGCAATCGTTATCAGAGCATGAGTTTGTTGAATGTTGCTAATTATTATTAGGTGTTAATGGATTTGTGTTTGCAAACCACCATATGGTATATGTCGGATCATTTTGGGTTTAGTTGTAATTAATTGAATTTGATTCCAGTAGATTACAGTAGATGTCGTATCATTTTGAGGTTTACTTTCAACCTCACTAACAATTTATTATTTATTGGTGTTTTTCCTTGTTCGGATACTTGGCACTGAATCTGTTCATCTACCTCTTGCAAGTGGGGTCATAGCAGATATAAGTCGCTCACATGTTTCTGTAAGGATTATATCTGCCATGTTTCCTGTTCATGTGTACTACTGTAAGCTCAAAATCTGTCTTATTAGTGCTTACCTGATCTTTAGGGATGTGGGCTAATAAAGCTAATTGGTGTTATAGCATTAAACTCCTAAATTCATATGAGTGAATCAGTTTTATAATTGTATTATCCTCTGCAAAACTCTAGGTTTCTTTTTCCAAGCGCTTACGACTTCCTGGGAGCAACCCTTCTTCAGAGGCAAGTGATCTCCTTCAGGAGGTCTGGCGAATTGACAAAGATGAATTCATGACATCATTTGCAATAATGAGGTAATTACATGACTTTAATTATGCCATAACTATTATGAAAAATCACCATGACTTTAATCATTTAAAATAATCATGCTTGATTTTGTTGCTGAAGGTTTAACCTTGTTCAACTTTTTCTCCAAAGTGCACAAGCTGCTCACCTGAGAAAGAAATGATTACAATATCTCATCCTCTGATAACGATTAATTGAATTTGGGTATAGAACATGGAAAGGTTTAATTCCAGTATCTCATCCTCTGGCCCTTGTTTGCATTATCTTCTAGTTAGGTATCACAATATGATGGCAATTTCTCACATGATCATGCATATTTTGAATCCAGTTATTATTTTAATCAAGTTATTCATTGACCATGAAAAATTAGATTCTTATGCCTTTGCCTGAACCATGAACCAGAAGCAAGAAGAGCTATGTTTGAGCAACCAGGTAGCTCTCTCTACATATTTTTTGCGCATTCACACACACTTGTTTTAATGTGCTTGCATTTATCAGTCTTGCTCTTGCTGAGTACTTAACTTTCTATTTTTCTTTCGACAGAAATGCCATGTTAAGAACAAAGATATCTGAAAGTTTCAAGTTATTTTTTTTTTTCAACAGAATTGTGATTCTGTTTTAGTTTGTTGTAATTGTGTCATAAGTTTATAATTCATTTAGTTATTTATGCTTTCACAGTGATTGTATTAAGTTTACATTATATTATCTAATTTATTGTTATTGTTATTATCAAACAATAACAATACTTGCTACTGTCGGGCAGTAGCAATAGGTGATTGCTAGCAATATGTGATTATTACTGTCGGGCAGTAGCAATATGTGATTGTACTGCCGGGCAGTAGCAATAGGTGATGACGGACAGTAGCAATAGGTGATTGTTATTATCAGACAGTAACAATATGTGATTGTTATTGCTATTTGCTAGACAGTAGCAATAGGTGATTGTTACTGCCGAACAATAGCAATATGTGATTGTTATTGCCGGACAGTAGCAATAGGTGATTGAAAAAAATTATAGATGTTTTATCTTGATTTTTTGTGTTTTATGATGGTTATTATTTAACATGTTTATGGAATGAAAAATACCTAAATTATGATTAATTATTTTTTTTATTTTTGGTACCGATTGGCATTGAAATGAAGAAGGAAACAAAAATTGTTTTTTTTTTTTATAAAAACACTGTAGCGTGCTACAGTAACACCGGGTTTTTTTAAAAAGTGGGCCGTTACAGTATTTCACTGTAACGGTTGGGCCGGATGAACAATAAATTTTAAAAAATGAACTTAAAAAAAAAAAACCCTAAATAGTATTCAAGCTTTTTTTGAAAAATGCTCGATTGCTCGAATAGTCCTCAGCATTATTTAATAGAGTTTGAGTACTCTAGAGAAATTTGAGTGCTTCTTAGGAAAATTCACCCATTACTCAAATAATAATTAAAAGTATTTAATTGAAATAAAAAAGGATCTAGTTTTCAAAATCTCCCTTTGAACTTCATATATAAAAGAACAAAAAAGTTATGAGAAAAAACAAAATTTGTAATCTTAATCCTGGACACTTGGATTCAGTGGTATTATCAACCAATTATTAATTTAGTTTATTGTCGATGTCGAGCCGTATTCGATCCAAAACCAACAATATTGCCATTAGAGAAATATTAAAAAGGTGATCAATTTTGTTGGCCGAAAAAAAACAAAGGTGGTCAATTTTTCTCAGTCAATTTTACGTGTCGTCATGGCTGAGGCCTCCAACTTCAACCCCATTCGTTTAATTTCGTGGATATGACCGACCTGTTTGCCTAATATCTGGAGTGAAAGTGAAAATGGTGGGATTCATTTTCTATGGAATGGCTTGAAGCCTTAAACAACGACTACACGACACGTCATAGATATCTCAAAACGTCATCTCTTTCGTAATCGCTCGAGCCTGCAAAAGGCGATATTCTACATTCACACTTTCAGTCACTTTCACAAGAGTTTTATATCTTGTTTTTGCTGAAGATAAATTTATAGAGTTTGACATAGTCGCCCATACACGCATAATAAAATATAGATATCATCTTTGTTTTATAACCAACAGATTGAACTATTGAAGCTTCCACACTCTTTCCAGTTTCCATCAAACCCATACTCTTTCTGTGGCTGAGACACTTCCTCTTCCATTGTTGGTACGCTCTTGCCTTTCAATTTATATTCGTTCATGGTGTTGGTTTGCTTTTATTCTGTTTATGGTTTTGATTATTTTACTGGGTTATTTGTTGGTTTCTGTATAAACGCATATGCAACATCCTCATAGCAATTCTTGATTATCCCCTGATTCAGATATGCACAAATTCCATAACCCATATCCATAATTCTAATAAACAGTATAAAACAAACCAATTATGTGCCTCACAAGTACGTATTTGATGTCTCTTTATGATTTTGGAGTGTAAAACTTGAGCTTGTGTCCCACTATCTTTGTTTAACTAGAATTTATCTTAACATTGGCAGCAAAAAAATGGCACGTTGTTTTCAAGGTTGGGTGCTTTTGTTGGCTATGCTAGTATTGACATTAAGCATCCCATGTTCAGATTCTATTCGGATAAGCAAAATTAAGACCAGGACTAGCGTTTATGTCTCCCCTAAGTTTGTGTTGGAACCAGGATCGGTTGTGGACAAGTATTACTATAACATTTACTTCCCAAGAGGTCATATTGGTATCAAGGGTTTCAATGCTGAAGTAATTGATGAAGAAGGGAATCCTATTCCTCTCCATGAAACTTATCTCCATCATTGGGTTCTTGGAAAATATTATGGCCGGAAAGGTTTTGTGGAACCGGAGCAGAATGGTTTTGAGGGGCTTCAACAATCTGATTTTATTTTTGCGAGGAACAGCGGGATATGCCAGAATAATGTTCTTGGGCAGTATTATGGACTTGGGTCGGAAACACGAAGAACAGACACACATGTTCCAGATCCATTTGGAATAGAAGTGGGCAATCCTGCAGAGATTCCTGCTGGGTATGAGGAGAGATGGATGCTCAATGTCCATGCAATTGACACTAGGGGCGTGGAAGATAGGTTGGGATGCACTGAATGCAGGTGTAATCTGTATAATGTATCAAAGGATTCACGCGGCCAGCCTTTGAGGCCAGGGTACAAAGGAGGTTTGCACTGTTGTTATGATGGAACACAATGCAGTGTAAAACAAGGCTATAATGGTATCAAGAGAAGCCTCTACTTGAGGTATACTGTGAAGTGGGTTGATTGGTCTGATTCTGTTGTGCCTGTCAAGATTTATATCTTTGATGCCACTGATAGAATGAATCATTCAGCAGGACCTTCTATTAAACATGATTGCCGGGTAAGTGAACTTGCCTCATCATATGATATGTTGTAATAGTATTCTCTCTCATGTTAATAATGCATCAATGTTCTGCCTGTTGGCATTTCTTATGAATTTAATTCCTTTTATGATTGAGTCTCTGTTTTGTGCAGGTCGAATATAATGTTGAAGTGTCTTGCAGTGCCACTGCTACGACTAGTGACGGGTGCTTTGACAACCAATGGGCAATGGCCACTATGCCATCTGGTGGTTATGTCGTCTATGGCGTAGCCCATCAGCACACAGGGGGGCTCGGTTCAACTCTATATGGAGAGGTGCTTTTTTCTTTGACTCATAATAATTTGGTTTCTGCTAGGCCTTGCAATAATTTCTTGCGGCATATGGTAGAACTCAAAATTCTTTGATAAACTCTAAAATTAACTAGTTTCTCTATGTATATGTCTGAAATTGTCAACTCTTGGAAGTGAGAGTGGTTTAAAGTGTTTGATGACTGAATCATTCTTGAATCCTCATTGTTTGATGACAGGGTCTATTATCTCCTAACAATTATTAGCCTAAATGGCTACATAAACTGCTGAGCATACCTGACCCATTTCTTATCGTCATGCTTGACTCTAGTGTCCTTTACAATTCTCATTGGATAGAACCTAGGCTCAATTATTGTTTGTTCCTTCAAAAGAAGTGTAATTACCTATGCTTATAAGCTTGGGGCTTTGAAGCGCTTCCTAACCTTCTCATCTAAGAGGCTGCTCTATGCTTCTATGAGCTTGAAAAAGTTCATTTCACTAGTATGTTCTCGCTTGCATATATTATCAAGTAGAGTTTTGGCTACCAGACTGCAACTATCACATTTTCCCCTCTTGGCCATTTGCAGGTCTGTGACCTTCATCTGGTGTCTAGAATTAAGCTTTAAGCACTGCATCATGATCCCTTCCTGCACTATATTATTAGTCAAGATTTTTCATGGTATCTTAGGCTAAATTACAAGGATTTGATTATGTATTGTCTTTATTCTTTAATTAATCTGCTTGTTTGTGACGATTTTAGGATGGACGGGTCCTATGTTCATCATTACCAATATATGGAGAAGGGGAGGAAGCTGGAAATGAGGCTGGTTATATTGTAGGAATGTCCACTTGTTATCCTCGACCGGGATCTGTCAAAATAAATGATGGGGAGACTCTGATTGTGGCATCAAATTACAGCAGCACTCAGACGCACACAGGAGTTATGGGTCTCTTCTACATTTTGGTTGCAGACCAGCTGCCAAAGTCCCCCTTGATTAGCTTGGACACTCCACTTTAGGCAAGATACCATAAAACATGAAGGTTAATGAATCTAAATTTACATACACACAGGACTTACGAGCATTTCTCTCTCTCTCTCTCTCTCTCTCTCTCTCTCTGTGAATGGCAAATAAGGTGTGTGGATTGTTTATCACCGAACATCAAGTTCATTAGTCTCATGACGTAGCTTTGTTCTTGCAGATTTGGGAGAGGTAGTAGCTACAGCAGGTAGTGTCCCAGTCCATCATCAACAGCAATGAGAAAGAAGTTGGCAGTGGCTATAGATTGATTTTGGTGTGAAATTTTATGTACTGAGTTATGTAATCAAAGCGTCTTGAATCTACCTTTCACTCAGCACTGTGATAGGTAGACAGGCATAACCAATGTACACTTTGGTATAGCAATAATATGAGCTTCTCACTATACATATCCTGGCTGCATGATATTCATGTGTTTGTGAGATGATGATGATAAGAATAGTTTGTAAATCTAAATCTAAGTTGTATGAGTACTGGGATGGGACTCTACTCAGCAGTACCATTTCTGACATTTTAGAGGCCCGGGCGAAAATCTGAAATTGGCCCTTTGTATAATATATATATATAATTTTATAGACATGTTTTTCATTTACTTTTGCTTGAAAATTAAAAAGAAAAAAATACTTTCATTAAACATAAGATGATATCACTGTTTATACAAATTTTGAATAAAAAACTTTAGACAAGAAATAATTAAAGTTATAAGGCTTTTGAACATACAAACTTTGAACAAAAATAAATTAAAGTTGCAGCTCTTGGACTTGTCAAAAAGAGGTTCTTCAACAATCTGAGCAACTATGTGATAAATGCACCACCTAAAAAACACAACTATAATAAGATAAGGACCAAAACAGTTAATGAAAATGTCTAACGACAGGGCTAAGAAAGAGATTAAGACTCAAGAAATGATTGAAGAGGGGAGCTGAAGGCTAAAGCCTTGCGAATCGAATGGATTAACTTAAAGTCTTCAATTTAATTGAATCAATTGATTGAGGATTGAGGAAGAGGGCGACTAAGAAACTGAGTTAGTCTGGACGAACTAAAAGCCTAAAAGAGAGAGAGAGAGATATTTGTTTAAGAAAAAAAATATATTTCAACTTTCAGCTTTTTGTTTTTTTGTTTTCCCAAGACATGTGCAATGTTATGCAACTTTGGGCCAATAACTTTAGGCCCCACTTAATTTTTTTAGACTTATTCGCGTCAATGCCCTCTGAAATTAACTTCTATTTTCAATTTGCCCCCTGAAACTTTATATCTCTCACTTTGCCCCCCGAACTTTACAAAAGGCCATATTCTGTCAAGTCTGTCTATTCGTCCGTCAAAAAGCTTACGTGGAAGGGGCAATTAGGTCTTTTACTCGACGCAAAGCTGAATCAGACTGGCATGTTGCCAAATCAGCTACACATTAGCATTTACTGGGACCCCAACTATAATTGAACCCATTTCCCTCTATTTTTGCTACTTTTCCCTCCAGTTCCTTAATCTGAGCCCTAAAAATCTGCTCTTTCTTTTATCCTTTACACTTCTCTTCATCTTTCTCAAAACCTCTACCGCCATAAGCAACTTGAGCCACCAAAGCAATAGGCAGCGTGCTGTGGGTGCTAGGGGAGAAGAGATTCGCTGCTATTGTGAAAGGGTCGCTCGATTTTCAACTTCTTGGACTGACCGCCACCCAGGAAGAAGGTTTCATTGTTGTCCACTATCTTCGGTGTTAGGTATTTGAGCTTTAAAATTTCTAATTTTTGTGTATGCAAAATGGAAAATGGGTTTGATTTATTGTTGGTGTTGGTGCAGAGGTCCAAAGGCTGTGGGTTCTTTGAGTGGTTTGATCCTCAAATCTGCGACCGTGCGAAGACTATCATACCTAGGCTATTGAAAAGAATTGGAGGGTTGGAAACTCAAATTTCAAGGGGGAAAGCAAGGGAGAAATATCTGTGGTTTGGGTTGATTTTGTCGTGGGGTTTTTTCATTGTGTGTATTTGTTTTGGTCTGGTGTGGCAGATATGGTAAGAGTGTGTATGTGGAACTAGCTTTTGTATTTGCAACGTTTGTTGGGTAGTTTTAGGGGTTTAATATACTATGTAGTTTTTGTCATGGCTTCATGTTGAACCTTGTAAATTTTGTCAAAAAAAACCCCTATATTTGAACCTTGTAATGTAATGCTACATCTCTTGGCAGTGGTTCAACCTTGTAATGTTCTATTTGGCAATGAAGTTGAAATTTAGTATATGTATTTCCTGACCTCATTTTTTAGTAAATGTGATTGTATGGGCATAATTTAACACTATTTTTAAACATGGGTTTAGAAATATTCTGCCACAAATTGGATTGAATACAAACTGTCTTTCCATCAAGCTTAAAATACACAAAATAAATGAGCTCACAAATTGTCTTTCCAAAATACTCTCTCACCCTAAACATATCTAATTGTCTTTCCAAAACCTTAATTGTTCACAAGACCTTAATTGTTCACAAGACCTTAATTGTTCACAAACTGTGTTTCCAAAATATTTTCCAAATGTCATAATGCAAAAAGTCAGTCATGGATAACAAATGCCAAAGTCAGTCAGGGCTTCTTCTTCATGTAAAACTTTTTGCACTTCTTCTTATGAGCTTCTAAATCCACCCTTTTTGCAGGAGACTTGTATCTCTTGTGACCACTTTCTTGCTGTGATGTAGATGGTTGCTTGGATTGGGACTGTGGAGGTTGGGCAGTGCTTGAAAGAGGTTGTGAAGGTTGGGCTTGAGATTGGGATTGTGATTGGGCTTATGATGACCTTGCAGCCTGCCTTGTGGTCCTCTGTTGTGTAGGTCTTGTCTGACCTTCCCCCTTCTTAACCTGCATAAGCAACCATCACAAGCAAAATACCACAGTTGTTATTGTCAAGTAAGCATGAGATTAACTAGTATAGATAACATTCGTAACTCACTGTCAATTTTGAAGATCTAGTCTAATTTTGTGTGGCTTGCCCTTCCTGTTGGGATGCGTCCTGTGATGTGCTCTACAACAAAATACCAATATCACTGTCTAAATAGGCTAACCAGCTACGCAATTATTCTTTAACATAGTCAAGATAGGTTACCTGACTGCTGCCTCTAGTCTTCATCTTGGGACAAGACCTGATGTTGTGGCCTTCATCCCCACATCTGCTACATTTTATCTTTATATTAAACCTTCTCAGCTTATGAACTTGACTTGGAGGTCTTGGGGGATCATTTGGAGCTCTGATCCTAGACTTCTTAGGCCTTCCAGGTTGCTTGTGAAACCTTGGTGGCATCAATGGGGTCTCCCCAGTCTTCACCCACAAGTCATGGCTTGTCATAGGCTCAATCATTGGCTTGTAGGTTCTCTCATAAGTCTCTTTCTTATAACAGTCAGTGACAAAGTCTTCAGGCTCACCATGAAAGTTACTAATGGCAGCACATGCATGTACACATGGCAGGCCACTAAGATCCCATACCCTGCAACTGCATGTTTTTTTTTTCCAAGTCCACTCTGTGTGGCTTCTGGTTGTGCTCCCTCACTTGGCATTTTTTCTCCCCTGCCAATTTAGGAATGCACCAGAATGCCTCTTTCTTGTAATCCTCAATGATTTTATGGATTATCGGTCCTACAGAATGCCTCCACCTATCAATTTGTACTCTCTTACCTGCTGTCAACAACATCAGATATAGCCTAATTCTCTCTAACATAGTCAGAATAGGCTTGTCTCTTGCCTCTAGTATAGCCTTGTTGAAGGCTTCACAGTTGTTATTGTGGAGCTTGTCACACTTGATATTTGTGCTGAAATGGGACTTAGCCCAATGTTTTGCAGGTCTCTCACAGAGCCACTTGAATGCTGCATCATCCAAATCAAGCATATTTTTCATCTCAACATCAAACCATTGCAGTGTGGTTGCCCTTGCTATATTCTCCATCTGATGCTTCAAGGCTAACCCCTTGTGTTGAGTGTTAAAGTTAGCATAGAGATGTTTCAGACAGTGTCTATGCTTTGCATGTGGGAACAACTCACCAACTGCATCTATCAACCCCTTTTGCTTGTCTGTCATAAAGATATATGCATGACAGTTACACAAGTCCACTGCTAACAACTCTAAAAACCATTTCCAAGTGGAATAATTTTCAACCTCGGCCACTGCATAAGCAATAGGGAACATGCCATTATTGGCATCAACTCCAACAGCAGACAAGATCTGACCAGGGTGTGGACCCTTGATATGACAACCATCGAGACCTATGAATGGTCTACATCCATCAAGGAACCCTTGCTTAAGTGCTCCTAGACATATGTAAATCCTTTCAAATCTTGGACTTTCACCCTTTAGCTCTGATTTAATAACAACTGTGGTCCCCACATTTTGCTTCCTCAACTTTGCAGCATAATCCCACAAGTTTGCATATTGTTCAGTGTAGGTGCCCTCTAGAATTTTTGCTGCTTTCTCTTTAGCTCTATATACATGTGAATCACTAACATTAACCTTACATTCAACCCTCACTTACTCTTTGAAGCCTTGCAAATTCCAGTTAGGATTGCAGCTAAGTTGATAAGCATACTTAGTTGCCAACCAATTGCAATTAACAACCCTATTTTTTGTAGACTTGCTGCATTTGTGCTCTACTTTTAAAGTTTTCACAATCAGATCAACACTCCCATTAATAGTTGATGCAAACACCACAAAGGGACATTTCTTATGGACACATATGGCTCTCACAACATCTGGGTCATTCTTGTAAAATTTTAACTCTCTCTCAGTCTGAATAGAATATTGTCTTACTGCAGCCCTAAATATATCTGCAGTAGCATATCTCTGCCCCAAACAGAACTGCACATTCTTCATATCAACCTCAGGTCTAAAGACTACACATTTAGATATATCAAACTTTGGGAGTTTGCCCCTGGATCTATTGTCAACATCATCACATTAAGAAGAAGACCCTTCATACTTGCCAATCCCATCAGAATGAGTACTATCTAAAACTTGCTCATCCTCTTCCAAATCAGGTCTGTCAAGTGCAGTGTGATCCACATAACTCTCATACAGTGTCTCATCCTCTTTCAAAATATTCAGCTCTGAGTCACTGTCCATATAATCACTATCATACCAATTTGAATCACTTGCATCATCCTCATCCACCCCAGGCTCACCAATATCCTCATCTACCCCAGGCTCACCAGAATCCTCATCCACCACAGGCTCACCAATATCCTCATCCTCACCAGGCCCATCAGTATCTTCATCCTCACCAGGCTCATCACCATGATTATCTTCTATATCTGCACCTTCAACATCCACATTGGCAAGTACATCTGTCAATAACTCATCTAGTGTCACACTTTATATCCTTTCATTTCCTTTCAAATAAAGACTAATCTCCCTATGGTTACTAGATGGTATTGCCTCAATTAAATCCAATATTATTTTGTCAGTTTTAATCTCAACCATGGAATTCTCAGCTCTAATGTAGAAACCAACATCGGTATGGCCTAACAGTTTGGCAATGCCATTTAGCTCCAACAATGACACAAAATCCACACAACAGTGGTCAAACCAACTTACACTGCCACCAACATAGCTCAGGTTGCCATCAATACACACTAGTTCACCCCCATGAAAGACTTTAAATGTTACCTCTTCTGGACCAACTACAAATAACACAAAAAGACAAAACCTCATTACTGTAACTAACTACCTTCATAAATCCACACAAATAAATTCCACAAACCAAGTACCATTTCATTCAACAACACAGTCCAATTTAACACATTTTCAAATTCTGACAAATATGACAAATTAGGATATAATAGGTCGATGTTGTTTTCAAAATATTAAACTGCAAAAAAATATTAAAGTGAAATTTGTCCAATTAAAAACATGTTTTTTGGGTTATTAATCAATTTCAAAATTAATTTCAACCTAACAGTCAATGACAAAAGGAAAACAGTATAGCCCTAAAAGACAAGAGCACATGTGACCACCGACAAAAAAAGACTAAAGGAACCCTAACACAGCCTCAATAATGGAGATGAGCAATAAAAAAACCCAAAAGCTTGGGACCATTATCATCGATACAAACAAAGTGTAACCCTAAAGTAAAACCATATATGCCCACTTACTTTCCATCGGTCCAGCAGATCCGTATTCCCTGAGCACCGTCATGTTCTACTAGAATCGAATCATCTGTAGAGATTTACCTTTCCTTTTCGATTTGCACAAACCCCTTTCTTCCTTTTCGATCTGCACAAACCCCTTTCTTCCTCTTTCTTCCTTTTCGCTCTGCACAAACCCCTTTCTTCCTTTTCGCTCTGCACAAATCCTTTTCCTTTCGATTTGCACAAACCCTTTCTTTTTGAATATTTTCTCTCTTTTCTCTGTTTACAGCTTAATGGGTTCAATTACAGTTGGGGGTCCCAATAAATGCTGATGTGGAGCTGATTTGGCAACATGTCAATCTAATTCAGCTTTGCGTCGAGTAAAAGACCTAATTGCCCCTTCCACGTAAGCTTTTTGACGGACGAATAGACAGGCTTGACGAAATATGGTCTTTTGTAAAGTTCGGGGGGCAAAGTGGGAGATATAAAGTTTCAGGGGGTAAATTGAAAATAGAAGTTAGTTTCAGGGAGCATTGACGCGAATAAGCCATTTTTTTATAACAACACACTTAGACTACTCAGCAGCAATTATATATATATTATAATTTTAAATATTATAATACATACTATATATATAAATAAAAAAAATTTGGGCCCCCTTGAAATTGGGCCCTGGGCGGTCGCCCCTGGTGCCCTTGCTCAGGGACGGCTCTGGATGGAAGTATGATATCAAAGGTTATATATAGTCACGCCAAGAGATCTTAAATTCAAATTTTTTATAGGAAATTTTTATACTAATACACACTTTGAATACATGGGAAAATCCAAAAACCTAAGCCAAATCTTAAGTTAGAGCATCTTCAGCTTTTCCCTAATGGATAATTCGGATCATTAAAATCTTATATAAATTGGGTCATATTGAAAACTTATGTCAAAAATAAAATGTCATAAATTCGTCCCCATGATGCATTAGACCTTAGAGCATGTACTTTGGTAATTGCAAAATGCTAAATTTAGCAGGATTTTTTAGCTTTAGCTATAGCATTTATGTGTTTAATTTGCTCCGATGGCTAAAAACTATAACTATATGAGTTTAAAAAACTAGTAAACCAATGACTGTCCTATGGAAACCAATTCACGTAGGAAGCAACCAAAACCAGCCAACCAAAGCTACCCATGACACACACGTGCACACAACAAATGGGAAGCAAGTAGTTCACTCCACTCACTCTCTTTTCCTGAACTTTCCAGCAAGTGGGTCCTTTTTTTTTTTTTTTTTTAGCATTGGAGCTTGCTATGCTAAATTTTGTTGCTAAGTATTCATTTACTAAAGTCCAAATTTATGGATATGAACTTGAAAAATTAATCTAAACTTCGAGTTAATTACATATTCTTTTTTTTTTTTTTCAGAATTTTGACTTTCAAATAGTGTTTAAGCTTTTCTTGAAAAGTGCTCAAATAGCTCTCAAGCATTACTTAATAGGTTCGAACACTACTTGAGAGAAGTTCAACACTTCTTGTGAGAATTCGACCACTACTCGAATAATAATTAAAAGTATTTAATTGAAATAAAAAATGATATAGTTTTCAAAATCTCTCTTTGAACTTCATATATAAAAGAGCAAAAAAGTTATGAGAAAAAAAAAACTTGTAATCTTGGATTTAGTGATATTATCAACCAATTATTAATTTAGTAGTTTTATTGTCGATGTTGAGCCGTATTGGATCCAAAACAAACAATATTTATAGAGTGCTGTTATTTGCACATTTTCTTTTTTTCTTTTTGCACACCCTCGTCACTTAATTAGTGATTTTACAAATTTATCTTATTGTAAAAATACCCTAAAGCCCTCCCCAACACACCTCATCTCTCTTCTCCCTCCTAATCGTGCCTTGCGCAACTCCTCATCTCTCCGGCTTTTCTTTCCTCTCTCCTCCCAGAGCAGCACCACACTCCCCTCAGCACCACCTAGCTCGCCAACCCTTTCTCTCTTCCTCCCTTCTTCGGCTCCTCTCTCCTCCCAACGCAACTCCGACTCTTCTCTCCTCCCAACGCAACCCCACCCTCCTAGCTCGCTGACCTTTTCTCTTCCTCCCCTCTCCGGCTCCTCTCTCCTCCTAGCGCAGTACCACCCTCCCCACAACACCACCCTCCTTGTAACACCTCACAGCGCAGCATCGACTCTCCTCCCCGCAGCACCACCCTATTCTCTCTCTCTCTTCTCCCCGCATCACCAACTTTTTTTAAAAAAAGTTGCAGGTTTGGCGGACCAGTACCGAACCTGCAATTTTTTTTTTAAAGTTGGTTTTGTGGGGAGAAGAGAGAGAGAGAGTGAGTGAGAGAGAGAGAGAGAGAGAGAAAATGGTGGTGTTACGAGGAAGAGAGAGATGATGGTTAATGCTGTGGGGAGGAGAGAGAGAGAGGGAGATGGTCGGGTGAGGAAAGAAGAAAGGGAGGGAGGTGGTCGGGTGTGGGAGGGGGAGGGGGAGNGAGTTGATGAGGTGTGTTGGGTGATGGGGTGTGTTGTGGTGAGAAATTTTGGGAAATTGATAAAATAGGGGTATTAGGGTAATTTTGTGTTCAGGAGAAATTTTAAATTTTAGAAGAGTATAAGAAGTGTGTATGAGAAAACGGTGTACAAAAAGAAAAAAAATGATATGCAAATAGCAACACTCTATTTATAATGCCATTAGAGAAATATTAAAAATGTGGTCAATTTTTTTCAGTCAATTTTACGTGTTGTCATGGTTGTGGCCTTTAAGGCTCCAAGGCTCCAACTTCAACTCCATTTATTTAAAGGGTGTCGCCAACTCAGATTTTAATAGATTTTAAAAGTTCAATAAAATTTAGGTGTTCTTAATTAGAATTTTAATAGATTTCATAAAAATATAGGTGTCCCAAACTTGTATTTTAATAGATTCTTTAAAAAGTTAAATGTTTAAAAACTCATAAATTTTTATTAAGTGATGAATTTTGGTAGATTTGGATGAATTTTATTCGCATAACAAAGATCACGAGAATTTCAGTCAATTTCTCTTAAATTTAGATAATTATATGAAATTTATAAAATCTACAAGTTTTATAAAATCCTTACTTTATGGATTCTATGAAATCTGTAACTCTTTTAAAATTCATTAATGTCCGACCCAGTTTACCTAATATCTGCAGTGAAAGTGAAAATGGTGGATTTCATTTTCTATGAATTGGCTTAAACAACGACTACACGACAAGCCATAGAAATCTCAAAACGTCATCTCTTTCGTAATCGCTCGACCCCGCAAAAGGCCAAATTCTACTTTCACACTTCCATTCACTTTCACGAGTTTTATTTCTTGTTTTTGCTGCATATAAATTTGTAGAGTTTGAATGGGCCTCCACACTCTACCATCAAACCCATACTCTTTCTGTGGCTGAGACACTTCATCTTCCATTTTGGTACGCTCTTGCCTTTCAATTTTTATTCGTTCATTGTGTTGGTTTGCTTTTATAATGAATATGGTTTTGATTATTTTCCTGGGTTATTTTTTGATTTCTGTATAAACGCATATGCAACATCCTCATAGCAATTCAATCCCCTGATTCAGATATGCACAAATTCCATAACCCATATCCATAATTCTAATAAACAGTATAAAATAAACCAATTCTGTGCCTCACAAGTACATATTTGATGTCTCTTTATGATTTGGAGTGCAAAACCTGAGCTTGTGTGCCACTATCTTTGTTTAACTAGAGATTATGTTAACATTGGCAGCAAAAAATGGCACGTTGTTTTCAAGGTTGGGTGCTTTTGTTGGCTATGCTAGTATTGGCATTAAGCATACCATGTTCAGATTCTATTCGGATACGTAAAACTAAGACCAGGACTAGCGTTTATGTCTCCCCTAAGTTTGTGTTGGAACCAGGATCGGTTGTGGACAAGTATTACTATAACATTTACTTCCCAAGAGGTCATATTGGTATCAAGCGTTTAAATGCTGAAGTAATTGATGAAGAAGGGAATCCTATTCCTCTTCATGAAACTTATATCTCCATCATTGGGTTATTGGAAAATATTATGGCCGGAAAGGTTTTGTGGAACCGGAGCAGAGTGGTTTTGAGGGACTTCAACAATCGGATTTTATTTTTTCGAGGAACAGCGGGATATGCCAGAATAATGTTCTTGGGCAGTATTATGGACTTGGGTCGGAAACACGAAGAACAGACACACATGTTCCAGATCCATTTGGAATAGAAGTGGGCAATCCTGCAGAAATTCCTGCGGGGTATGAGGAGAGATGGATGCTCAATGTCCATGCAATTGACACTCGGGGGGCGGAAGATAGGTTGGGATGCACTGAATGCAGGCGTGATCTGTATAATGTATCAAAGGATTCACGCGGCCAGCCTTTGAGGCCAGGGTACAAAGGAGGTTTGTACTGTTGTTATGATGGAACACAGTGCAGAGTAAAACAAGGCTATAATGGTGTCAAGAGAAGCCTCTACATGAGATATACTGTGAAGTGGGTTGATTGGTCTGATTCTGTTGTGCCTGTCAAGATTTATATCTTTGATGCCACTGATAGAATGAATCATTCAGCAGGACCTTCTATTAAACATGATTGCCGGGTAAGTGAACTTGCCTCATCATATGATATGTTGTAATAGTATTCTCTCTCATGTTGATAATGCATCAATGTTCTGCCTGTTGGCATTTGTTATGAATTTAATTCCTTTTATGATTGTGTCTGTGTTTTGTGCAGATCAAATATAATGTTGAAGCGTCTTGCAGTGCCACTGCTACGACTAGTGACGGGTGCTTTGACAACCAATGGGCAATGGCCACTATGCCATCTGGTGGTTATGTTGTCTATGGCGTAGCCCATCAGCACACAGGGGGGCTCGGTTCAACTCTATATGGAGAGGTGCTTTTTTCTTTGACTCATAATAATTTGGTTTCTGCTAGGCCTTGCAATAATTTCTTGCGGCATATGGTAGAACTCAAAATTCTTTGATAAACTCTAAAATTAACTAGTTTCTCTATGTATATGTCTGAAATTGTCAACTCTTGGAAGTGAGAGTGGTTTAAAGTGTTTGATGACTGAATCATTCTTGAATCCTCATTGTTTGATGACAGGGTCTATTATCTCCTAACAATTATTAGCCTAAATGGCTACATAAACTGCTGAGCATACCTGACCCATTTCTTATCGTCATGCTTGACTCTAGTGTCCTTTACAATTCTCATTGGATAGAACGTAGGCTCAATTATTGTTTGTTCCTTCAAAAGAAGTGTAATTACCTATGCTTATAAGCTCTATGCTTCTATGAGCTAGAATTCATTTCACTAGTATGTTCTCGCTTGCATACATTATCAAGTAAAGTTTTGGCTACTAGACTGCAACTATCACATTTTCCCCTCTTGGCCATTTGCAGGTCTGTGACCTTCATCTGGTGTCTAGAATTAAGCTTTAAGCACTGCATCATGATCCCTTCCTGCACTATATTATTAGTCAAGATTTTTCATGGTATCTTAGGCTAAATTACAAGGATTTGATTATGTATTGTCTTTATTCTTTAATTAATCTGCTTGTTTATGACGATTTTAGGATGGACGGGTCCTATGTTCGTCATTACCAATATATGGAAAAGAGGAGGAAGCTGGAAATGAGGCTGGTTATATTGTAGGAATGTCCACTTGTTATCCTCGACTGGGATCTGTCAAAATAAATGATGGGGAGACTCTGATTGTAGCATCAAATTACAGCAGCACTCAGACGCACATAGGAGTTATGGGTCTCTTCTACATTTTGGTTGCAGACCAGCTGCCAAAGCCCCCCTTGATTAGCTTGGACACAGGTTACTATTAAACTTTACGTACTGAGTTATGTAATCTACCTTTCACTCAGCACTGTGATAGGTAGACAGGCGTAACCAATGTACGCTTTGGTATTGCAATAATATATTAATATGAGCTTCTCACTGTACATATCCCGGCTGCATGATATTCATGTGTTTGTGAGATGGTGATGGTAAGAGTAGTTTGTAAATCTAAATCTAAGTTGTATACTTGTATGAGTACTGGATGGGAGTATGACATCAATGGTTATATATAGTCACGCCAAGAGATCCTAAATTCAAATTTTTTATAGGAAATTTTTATACTACCACGCTCTTTGAATACATGGCAAATCCAAAAACTTGAAGCCAAATTCTAAGTTAGAGCATCTCCGGTCTTTTCTTAAATTTTTATTTAAATTTAAATTTGCTAAAAAAAAAAACATAAAATACAGCTTCAACCATTTTCTAAAATCTCTCAAAATTTGAGAAAAATTTCTCTAAATCAAGTTGAATAGATGAGGTTTTTCATACTCTCCTCAAATCTTAAATAGTCAAATTTTAGACTAAAAATCCAAGCAAAATGAAGATTTAGGAAAATTTTAACTTTAGCTTTAGAGAGCTATTCTCCAAATTTAACTTTTTTTTCTAATTTATCCTCAAGTTGGAACAATATATGGAAAAAGGATTTGAGATGTTTTAAGCGATGAATTAATTTGTTTTTTGTTAAATGCGAGAATAGTGTCGAATTTGAATTTAATGTTATTGTCACTCCTAAATAATAACAATGTTGTTACTGTTAAAATGCAAGTAAGTTAATGTGACTTTATAAACTTGTACAATATTCATGTACAAAAATAGACAAAAGGACAAAAGGTTATCTTCATCTAAGGAGAAAAAAAGGAAAAAAAACGAGAAAAGAGTGGTGAAATGGTGGGTAGCTGAGGCCACTCTGAGGGGCTCGTGGCCTCGTGCAAGAAAGGCGTTTGGAGAAGTTGGGCCAGGCAGCGAGCCCACGCAAAAAGTTAGGAAAAAGGGCGACCAAACAAATACAGAGGAATATCCACTTCTGGCTCTTACAGAGGGATCCCTCATTTCCTCTCCATCTCAATTCTCGTATCTTCTACGCTCTTCATCTCCTCCTCGTCTTTGATAATGGGCAAGTCTCAGACCATGTAATATTACCATATCTGTTATCTCCACGCTCTAATTAAACAATATTCAATTCAATCCAACCCAACCCAATCAAATCCCATCCCCCATTATTGAAAATGAGGTCCTGTCTTTGTGGGTTGTGATTTCAGCGTAGGACTTGGCGCTCTGGCATTCATTCTCTCTGAACAACATTGAAGATTGAACAAGAAGAAGAATTGGGTTTTTTATGTCAGGGGCAAAGCCGGCTGTAGAGCATGTCGGCGCCGGCTTCCCTAAGATGGACACAAAGCCCAGCACCGCCGCCACCGACGGCTCTCGCAACCCCGTGAAGAAACCCGGACCACCACCCGTGTCCATGGATCACGTCCTGCTCGCTCTGCGCGAGACCAAGGACGAGAGGGAGCTCCGAATCCGCAGCCTCTTCAGCTTCTTCGACGCCGCCAATGTCGGGTACTTGGACTACGCTCAGATCGAGGCCGGGCTTGACGCCCTCCAGATTCCGCCGGAGTACAAGTACGCCAAGGACCTCCTCAAGGTCGCAGACGCCAACAGGGACGGCAGGGTCGACTACCACGAGTTCCGCCGATACATGGACGACAAGGAGCTCGAGCTCTACCGCATTTTCCAGGCCATTGATGTCGAACACAATGGCGGCATTCTGCCCGAAGAGCTCTGGGAAGCTCTCGTCAAAGCTGGTATATGCATGTTCATGGACTCTCAATTCATTTATTAGCTTAGCTGCTTATGCATATTCATAGAATCTAGCACATTCTCTAACTTCTAATTCTAACAATGAGGATTTGGTCATTGGCCAATTTGGCCTCGACCCATTTGAGGCAGTGTTCAAAGTATTCTGGGTTTTTTATCAATCATGTGGTATCGAGATTATAATTTATAATGGATTACCTACGTCAAAGTTATTGATTCCCATGAAAGATTTCTAATACTTTAGCCTGTTCTCAAATTTCAACTATACATAACTGTAGTTTCCACGAGGGAACATTTTCGCCTTGATGTTCTACATTGAGGTTGATGAAGATGTATAGCTATGACTGTAATATAGTTTCCCAAATTGGTTCGAGAAAAAAAAGAAGAAAGAAAGGGGGAGCATTTTTTTTTTCCATAGTCTTCAATTAGGCAGGATTTTTTTTCTTTTTCCATCTTATAAGCCCTGGCAGTTGGTATTTTATAGGGATTGAAATGGATGATGAGGAACTTGCCCGCTTTGTAGAGCATGTTGATAAGGATAACAATGGGATTATAACTTTTGAAGAATGGAGAGATTTTCTTCTACTTTATCCACATGAAGCAACTATTGAGAACATATATCATCACTGGGAAAGGGTATGCCTTGTGGATATTGGAGAGCAGGCTGTTATTCCAGAAGGCATCAGCAAGCATGTTCATACGAGCAGGTACTTTATTGCAGGGGCTATAGCTGGAGCAGCTTCTCGTACCACTACTGCTCCTCTTGATCGCTTGAAGGTGGTTTTGCAAGTCCAGACATCACGTGCTTCTGTAGTACCAGCTATAAAGAAGATATTGAAGGAAGATGGTTTCCTAGGGTTTTTCCGAGGTAACGGAATAAATGTTGTGAAGGTAGCACCTGAAAGTGCCATCAAGTTCTATACTTATGAAATGTTAAAAGGTGTCATTGGAGATAGTATGGGGGAAGACAAAGGTGATATCGGAACTATGGGTAGACTTTTTGCTGGTGGTATGGCGGGTGCGGTGGCACAAACTTCTATCTATCCATTGGATCTTGTGAAAACTCGGTTACAAACTTGTACTTCAGAAGCTGGAAGGGGTCCTAAGTTGAGGACACTAACTAAGGAAATATGGATTCATGAGGGACCGCGGGCCTTCTATAAAGGTCTGTTTCCGTCTCTTCTTGGGATTATCCCCTATGCTGGCATTGACCTCGCTGCCTATGAGACCTTAAAAGATATGTCAAGGACGTACATTCTTCATGATAGTACAGGTATCTGTTTTTTCATTTTTTTTTGCTTTAAATTTTTTATTTCCTTTTTTTTTTTTTTGGTCCTGTCTGTAATTACATGTACCTTTATTTTACAAAATTGCCTTAAAATCTTCACTTTTGTGCAGAACCTGGTCCTCTAATCCAACTGGGCTGTGGGACGATATCTGGAGCTCTTGGAGCAACGTGTGTTTATCCGTTGCAGGTCATTCGAACCAGGTACAATTTTAATGCTGAAGTCTTCCACTACTGTTGAATTTGCTGTTAAGTTTAATATATTCTTTGCTTCCCAGACTGCAAGCCCAACGTTCTAATACAGCTTCTGCTTATAAAGGAATGGCTGATGTATTCTGGAGAACCCTTCAGCTTGAAGGCTATAGAGGTTTCTACAAGGGAATTTTTCCAAATCTTCTTAAAGTTGTGCCAGCTGCAAGCATTACATACATGGTATATGAAGCTATGAAAAAAAGACTAGATCTATAATGAGTGCTGTATTCATTACAGATGGTAACTACACGAACTTGTAGTTAGAAATTGTAATGATGATGATGATAAGAAAAATGAACTTACTAAGTAGGTGTTAAGACAGATGGTATACCCAGGATATGGGGCACATAATTTTCAATTTTGTAGTCAAAAAGTATTTTTCTCGGAATAATCATAACGTAATGTTGAGAAACAAAGTTACAGCACATTTTGAATTTGATGGCAAAAGTGGATAGGTATCATCTCGTTCCCTTTTCTGTGTGTTAGATTATATCATTAATGAATACCGGCAATTTACAAGTTTCTGGTTTTTTGTTTCTACCCCTGTGCTATTTCTAGATAAGGTTGCTTATTGCTTACTGCCATCAGGATCTTTATGCACGTTTACAGCAAGATATCAGTGGAATGTGAGACTATTCTATTTAATAATGCATATGTGGTGAAATGAATTTCATGTCTGATTGGTAGATTTTCGGCTATAATAATTAGTTGCCTCTTAATGTTACTCTCCCCTGCATGATGCGGTTACAGGATAAGCATACTGTTGTTCTAGACCATTTTAATTAATCAACTTTCTGCGTGTACATGGTATATGTGTGCCTAAGCCATTCTCTTTCAGTGCTTGCTTGCATTTTTGTGCATGTGATATGTATAATTCAAGTAGCCACCATTTGTTATATTGCCTTGAAAACACATTCTTACCACGGATTGTAAATCATTATGTTTTGGTGAAGCGTAAGGTCCCATATAAAGATTTGAAATGGAAACTTTCTGAGTCTCACATGACTAAATGTACCTCAGATGCAGATACATCAGACTAGACATTATCTAGGTCGATTGTTGTGTGTGATTACTCTCAATAAGAGGAAAATGTGTGTCGAAAGGCATCTTAGATGATTTGAAATGTGCTCATGAGTGCGTACAAATTTGTGCAGGTATGTTAGTTCTTTTGATTAGCTCTTAACTGTTTCATTGTAATGTATAGCTTACTTGATCATGGATATAAAGTCAGCTAGGTTACGTGACATGATACTTACCTCTTGCATTAAGATGATTATGCAGTCATCTTGTAACTTTGTTCTGTTCTCTTGTAAAAACTAATATGGTAGGTTTTACCATCAATTCTTCAAAACTAATATGGTTGTAGACTAAAAGAGACATAAAATGAATCGACTTCCAAAGATTAGGTCTGCTTTGTGGATTGTTAAATATTTTTACCTAGTAATAAAACTTTAAAAGACTAGGTCTGCATTGGGTTCTTTCTGCTCCATGATGAAGGTCTTTAACTCTTTACACCAACCACCAAACCACCCCATAGCTCATTTTCACCAACTCCATGTGACCCTTCAGAGACCAGTACTTTTCTGTTGATATGTTTAGATCAGTCAATCTTAGTACATGGTCATGTGAAAAATTCATAAGGGAGATAACGGGCTGCAAGAGCTCAGGCCCAAAAAAGACGATGTGCATTCATCGAGAGCATATCTAATAGGGATTAAAAAAAAAAAAAAAGGAATAGGGATGAAAAGTGAAAATTTGAAATTTGAAATTTCCACTAGGCTAGCTGACCACATGTGAAAATTTGATTTTGACTTTGAATCATCTAGTAGTAATTAAATGTTAGAAAAGCAGAATTTGCATTTTGTATATTTACTACATTTTTTTTTTGGGGAACGAAAAGGAATGAAGAAGGACCAAAGGCCCAACAGTGAACTACAAAAGAGCTGGCTAGCCGTGCCTAGAAAGTTAGAAACCAAACGGGAAACCAGCAGATAGGATTATAGGAAGCCAATCATAAGAAAACAAAACCATCACCATCCAAAACAAAGACATTAGAGGGACTGAAGATGTTATCTACTAGTTTAAGATGGATAAAAATGTCTGCAACTAATTTTATCTGACATGCCTAGTCAGTTGATTAAACTTGACAGAGAGACCAGGTTATATGCACACAAAGCTGTAGTCTGTAGAACAGAGTAAAAGCACATAACTCAAGTACGTAAATCTCCATCCTAAGTCCTAACAATGAGTATGAAAAATTGAAAATCATTTATACCAGATTATGTTTACAATTCTGTCTCTCCACCCCGTTCCCTTGGGTGCAAATTATCACCATTTTAAACGTGAAACCTTTAGCATCCCGGTTCCTCTAGCTCTCATGTCTTTCAAAATATATGTTAGCCTAGGTGATCAACCTTGGATGTATGTGCTGAATTGGTTCGCCATCCATGCTGTCATTGCTACATTTTGGGTTTGTGATTTGTGAACTGTTGATACCTCTAGTGATCAATATATAGATTAGTTGGATTACTTGAATTTTTTGTGATTGTATTCTTTTCTTAATGAACAAACTGCAATTCAATTTCCAACTGGCTTATTGCACAACGGCATTGAGAATTACCAGCAGCAGCATAACTGTGCTATATAACTGTAACTTCAATATAATTAAACATAGGTGGTATATGAAGTTTTGTGCAAAAGAAAGCAACTCAGTGGAAGATATCAAAGATAAAGAACCAAAAGCAAACCCAACAAACTGCAGTTTATTCATTACTTCAAATAAGCCTAAAGTGTTGTTATTCTTCCCAATTGATTTCTGAACCTGCAATACTGCAACTGGCCTTGAAAAGTGGCCATTAAATAGCACAGGAGAGATCCTCAGAAAGGCTAGAAATTAAATTGGAACAACAGATCCCCATAGACCCTCAAAACACAGCATATTGCTTGAACAGAGCATGTCCTTGATATCTAATCCAACTGCACTGTTGCTTCTTTTAGCTATTGGAGAGAATTTGAGACAAGGAAATAACAAAGAGGAACAAAGAGCACAAGTGAGGAAGCTGACATTAACAAACCAAATTTGACAGACATTGAAAATGACTGCATTAATTAACCTACTACCATTACATAAAGAGAGTTCCACATGAGAAAATAACAAACCCGGAAGAAAGGCTTGGCCTTCCCTTTGCCTCTATGACTTGCCTTTGACTCCCTCACACATCCCATTAAGGGAAGAAGAGGGTTTAATTGACCAATCATGTACAAGTTATACTCACAGTCATCATCTTCTTCCTCTTCTTCCTCCACCTCCCCATGTGTGTTGCAATGAGAGAGCTTCTTAGATGGTGTTGTTGGTGATTACAATGGTGGTGACTGTTTTATCTGTTACTCCCCAAGTGTTTATATAAACACATGAACCTCTCAACCATGTGACTTTGTGGTGACATCTTGATTTTTCAATCATAATGGGGCAAAAGAGTAAAGAAAAGAAGACAAAAGCAAACAGATAAGCAGAAAGAATCACATTATTCTCTTATTGGGTAAATGCTTATCTTTTACTAAGAATATTATCATTCTTCCTCTGCTTTACATAAATCAGAACATTAGTCTGCTAAGAGAGAGAGAGAGAGTCTCATTCCATGTGGAGAAAAGCTGAGGAAAATAGATATTAAAACAAATGGGTGGAAAAATGAGATAACATGTGGAGGGCTTCTTATCCAAAGAAGGATGGAAATGATAAAAAATGGAAAAAAAGTAGTTAAAGCAGTGATTAATTAGCGGCAAGAATAGAGGAGTCCAAGAGGAGAATTTGGAAACAGATTTGGTTTTTCTCTTTACAGGGTGAGACATGCACCGTCCATTTGTTACCCCAATACAAATCAAATGCTTGTGAGAATCTATGTGTCCAAAGCCACTAATCCACTTAGTGGGAGAGCCAAATGTGGAAAGACTGTAAAATGACTAAACAATATGCCCCAGATCATAAAAAATCTAAGCTATAAGCCAAAACTAATCTCTTATAAATAATAAGCAAGACCTACTGATAAGCAATTAGGAACAAGTAGAGAGTCGGCTTTACTTTAGCTACTTGATCCCTTGTAGACTAGGAATTGTTAGCCTCTACATTTGTGCTCTCTGCAATAATTGAGGGCTTTGAACCTATTCTTAATTTTCTTAATTCTTTAGTGTCAAGATTTACCTAAAAAGAAATTATTGTGTCAACTGTCAAGACATATCTTCCTATGCAGGATTGTGTAAGCCTTGCTTGTCTTTTTTGGGGATAAAAAGATTAGATAACAAAATAGAAATTCTGAAGTGCATGCATGAGTTCATGTTATGCATCATTTTACATATGCTTTGGTGCAAGCAACCACTGGTTGCCTTCAACTTGAAAATTGGGTTGTACTTGTATATCTTACTTGTTACTGATGTTATTATAGCCTATATAGGCACCTTGGTAAGTGGCAGTAGGGGTTACATGCATGATGCAGCTATGCTTGTGCAAGACCTCCAAAGAGTGGAAATCTGAAAGAATGCTTGACCAAAAGATAAAATAAAAATTAAACACAATTTTTCTGAATTATAGTTTTTAATTTTTATTCTATCTATTCTTCATTTTCCCTTCAATCCTTAATTATTTCTTATCTTTCTTCAATCTCTTCCTTGGAATTTTTCAGTAAAAAAGAAAAAAAAAAAAAAAAAAACATTTAAAACAAACTTTCAATTACTGGACCAAGGCCCAAGAGTGTGAAGTCCATCTTCATTCTTCAAAATATGGACTTTCTAAGTCTGACACGTATATTAACCATTTTCACTCACATACTAACAAATGGGGTGGACGTGCCGGAGTGGTTATCGGGCATGACTAGAAATCATGTGGGCTTTGCCCGCGCAGGTTCGAATCCTGCCGTCCACGATTTTTTTTTTTAAATCCAAACCTTCAATTTTTTTTTCTTCCCACCGTTTTTCTTTTATCTTTCCATGTTCAAAACCTCTGAAACAATGAGACCGAATCAAAGTGGATGAATGCCTTTCAATCCCAACATCACCACCTTAATCAAACTCTGTAAAAACCCCAAACAACTCCTCCAACTCCATGCCCAATCCATCACCAACCCCACTCTCACCAAAACCCATCGTGACATCTTAATCACCATCCTCCACACCTTCACCTCCCTAATCCCTAAACCCTCCATTTCATTCTCTGCAACGACTACTTCACTCAGCTATGCCGTCCGTCTCTTCAATCTCATCCCAAACCCATCAACCTTCTGCTTCAACAACATCATCAGGGCTCACACCCTCCTCGCCTCCCCTCTCAATTCTCTTCTCTTCTTCGCTCGTATGCGCCAACTCTCTCTTTCCCCAGACTTCCACACCTTCCCATTTGCCCTCAAAGCCTGTGCCCAACTTGGGTTTTCATCATTTTCTCTCTCCCGGACCCTTCACTCCCAAGCCCTCAAGTTCGGGTTCGCATCCCATTTGTTTGTCACCAACACCCTCATTCATGTCTACTCAATCTCCCACCACCTGGACCTTGCGTGCAAGGTGTTTGAAGAAAGTTCTCACAGGGATTTGGTCTCATACAATGCCTTGCTCGACGCTTTTGTCAAGGCTGGTGAGGTTTCCAGAGCTCGCCGACTGTTTGACGAGATGGGTATCCGAGATTCCGTCTCGTGGGGCACTGTTTTAGCTGGGTATGCCCAGATGAATCAGTGTGAGGAAGCGATTGAACTATTCGATCAGATGCTTGTTTTGCAAGTTAGGCCTGATGATATCTGCTTGGTTTCTGCTCTTTCTGCTTGTGCCCAACTGGGTGATTTGGAACGAGGCAAGAATATCCACGATTATATTAAACGGAATAGGATTCGACTGAGTTCCTACTTCTTAACAGCATTGGTGGACTTGTATGCAAAGTCTGGGTGCATAGAGACTGCCAGGGAGGTCTTTGAGTCAAGCCCAGATAAGAATTTGTTCACTTGGAATGCCATGCTTGTTGGGCTTGCAATGCATGGCCATGGCCATTTATTACTGGATTACTTCTCTAGAATGATAGAGGCTGGAGTTAAACCTGATGGGGTAAGCTTTTTGGGGGTGTTGGTGGGATGTAGCCATGCGGGTATTGTACATGAAGCAAGAAAGCTTTTTGAAGACATGGAATCTGTATATGGGGTCCCTCGTGAGCTCAAGCATTATGGGTGCATGGCTGACCTGCTTGGGAGGGCAGGTTTGATCAAGGAAGCAATGGAGATGATAGAGAAAATGCCAGTGGGCGGTGATGTGTTTGTGTGGGGTGGTTTGCTAGGAGGATGCAGGATCCATGGTAATGTTGAGATTGCTAAGAAAGCAGCAGAGCATGTGATGGAGTTGGACCCTGAAGATGGTGGGGTATATTCAGTCATGGCTAACGTTTATGCCTCAGCAGATAAATGGGATGATGTAGTAAAGATTAGGAAGTCCATTAGTGCTAATAAGAGGGTGAAGAAGAACACTGGTTGTAGTTTGATTCATTTGAATGGAGTCATCCATGAGTTTATGGCAGGAGATAATTATTGGGTGTAGGCGATATACTGTAATCAATTTATGTGTAAAAATATTATTGAATGGTATATTTATATTAGAGGTCTACTATTAATAATATTCATACGTTGAAACTGAAAGAATATATCTGGTATTGAATGGGTATGGAAATATCAATTTGAAGCATGCTAGCAATTTGATATTTTCTGATGATATTTTTAGTCTTTGGAAATGGGTTGGGTCTGTGGCTTGGACTGTAATAAGCATTTATTAAGTTTTGGACTTCTGATGCTGAAGTGCTGCTTCAGGAGGGTTTAGAGGTCTACTATTAATAATATTCATACGTTGAAACTGAAAGAATATATCTGGTATTGAATGGGTATGGAAATATCAATTTGAAGCATGCTAGCAATTTGATATTTTCTGATGATATTTTTAGTCTTTGGAAATGGGTTGGGTCTGTGGCTTGGACTGTAATAAGCATTTATTAAGTTTTGGACTTCTGATGCTGAAGTGCTGCTTCAGGAGGGTTTAGAGGTCTACTATTAATAATATTCATACGTTGAAACTGAAAGAATATATCTGGTATTGAATGGGTATGGAAATATCAATTTGAAGCATGCTAGCAATTTGATATTTTCTGATGATATTTTTAGTCTTTGGAAATGGGTTGGGTCTGTGGCTTGGACTGTAATAAGCATTTATTAAGTTTTGGACTTCTGATGCTGAAGTGCTGCTTCAGGAGGGTTCTACTGATGCTGACGTGCTGCTTCCGGAGGGTTCTACTGATGCTGTGCACTACAGTACTTGGACATGTGTCCCATTTTTGATACGTGGCTCCAGAACTCTGTACTCTTTTCGATATTTTTCTCTTTCAGCCATCTTATAAGTAATATCCACCAGCAGTAACTTCAAGTTAAGAATCGCTTGCTGCAAGCTGTTGGTAAACCGAGAGTCACTTCCTACTCTTACTGTTGAAGACTCTCAACTGTGTTGTCTGTTTTCTCGATCTCTGCCTCTGTCTAAGATCATGGCTTTTAGATCAATGGTATGTGAGTTCATTTCCATTAATACATTAGCATGCAAAATCTTATTCTTCTTGTTCATATTTGGGTTTTACTTACACCATGTTTACCAAATTGTGCAGAATCACTGGAAACAGATGATGAACAGGTTACGATCATATTCAACCTCGACCTCACCAAAGATGAAGGCGTATACCCCAACTGTTGGTTTTGCTGAGCAAAACCAACAGAGTGGTAAAAGGCCTCTGAGGGGGGACGCAGTGCCGGTGTATGTAGCTGTTGGGATGATAGCAGTGGCACTGGCACTGGGGCTCCACACTGCCAAGCAGCACCTGATGCACGACCCCCAAGTTTACGTGAAGAAGCAGCGGCGGGAGACGCTACCGGAGGTGGTAGAGCCCGACCACGTGGTGGAGGAGGCTGAGAAGTTACTCCAGAACTCGTTTCTCAGGAAGGTGGCCCGTGTCCAGGAGTTTGACAAGGCCATCCCTGACCCAATTCGCAGAGATGCTTTTGCTCATCGCCCAAAGGCTGTGACTCTCAAGTCCGTTGGAGTAGACCCTAAAGCAGCCAGCTGCAGTGGATCCTAAAGCTTAGTTGGATACTTGGATTGCATTCCAGTTCTCTGTTTCACTCTCTGTTTTTCCCTTTGCATTTCTTTTTGTTCGTCTTTTTTTGCTTCTATGGCTTTCTAGTGACTGCCATTTGATTTGTACAGTGGGGCCTTGGGGGTAATTTCACCATTAGTACTGGTGATGGTTGGTTACTTTAATTTCACAAGAAGGAAAAAAATATATATATCTTTTTTACACAAATACATGGGCACATGGCCATATGGGTGAACAATCACACTCAAATACAATAGTGAATTGCTTCGCACTTTCCCACGGTTTAATAGCATGCACAGTGGCTGTGTATTCTTGCATACTTATATGTTGCGGGAAATGTAATAAGATGGCTCAGCTCTGCAACCACCAAAAGTAAATTTTCTGAACAAAAAATATGTAAGCATCTTTTTTTTTTTTTGGCCACTAAAAAAATAATAATAATAAAATATGTAAGCATCATAAAAGAGAGGGATTGCACCTAAAATTTTCATTAAGTTGTCCAATTTATTTGTATTCTGACTATCATCCTGCACTAAAATTGGCAACAATTTTCTTTCTGTCTCTTGACATAAGGGGGGACAAGCATCCTTAATCTTAGATTGAGGTCCCATCTTCCTTAGCCAACAGGAGAAAGGTCCACTTATTAGAACTGTCTTCAGAGAATACTCTGAAGTACAGGATATACTTGCTTAGCAGAACCAAATCTACTTCTGCAAGGCCATTTGTCATATCTGGTTTAATTCTAGGCCTCTTGCCAGTTGAAATGGACCTGTTAACACAGAAGGATAATCCGTTTTTCCAATTTGGTTTCATAGAGAAAGTGGGCACCTCATGCATTGCTGAGTTGAGATCGCCATTGGCTCAATATGAGAAATAACTGAGGATCATATCAAACATTAATTGAGGCCTCATGCTGCACCACCAGGAGAGATTGTGTATCAGATGCACCCAACTCAAATTCTCAATCACAAATCCGAGAGCTGGTAATGGCATCACTTAGACTATTGCCCTTGAGCCTTCGGACATGGAAAAACCCAATGAAACAGTCACCTTCGCAGTTAACATTCAATGCAAGTGATTTCTTGCAAGCCTATATAATCATGAAGTTCAAATGCACTCTCTTTCGGTTAAAATGAATAATCAATCCAAATAACTAAAAATTCTATGCTTACCTCCTATAGACCAACACCCACAGCTCAAAGCCCAACAGGTTCTATTGCATGGAGAAGCCTTGATAGAAATGATAAACCAAACTCTCTCCAAATAACAATAATCTTACATGTCTTTTGAAGCCCAGGGCCATTGGCCAAAATTTGTCGTTCTTTCCTCCTAGTCCACAAATGCTGCTCAAGGTCAAGGTACATACATATTGGCCCCCTTAATTTGCACAACATTGCAGTAATGCAGGTTTTGAATTATGGGTTCCTTTGGGATGAAAATGATTCCAATTCCCAGTCTTGCTACTTGAATGGCTCTTGGCTGTGCTATGGTGATGTATTATGGTAGCCTTCGGTAGTAATTGCTTTCCTTAAGCTTCTTTCTTCTAAGTTTCGACCATCAACCAAAAGCAAGACTTTGATGACATTGATGAAATTCTCTCAGATGTTATTAAGGAATAGTTTCCCCTGTAAAAGTTTGCTGATTGTCAACTGCCCAAGTAATAATTGTTTACTGCAGACTTCAACAAAGCTCAGTGTTGCTGAGAATCCAAAATTTCTAAGCATATCTTTCAGAATGTAAAACTTTATTAATTCCTCTAACTGTCTCATATATAGAATCAATTTGACAATGTGAACAATCTGCAACAGTGAATTCATGAACTAGACCATTTACTTCTATGAGAGAGCAGCCAGGCTGCTTCTGGATACCCTGAAGAGGCATCCCTTTCCTTGTCCTGCTCACATCATACCACCTTGAGGCTGAAGCAAATAAATTGGATAATAAAACATGAGACTCACACCTTCTTGGTTCCAATTCTTCAATCTTCTTGGCAACAAACTCTGCCAACTCTATGTTCTTATCAGTCCTACTCGCAAAAAGCAAAGACCGCCATATAACCACGTCAGGTTGAATGGGCATTGCCCTGATGAACTTCTCAGCGTCATCTAAAAGATTAGCACGACCAAGAAGATCCACCATGCACCCATAGTGTTCAATACAAGGAGTGAGCTTATAAATTTCAGACATGGCTTTAAAACAGCGAAAACCCTCATCCACAAATCCACTATGACTACATGCAGACAAGACCCCGAGGAATGTGACCTCATTTGGCCTGACCTCACTTGACACCTCCATTTTTGAGAACATTTGCAATGCCCCAACAGAATCCCCATTCATAGCAAGACCAGTAATCATGGCAGTCCATGTAAAAACATCTTTTACAGTCATGCCATGGAAAATTTCAAGAGCCTTTCGAATGTCTCCACACTTTGAATACATGTCGACCAAAGCATTCTTCACTGAGAGGTTCATGTAAATGCCAAACTTCTTACAGTAGCTATGGACCCATCTTCCATGATCCAACGCACCTGAATGCCCACACGCCGATATAACACAAGCAACCGTAGCCGCGTCTGCCTCAATTCCATCCAATTGCATCTCCCTGAACAACTCAATCGCATCCTTGAACGAACGTGACTGGGCATAACCCGCAATCATAGAAGTCCAAGACACCACATTTCTCTCTCCAATTCTATCGAAAACCTTTCGAGCTTCACTCACGTGGCCACATTTTGCATACAAATCAATCAAAGACGAACCCAAGAAGACATCCAAAGCAAACCCACTTCCCAAGACTAACCCATGAATCTGCCTCCCCAAAGCAAGCGAACCCATCCTCGCAGAGGCAGTCAGAGCGCTGACCAAAGTCACCTTGTCAGGCCTCGTAGAAACATCCGCCAGCATTTTCTCAAACATCTGGAGTGCGTCCCAGTTGCGATGACATTGTAAGTACCCAGAAACGACGCTGTTCCAAGACACCACGTCACGAACCAAAACCGGAATCAAGTCGAAAACTTTGCGAGCAGAGTGAAGTAAACCACACGCAGAGTACATGGAAATGAGACCATTCTGAACGAAAACGTCGCCATCAAGCCCGAGTATAAGAGTCAAAGAGTGAAGCTCTTGGCCTTTGTGAGGAAGCAAAAGACGACCGCACGCTCTGAAGAGAAAAGGGAAGGAGTAGTTGTCAGGTACCAGATGGGGAAAACGGCATCGTATTAGGTTGTAGAGAGAGAGGGTTTCTTGTGGGGTTGAGCTGTGAGAGTAGGCTTTGAACATGAAATTGCAGGCGAAGACATTGGGGTTTTGGATTTGGGAGAAAAGTGCGCGAGACAATGCGACGTCGTATTGGAGGGAGTGGAGGAGGATTTTGCTGGAGACGAAGGAGTCGTGGGCTAAGACGCCTGAGGCAATGGCGTGGGATACGATGTCGTAGAAGCGCTTGGGGTCTCCGTTGTGCTTTTCTAACAGAGACGTCCATTTTGAATGCCTTGCAAGGTTTCGCATTGCAAACTTCTACGCACCACCGCCAAAACAAAACAAACGAATAAAACCAAACTAACAGCGGCCGAAGCTAAGTGTGTAAATTAACAACTATGGTCTTTTGTTTTTTTTTTTTTCGTAACTCAAATTTGTTTTTATACTAAAAGAAATAAATATATAGCCCAAATTGGCAATCGGGGAAGAGACAGTTCTTACTTTTATAAATGTTTTAATGCATAAAAGTTTATATCAAAATTTTTTATCCAATAAAAAAATGAATCATGAAGAATATACTTAAAAATACTTACGTAAATTTATATAAGTATGTTTTGTGTAGTACACGATTATGATCGACAATTCACAAATTTTAAGAAAAAAGATCCTTAATTTTTATGTTTCTTCTTATTTTATATTTTTATGTTATGAATTTATTTATTGAAAAACTTGATCAATGATGATATGTACGCGTAATAAGTGAAATGCCAAAAAAACTACCTAATATGGAAATTTGTACTTGTTACAATAATTAATATGATTAATTGTTGGATACAATATCAATCATCATATCACATGATCAATTAATATAGTAAAAAGTGATAAAAATATTAATATAGTAAAAATAAATTATTCTAATATTACTCACATCATTACTCCAAAATCCAAATAATGTGGGCATGTGCACATATTATTACTCCAAACAAAATTGTGAATTTAGATAAAAAAAACAAATTGTGAATTGAGCCAGCCCAATAGTCTTCTGGGCTTTGACCCGGCTCGACCCAGAGAAAGACCAGACCAAAAAGTTGGTCGAAACTCGCAAGGGACGCAACGATGCGTCAAGTTTCTGACGTGGCGAGATGGGATTGGCCGATCGAACGTGGCACGTGATCTGATTGGTGGAAGCAAGTCGAAGGCAGTGTCGTAGAGATCTATATGTAGAAGAGGTTAGAGAGAGAGAGAGAGAAACAGAGCGAGAGAGTTGTCAAGGAATTTGGAAGCGAGAGAGAGTGAGAGAGAGAAGAGAGATGGTTGGGGTACGCGCTGGTGTTGTTCCGGTGCTGTTGTTGCTCGTAGCTTGCTTTTCATTTCAGCAGCTCTCTGCTTCCGACGTTACGGTAACGAATCTGACTACAGTTACATGCTTTTCAGTCTCAGATGCAATCTCAGATTCACTCTCAATTGCTCATGAATTTTGTTGGGTTTGTGGTTTTAGGTCTTTTACGACTCGTTCGATGATTCATTTGAAGGCCGATGGATCGTTTCTGACAAAGATGACTACCAAGGTCCGTTATTTCTTTCTTTTTTGAGAAAAAAGATAATCTCATAGACAAAAAAAGATGATCTCTTTAATGTCTATGTTTGTGTGTTTGTGTTTGTGTTTGTATGTATATATTTGATGGGTATGTGGTCGATCTGAATGATATTAGAGGTTTCCATGTATATATAACTCAAACAGTGTGTAAAGCTTTCAGCTTGAAATGAAAAGTATGAGTTCGATTTAGGAAGGAGCTTTTGACAACATAAAAAGTGCATTGTGGATCACAGTTGGACAAGTAGTGATAGTATGCAACCACTCAATGAGAAGTGGGTTCTTGATTTATGATACTCTTAACGTTTAAACTTATGATAAACCATTAGGGGTTATAAGTCACATACTATACGATGCTCTTTATCTATGCAATATGTACTTGTTGTGTATGAACTATGTCACTTTGTGCGTAGGTAGTTATGCCTGTTTGAATCCTGCATCGTGAGGCAGACATAAATGACATGATTCTTAAAATGTATAATGTAAAGTTATGGATAATGGGTCCTTCTGTTATAATGGAATCATTTCTTTCAATACCCTTGTGAACCATTCTGTTGTGTTTGAAATGTTCTTTGGCCAATCTGAAAATGTTATCCAATCTGAAAATTGTAGGCTTTGTAGCTCATCCAATCCATCATGCTTTTTTGGCAAATTATTTGCCATTTTATGGTTCGCAAATTTATGTTGATGTCTAATTTGTGTTTAGGTGTTTGGAAGCACTCAAAGAGTGAGGGACATGAGGACTATGGGCTTCTTGTGAGTGAGAAGGCCAAAAAGTATGCAATAGTTAAGGAGCTTGATGAGCCTGTGAGTCTGAAGGATGGAACTGTTGTCCTCCAATTCGAGACTCGTCTCCAGAATGGGCTTGAATGTGGTGGTGCCTATCTGAAATATCTTCGACCCCAGGAGGTCGGATGGGAAGCTAAGCAATTCAACAATGAATCTCCTTATTCAATCATGTTTGGACCTGACAAATGTGGGCTCACAAACAAGGTTCACTTCATTTTTAAGCATAAGAATCCCAAGACTGGAGTGTACGAAGAACACCATCTCACAACCCCACCCTCTGTCCCAACTGACAAACTTTCTCATGTGTACACTGCCATTCTGAAACCTGGTAATGAGTTGCAAATTCTTGTTGATGGGGAGGAGAAGAGGAAGGCGAATTTCCTATCCACCGAAGATTTTCTGCCCCCACTTATTCCTACCAAGACAATTGCTGATCCAGAGGATAAGAAGCCTGAGGATTGGGATGACAGAGCCAAAATTCCAGACCCTAATGCTGTAAAACCAGATGACTGGGATGAGGATGCACCCATTGAAATTGAAGATGAGGAAGCCGAAAAGCCTGAAGGGTGGTTGGATTATGAGCCTGAGGAGATAGAAGATCCTGATGCCACAAAACCAGAAGACTGGGATGATGAGGAGGATGGTGAGTGGGAAGCCCCAAAGATTGATAACCCAAAGTGTGTGACATCCCCTGGTTGTGGTGAATGGAAGAAGCCAATGAAGAGGAATCCAGCTTACAAGGGAAAATGGCATGCCCCACTCATTGACAACCCCAGTTACAAGGGTGTTTGGAAGCCTCGGGAGATTCCAAACCCCAGTTACTTTGAAGTCGACAAACCTGACTTTGAGCCTGTAGCTGCTGTTGGCATTGAGATTTGGACAATGCAAGATGGTATATTGTTTGACAACATTTTGATAACAAAAGATGACAAGGTTGCAGAATCATACCGAGAGACCGCATGGAAACCAAAATTTGAAGTTGAGAAAGAGAAACAGAAGGCTGAGGAAGATGTTCCTGGTTCAGATGGGCTTGCCAACTTCCAGGTAAAGGGTCTTGCAACTTAGCCTATCAGTTCTATATGCTTGTTTTATGACATTTTATATGATGGTTACTTCATACGGTACCTGAAAAAAGTTTTGTTTTCGATTCCTGCAGAAGAAGATATTTGACCTCCTATATAAGGTTGCAGATATTCCCTTCTTAAGTTCCCAGAAGCCGAAGATACTTGTAAGTCATCAATCTATTGTTCATTATCCATTTTGAGGGTGATTTTGTTGAATGCACCCTAAAATCCAACCCTTCTCTTGCAGGAACTCATTGAGAAGGCAGAGCAACAACCCAATCTCACAATTGGCATCCTCGTCTCTGTTTCGGTGATCATCTTCACAGTACTGTTCAAGATTCTTTTTGGTGGGAAGAAAAACGTGAGTGTTGAAACCTTCAAAAAGAGCTAAGACTTGGTTTATTGCTGCTGTTTCTGTTGCTAAATGTTGCTTTGTCTTGTGCAGGCAAGAGTTGAGAAGAAAACCCCTGTAGCCCCTGTAGCCCCTGACGCCCCCAGCAGTTCAGGGAAGGAAGAAGAGAAGGAGAAGGACGATACTGCTGCTGAGACCGAGAAGGATGCAGCTGCTGCTCCTCGCCGGAGGACAGGAGCCAGGCGTGAAAACTGAAGTGAGAAGAGGAAGGGAAGCTAGCGATTACAATTCACTTACTATCATCAAATTTTGAGCTTAGTTGTTTTTGTAGGTCATTCATGGCTGTTGGTAATTTGTTTTCCTTATTTTTTTAGCCTTTTGTGTTGAAACAGTTAATGCATCAGGAGTGTATATGACAATCTATTAAGCTGTGATAGTTCAATTCCAGTGTGACCTAAAACATTTACTTTGACAGCGGAAGATTGCAAGTCTACAATTCTTTTATGTATCGATTTTTAGTTGATTATGAATGGTGAAAGACAAGATGCAGTGGAAAAAGAACTTTTGCTATTCAATAATGTTAGGGCTACTAAATACGTCAAGTAAATGAAATGCCATTCTTGCAAGTTTTATAAATAAATGAAACTTACAAATTTGACTAAATCAAATATTTTCTTAATAATTTAGAGAGCAAAATTTAGTAAAAGTTTTTGTTGACTCTTAGTCGTCGCTATAATAGTTTTCATCCTTTGATCAGTGCTACAGGAATATGAAATAGGTGAAGTCCGTTTTTGAATTTAAGAACAACTTGTGGAACAAGAATTCGGGGTTCTAGATTTTAGGGGTTGGACTTTAGTTCAATTTAAGACAAAAGAAAAAAAAAAAAAAGTTTCAAATGGATAGGTGATTTTCAATTTTCACTGCTCATAGAGATGCACAATTATTATTGTTATTATTATTATTAATTATTAATACTTAAGAACATTCCAAGAAGTGACCTTAGGACCTTGTGCACCCTAAGCAAGTAGCCAAGAACCATACCACTAGACAAATGCCCTTTCTTGTACAATTATGTTAATAGTATATTAAAGCAAGAACGGTTCGTAAATATTTCTATCTTAATATACAAACAATAGCTAGATTACTTATTTGTTAAGAAAAAAAATGAGTTAAACCAAAATTTGTTGTTAATGGACAAAAAATCTTTATTTTGAATGAATAAAGTTATATATACCATCTCAACTATTCATGTTGTATATCGTCTTCTTAAAATGAGACTTAACTCTATAAAAAGATAATACAAAACAGTTTGTAGATATGGTATAAATAATAATTTTCTAATATCTCGAGCAAGCTTCCAAGGGTTAAGTTCAGACTTAACGGAATGTTTTTGCTTAAATTAAAGGCTTATTTGCATATTTAGCCTCTAAAGTTATAAATTTGTCTTATTTCTCCGTCTTAAAAGTTTTAACCGTATTCTTCATAATTTGAAAATGTTAAGTCCGTCAATTTCTCAATCGGATTTCTCAATGGCATTGACAAACTTAACGATTTCAGGTAATAGAGATATCAAACTTTTAGGGGGTAAATTGGCCAAAAAAAAAAACTTTTAAGGAGTGAAGTGAGACAAAATTATAATTTTAGAAGATAAATGTGCAAATAAGCCTAAATTAAACTTTTTTAAAATGACTTTTTAATTTTAAGAAAATGACTATTTTTTAATATAAAAGCTAAAGTATCTAGTCCATGGTTTCCTTAAAAATAACAAAACCATCCAAATCATATTTTGGCGCTTTAGCCTTTCAGGTCATTTTCAATCTTCTTAGAAGAAAGAGTCTAATGTGTGTAGTGTACTATGTTTGAACCAAATTTTGCCACAGTATAAATGAAGAGTACAGATTTTTTGGGAGGGGTAAGAATTGCCCTCTTTGAATCTTACTATTATTGGCCAACCCATTTCTTTTTTTCCTGTTCTTTTTTCTATTTCCTCTAACTTTCAGGTGGATGCATAACATATGATGGCCATATTTGCAGTCAAGTGCCTAGAGAAAACAAGCATCCCACATAATTGGCTTCTACAAGTCACATGACCATCATCACTCTACAACATCCCACCCATCACCCAAACAACTCTTTCAATTTGGATGAGACGATGCTTGTACCAACATTAAACATGCCAGGTGGTCACATTTATTTTTCCCTTTTTAAAAAATATTTTGGAAACAACCTAGCCAATACATAAATAAACGAAACGCACAAGATCTTATGCTTTGGTCGACAGACAAAATTGTCTATGCTGGCCTCAAAAGGAGACATACATGGGTACAGTTCACCTTATTCGAATTGTGTAAAAAAAAATTGTTCCCTCTTCTAAAAAAACAACAATCCGCAGACCGAAAACAAAACTTAAAGTTTCTTTTACTCTAAAAAGCAGATGATATATGCCTATAACTTAACTCATTCTTGGCCACAGGGTTGCTTATAACTTTTGTTTACGTCACTAATATTTATGTTCATCGCCTGCCGCCGGCCTTTTTAATGGGAGGAGCCATGTCCTCATCATCAGACTGGATATCTCCATAGCGCCACATCCCCCGCCTATCAGTCCGTGCTTCTTCCTGGAACTTTTCCAAGTTCTCGAGTGCTGTCTTCCGCTCCTTGGAGTCCCATTTTTTATTTTTCTCTAGCCTAGCAAGTCCTTCCTGAAAATTACACAAATTTGAAAAGCTGAGATTCAGAAAAACATTAAATAGAAGTTTAAAAAGATTCATATAATATATGATGAGGATTCTAAACCCTCAAAACGAAAGAAGCATGGACCCTATCATACATGAAAATATAGAACATGTCAATTTTTTATTTTATTATTAATTGCAATATAATTAGGCATTACTCAAAAGTTCATAGCAGACGTCTTAAATCCTTCCTCTGATTTCAAATAATATAGAGGTCCATAAGGACCCAAAATATACACATAGGTGGTATGTTTATTATGTATGGGATGGTAAAGGGAAGCATCCAAGTTATACATACTCCACACCAGGCTCCTCATCAAACAATTGGAAATAGAAGTTAAATAAAGAAGTTCCCAAAAATTCAAACTTCCAAGGTATGCTTTTGTAGATGATGTTCATATGTCAAATTACAACCAAATATGTTTTCTGGAATGGATCAGTTCTGCATAGGTGATAAACAGGCCTAATAGTATTTAATTTCTTCAGGTGGCAGCAGTGACTAAAATTTGTAATTTTGGTAAACTGGAGAGAGTTTAGTCACCAAGATTTTATGTAAGTCCCATTTTTGGGGTAATTATTATGGCACAAAAAAATTTAAGAGACACAAGCTTTATAAGAAACACATCTAAAAAAGAGGGCTATAATTCAAACCTGAAGCATGGCAGCATTAATACTGATCTCAGCATCAACAGCAACAAGAGTTACAACAAGAACCGTTCCAGTTCCCTGGCCTTTAACTTTTCCCCCTGAAAGATCCCTTTCCTCAACCATGGCCCTAAACTCTTTGGAACTATTTAATGTGTGCTCATGCAAATACTCTGCTGCTTCTTGACCAAAATCTTCCTCCAAGCTTGGGACCTTAACATATGCAAGGCTGCATAATTGAGCAAGACCAGGTGCAGAGGATACAGAAGGGTCAACGGGCCTTAACTGACTGTAAGGGACAACCTCTTGATTACCATAATCTATGTAGAAGACTTCAAACTTGTCTTTAGGGGATTCCACAGCTCCTCGAGGTGCATTGACAATCTTTCCATGTCAAATATAAAAATTAAATGAATTTTAAAAGACTCAGTACAAGGAACATAAGAGTGTACAAATCACATAATGTAATTAAATAGTAGAAGAAAAATGCAAATTTTCATGCCAATTATGAACTTTGTTAGTAATAAGTATTATATCCGTAAGTGATTATACAACCACCAGAAAGTGCTTCACAGATAATAAAAATACTTTTTCTTACATTGATTTAAATATAGTTCATTACTATATGTTTGCAACAGTCAACAGGGTTGCCTTCTATGAGAAGATATAGAGAAATTTAAATTTTAATGCCAGTTAAAATAAGAATACTAACTTTCCTTGAAACAAAAAACTTGAGATGATTCTATATAGTTATTCAAGCCAAATATGTTTATTCTCTCACGGCTAGGTTTGTTCCATAGAAAATATTTCTTGACAAACTCTTTCTTGGAAAGAATTGCTAGCAGAAGTATCAAAATCTATTATATATTAACAATATTTAAATAATGGAACAATGTTTTAAAGTACACGGAAAAGAGGAAAGGACCAAAAAACAGAGTTTGCTCTATTGCAATGAAATAGGTCAGAAGATTAAAACACTTTTTATTATAATTGGAAAATAAAACTGGACATTTCTGGTTGTGACTCACCATTGCTCGGTTCCAAGAATTATCTGCACTAAACTGAGCAAGAACAATTTCACCCTTCTTAGGACTAAAAGCACCAATTAAAGGAGCTTCTTGAAGACTCAAAGAAGCAAGCTGTTGCTGAATAGAGGCAATTTTCTGATCCCCAACTGTCTGAACATAAAATTTACCGCTGCCCAAAACTTCTGTAACCACTACCTGAAAATAAAGAACAGGAAAGATGTTATTTAACATTTTACAACATGTGGAATGGGTATTACTTGATGCAATCCTATTTCAAGAACCTTTAGCACTTCTTTCTGTTTGTTGTTGTCAACAGCTAATCCATTGGAAACTTCCTCTTCACCTTCAACATAATTCTCCCAAATCTGCAACAAAATGTAAATTAGCATAACTAACAGGAAGACAGCTGCCATAAAGTAAGTATGCTGCTTCACATACTTTCAGTTTCTGCCTTTTTGCAGATTGCTCAGCTTGTTCAAGAAGATGGGCATCTGGGATCCTGTCACTGCCAAAGGAAGTTTGAAATTTTGCAAGGCCAACTTCAAGGAGGGAAATCGCCACATTGGTCCTTGACTCCCATAAAGATCCCAAGAAAGTTCCAGTTCTATTAACAGTCTCCACTTCAATCTGTATAAGAGAGACAAATTTATCAAAGCAAGAACAAAACCAAAATGAAAGCTACCAGATTAATGCTAAATGAGATTAACCTCAACATCTCTCTGCATTATTCTTCGCCTCATTAGTGCAATTGCTTCATCTGAATACGGCTCATCACGACCGGGACATCTGACACCAGAGAATGAGAATGCAATGCTGCATGTCTCCTTGGGAATCAATAGTTTAAAACGATGACCACTGAAGACATATTCAACAATGGCAGGAATTTTCCTGCTTCGATGTAAGAATGGCAAGAAGTCTCTGGCTTTCTTAGCCGATGCCTGAAAGAGACACAACAATAAAGGAATGAGTGATATTTAACCGACTCTCAGAGCAAAAATTGATCCCTTCCAATGATTTTATTTCTCACCGTTGTCAGGTCTGTTATGTGCATGACTGGAGGATCCTTGGAAGAATGTACTCCTTTCTTGGCAGCTATAGCACGTGTTTCTGCAGAAAGAAGGGCATCATAATAGTTTGATCTCTCCTCAAAATCTCGATGTCTAATAACAGAGCCAAAGCCGCGTGCAATGACCAGCTCAGCAATATTCACCCCAGCCTGCTGGCTGCCCGGAGTAGATGGAGCAGGTGTTGGGGCATCATCACCCTCAGCCTTAGTAGGGGATGCAAGGAAGACTGATCCAAAATCCATTACTCTGGAGTCTACAGATCCAGCAGCACCTGCACTTCCATCTGCCGGGGTGAGTTTCCTTGAATACTCCATTTGAACATTCACCTGACAAAACATACCAAATAGAGAAATTAAAATTTATTTCCAACCAAGAGAGATTTCTATCAGTAAGAAAACAATGTATCAATATTAGTTCTCATACTTGGCGTCCAATAAGGCGCGTTCTCAGGAACTCCTTTGCTTCACGGGCATATGCAGCCGGCTTTTCATCTTTACGAGGATTACCCATTTTCGGACACCTAATACTTGAAAGATTAACTCGCCTCTCTGCATGAGGACTGGCGAATGGAACAGAATCATCAGCCACAACGATGCAGTCCCCACTTACAACCTCCACAACCTGGAAGAAAGCAAAAATCAATTACACATGCATACATATGACAAACCAAATTGAAGTGATAAATTTACATAAATTTTACTAAATACTACCTTTCCTGTGAAATTCTGGTCATGAATTGCCTTTGAATTTGTAGCTGGGGGGATGTAGTTTGTCCAAATCCTCAGCCTGCTTTTCTTAGCTTGAAGCTCTGCAGTCTTCAGCCGTCGCTTTGCATCTTCTTCCATCATGTTTGCACTCCATTCAACGTATTTTGCATAACCCTACGCAAAAAGTTCAAGAATTGATAGCATGTCCCTCAGAGGACTTACAACAGACAACTGTGGGTCTGATAGAAGCTATAAAAGAATTACAAGCTAACATTCAAGCATGCAAGCAGCTACACCAAAAATTGAAAGCATGTGATAAATATTACAAATGTCAGTAATACAAACACATTAATCATCATTAATGTTAATTGTGAAATCATTACACAGTTTAAGCTCTTACATTTTCAACAAGCTCCAGCGCCAGGTCTTTTGCTGAGTCCCCATCAGGGTAATATACTGACCCAATCAAATTGCTAAATTTGTCAACACCTTCCAGAACGATGCGGACCTATAAATCCACCATGATATTCATAAAATTGAAATAAATTCAATGTTCAAGATAACCTACAGTAGAAATTTGCTTACATCTCTATGCAACACACGAATTTCTGTAAAATGTTTAGCTTCCAGTGCAAATGGATCAGCAGCAGTTTCAGTAGATGACGCTGCTGAAGCTGCAATCCTTTGCGCAGAAGTCAGAGGGGCTCGAGGTTCAGCGGAAACCTCTCCATTTGTTTTATCAGAAGATATTTCTGGTTCAGCAACAGTTTCTGATGTTGTAGCTCTCCTTCCCACTGATGGGGCCTAATTGGAACAGATAAAGATATGTTGTATATTCATATTAATACTATGAAAATAAAGCAGATATAAACCAAATTTTGTGCAGACTTATCCAGATTGCAGAAAGAATGCATACCTGAGTTCCTGCAACGAATACTTGGACGAACTGAAAATCCGGAAGCAAGTAGACCCGAACTGTACTGCCATCACGAACCTGCTCAACAATACCTTCCAAGGGCCTGCCCTTATTTGCATCCAGCAGAGCCATGGCATCTAAGTTGCTAGGATCACCAATGGCAGAGGGAGGTAGATTCCTAATGGATGCCTCAGCAGCACCTGGAACCTGCAATTAAGAACAAAATGATCTTGCTTTAAGCTGATTTGAAGTAAACTTTCAACATGCTGCAGCAAGTTAGATGCATGTTAAAAGAAACAAGGTGGGAAGAAATTAAAAATGCAAACCTTGCTCCAGCGACCAAGGCCCTGGGTCTTAGCTTGCTCTTCGAGACGTAGCAATTCTGCAAGGTAAGGACTTGCTTCTCCTTTCTGTTGACCTTGCTCCCTGACCTGCACAAACAAGATTCGGCTTACACCCATTTACAGGAAACATTAAGTAAAAACTAAAAAAAAAATATATATATATATATATATATTAAAACCTTTGCCCAGCCTTCAGCAACAACCAGCATTGCGACATTTTTGTCAGAAATGAAAACAGAGCCAAATTCTCGCCCAATTGATTGTACAACATAATCCACTCTGAAAGCCACTTCCTGTTGAGAAAATATAGTGAGGTAGATGCATCACGCCTATTATTCTTAAAGGACTAGTATTATAGTAAAGAAAAACACAAGTAATTTATAAAAAGGCACCTTTCCTAGGCAGAGCTTCCTCAGAAACTCTCTGCTGTCCCATGCAAATGGCTCATCAATACCACCTCTACGGGCCTAACAATAAAACAAAGAAATTTCAGCAATCAGCCTAATCCATAATTAATGTAGAAAATTGTGTTAAACAAAACCATAATCCATGATAATATATTTCTCGAATGAGAAAAAAAAACTAAGAATTTACAACAATCCCCGACAAACACAAAATTAAAGAACATTTGGGTCGATGGAAAACAAGGAATTATTACCAGTCTGGGAGCAATAAGCGATGACAAAGTGATGGTTCTTTCAGGTGGGGGTCCGGGCTTGTTGGCTGTGAGGGCCATGATGACCAAGCAATCCCCTGAAGGAACTGCCTTCACTCTCCCTCTGTACCATCCCGTGGACCCAGCTGTTGACGATGCCATCTCAACAGCTTCGTATACAGATAGAGATCTGCAAAACCCAAAACACACAGCACAGCTCATTTAAACAAACACATCACCATCTCCACCACAACATGCAAAGCCATAATCTCAACAAACAACAACAACATTCACAAACAGAGCACGAGAAGAACAGCATTCAGATCCATTCCAATAACACGCAATCAATACGACAATGGCATATTGCAAAAACGACTCGTATTATCGGATCTAACGCTTTGATTTAGAAGCTAATAAATATCAGATTATCAAAGCAACGAGTTTTCAGTCAAAAGCTTCGTAATTGCGTGTACCAAACAATAACAATTCGATGAATGATTGATCGAAGTGACAGAGAAAGCGATCGAGAGCGAGAGACAGAGATCTATGAATGTGAAAGGGAATACCAAGCTGGATCGGTTCAGACGGGTAGTTACTGGTTCGGATCTATCGTGATTGATGTGGTTTTCGGATCCTTCGGTCGTCCAACGGCGTCGTACGAGCTGCGGCGGATCAGAGAGAAACAGAGAGATGGAAGAGGGAGATTTCACTATGGTTTTACAAGTTCATATATAGACGACGAAGATGAGCTAACACCTTAGCAGTACTTATCTTATACCCTCCATTTTTATAATAATTACCCAATATACCATTATGATATCAGAATCCAAGCCGATGTGAACTTTCCTTTTCGGGATTACTCTGCTTTGTTGGCTTATTTTTTCAATTAATTCTCTGTTATAATTAGTGTGAATTATTGAAATACCCGTTATGTCCTTCTCAGGCTCATGTATATGAGTATATCTGAAATTCTAATCCCAAAATATTCTGACACGGATTGAGACAAATAACCGGCCCAATTTATTATGTCATATTTCCCACCTTGATTTCCTCTCTTCCACGGCCACATTTAACTGATTACTCAACTAAACGTCACCCTAACTCCCAACAAACACTAATAAGCAATAAAAACGATGCTTGTTTTTGTATTTTCCTCTCTTACTTGTTTTTGTATTACATTCAAAATATTAAATAGATTAATTATTTTCCTAGAAATAGTATTATCTGCTTATGTTTTATCATGTATATTTTGTGATTGTATCATAAACAATAAGTTTTAAATTTATGATAAACGTTATGAGTTTAAAATTTAATATTTAGAATTATTAAGAAAATAACTAAATGCAAGTCTAAAACAATGTAATTACATAATCTAATCTCACTTGTAAAATTTAGAAGCATTGAGGATAGAGTTGATTTTTAAATATTTCCCTCTTGTATAAGGTTTAAAATTGCTATTTTAATAAGAGTAGAATTCTATTTATACGAGGTGGAGAGTATAAACTAATTATATAATACGTTTTTCTAACAAATATAATTGAGAGAAAAAGAATTCAAATTTGGGGGGTTCGGATGTGAAAATAAATCTATATCTTAATTACTAAACCTACAAGTTTGACAAATAATTATATGATTTTGGACGTAATAATTTGTATTATTCCACCATTAATGTGTTCATTCCTACAAGCTGCTTAACAGAATTTAACGAGCAATTAATCCTGACAATATGCAACGTGTTTAATGAAGAAAAAGCCAGGGTGATTTGTTTTTTTTTTTTTTTCTTATTAAGGAATTCAGAGTAAGCATGGTGTTTGACAATTGACGCTGACCTAGTGTTTAAATGGGTGGTCTGTTTTTACCACACTGGGTAAAAAATAGATATAGATATGGATTAGGGTGGTAAAAGACAATTACAGTATGGTGATGGTGATGAACTGATGATGATGGTGTAGGGTTGTGAGGGCCCCCCGTGACAGTGGCACTGGTACTTATCTGCTTTTCAGCTTTCCCTTCGCTCTCACTCACTCACGGTGGCCACTTCCACAACTGACTTTCTGAGCTTCTGCTTTAAGTAGCAAACAGAAACAGACATGGGAATCTAATCTATAGCTATGCCTTCAACAGTTCAACAGCACATAGGATGATAGGAAACTGAAAAGTACATTTCCACAAACTCACTTGTTGTGTCTTTCTCTCTTCTGCTGACAAGTGACAAACCTGGGTATTCTTCTTCTTCTTCTTTTTTTTTTTATCTAATGTAACATTTTTAATTTAAAATTATATATAATGGGGTCTGGTCTGCTTCACATAAAAGAATATTTTGCATCGAAAATAAGAACATATTAGAGTATTAGACAATGCTTTTAGAAGACCAAAAGGACTTTCAAATTAGGATCCGGAATACATTGTACTTATAACAAAAGTATTGTTGACTAAAAGCGAAGCACTTCTAAGTTCTAAATATGCCCTAAAATCCGGATAATTTTCTGCATGCATGCAAGAGTAAAATCCGGTCAATTAAATGTCAATCCAATTGAACGCCTTTATCGTTCTTGAGCTAATCGTCTGAGATTTACTATTCAGCCCTCAAATTTTGGGGTCAAAACTTGAAAGCAAAACTCTAAGTTCTCAGTCCTAAAGAAAAATTATACACATAATAATAATCAAATTAAAAAAGGAGATGAAAATGCATAAACAAAACAAAAAAATCCCATTCCAGACTTAATTCATTAATAAGAAGATCTAACTTGAAGTATTTTTTTAATTTTTTGATCTAGGCCAGATTTCTCCTTTATAAAGACTTATACTTTAACTTAACATCAAGACTTTTTGGCCTACATGGGACCCAAGGCTCAGCAAGCAAAAAGCCAGAAAACCAACAAACTATAGGGTATAGAGCATTGGGTCTCATAACTCCAATACAATCCTCATGCAGTAGACCAACTTTTAGTGGACAAGTTTGATCATATCTAGAAGAACCCATATATCTTTTCATCAAAACAATAATATATCTTTTTAACAAAAGCACCAAGATGTTGTTTCACCGTAAATAGGAATACACATGAACCCATATACTTCTGGGACTTTTTTTTCTACCATATCATGACTTGTAAAGCGGGCATCAAATTTAAACTTGGCCCAAAAAGAGTGCAAGGCAAAGGCAGCAGAGACACAATTGCCTTTAAAAATGTAACAGTCTGTGAGGGATGGTAACTGTGGGTGGATTTGGAATCGAGTCATTTGGCCCAAGATCATCGATAGGAGGCCGCTGCTTATGGTGATCAGTCACTGACTGGTTTGTCATTGCCAGTGCCAGAGCCTGCACATAGAAGAATACCATCAATCTTTGCATTGCAAGTGATGTATTGGAACCCAAGGAAGCCAAAAAAAACGAAACACTCACAATGTGGTCGTGATGAGGAGGAGCATAAATGCCGGTGGTGACTGTGGTTCTTGGGCAACAGTCACTGCAGGGAGGATTAGGAATCTTGGGAAATCCTGCTGGTACAACAATTACAGGCATCCCTACTAGGTTTCCCATACAAACTCTCTCCCAATCAGCTCCATTGCCAATAAATGCATCAATAGATGAAAAACTCTCTCTTATTTCTCGAATTAGCTTTCCCCGCACTCTCTGTGCCTGCACACAATCATTGAACATATTGCAATGATTAATTATCTCAAATTGAGAAAATCGGATGATAGGCCAATTAATTAGTTGTATCTTTAATGATCAATGAGCTACTGCTCACTTGGGATTCAATACAGTTGAAAATTTGAGCAGTGTGCTGTAAGAATAAGTGCATTGTGGACCCTGCCAAACTAGCTAGTAGCTAGTAATTAAGTTAGTAACTATGGGTTCTTTTCCTGCCTATTAATACAAGCATTTGTGACTTTAAAAGGGGAACAGAAACAAAACAACAGAGGTGGCCGCGGTACTCTCTCCCTAGGGTATCTCATCCAAAATCAAATATATATCAAACATCCTCATCTTACACAACCCCAAAAGGCCGTGATTGAGCCCATATGAACCGATTGACTGGTACCATGTTAAAGGGTTAGCTAAAAGTTGACCATAATTGCCTCATGGACAGAGCCACAAGCAAACCCCAAGCAGATCAAGTTGGATCTGATATCATAAACAATAATAAGGGTCCTTACTCAAAAGGTTGGCCATTGGCTTCCTCATGCCTAAGTAAATACCCAAGATCTTCTCATCAACAAACAACCATTGGTGGACTCATGGTATCACAATCTACCAAATAACTTGCCATATGAACTGAAACCAAATACTGTACACATACTCCCATGTTTATCTTGAGAAACAATTAGTAACTAGCCTGACCTCAACATAGACGAAATTTAAGTTTAAATCATAAAACTGCAATATCTTTATAAAAGGTCACAATGAAAGCTCACCCAAAGGATACATACACCACGAGGATTATCACGGCATGTAGACAACAAACCTGCACATAGTCCACTGCTGGAAATATGTGAGCATGACAAAGTTCAGGAGGCCATTGATCTTGTGCTTCATAATCATCGTCCTTCCCTGACCACTGCCACTCATCAAAGTGAGCCAACATATCCAAGTCCATCGTAAAATTTACAATACCTTGAACTGAGTCAATGGTATAATTTAGTTTAAAAGGGGTCATGTTAACGCCTTTTGATGCAAGAACATGAACAACCTGAAATGACCATCCAAAGAAAGTTTAGGCTAAGATCGAGAAAAAAGGATTTACTTAAAACTCTATAATACAAAAATGTCCATGATCAAGCTTGGCCTTTAGTCATATATTGTGTAATTAACAATTGGACCGTGAACCTCCATCTCAGCATCGTCAAGATATCCAACAGTAAGCTTTGTTATGTCAACCGAGAAAGGATCCTCAAGGGGGATGTCTCTTGATGAGAGGTCATCCGGGTCCTTTCCTCTAATAGCATCCAAAACAATAGCACAATCTGCAGCACTTCTACAGAGAGGACCAAGCTTATCCTATTAAACAGATGAGATTCAGGTTTTAGTAGCCACTGTAACCCCCATCAGGATTCAATTTTATCACAACTGCCAAAGAAGAAGAAGACCATGGCACTACCAAGCTTTCTGATATGCTCATGACACCGGTTCGACCAACCATGCCAAATGTTGGACGCAAGGCTGTCATGCCACAACGAGCAGCTGGTAAAGTCAGGGAACCAACTGTTTCCGATCCAATTGCAAAAGGCACCATACCTGTAAAAGATTCTTGTTTAAAGCTGCAGATATTCCAAAAGACTTTCCTCAAATGTCTAGTATGCAGTAACTTTTTCTGTTTATGTTTGTAAGAAAAGAAATTTGATGAAGTTCAATGGATACATATCAGCCACATACAATTATAAAAAGCACCTTGAATTAAAAAAAATGCAAGAGAACAGATGAAGGGAACAAAAATGCTGAGCAGCTCACAATTAGAAAAATACCTGCTGAGGTGCAGGCAGCAGGTCCAGCTGATGAACATGTAGTGAATTCTTCGACATTCCAGTATTCCACAGGTTCCTTGTCCTACCTCCAAACCAGATGTCATCATATGCTAGTGATCCAGTAACAAGCTTTGCAACAAGAACTGCTCCTGCAGACTTCAACCTATATGAAACAGAGTCATAAACTAAACAAGCAAAATGCCATTTAACCAAAATTTGTAGCTGCAATTCATTTTCAAAAGGTGTATAGCACCTTTTGTAAACCCAGGCTTCAGTGTCAAGAACTTGAACTTTGAAACTTTTAGAACCCCATGTTGTTTTGTAATGGGGAACTGAGATTATATCCTTCAATCCATAAGGAATCCCATGGAGAGGATCTAAAACAAAAGTCAAAATGTATTCAGGAATCTAGCTGACAGTTTAACACCACAACATTCGTTCATTAATAATTCGATGGTGACATCCCTCCAAAATCCAAACAGGAAAACTTTTATGTAATTATCCATCACTCAAAAAATCACCCAAGAAATATGATTTGCGTTTTCAAGTTTCTGATGGAAATAGTCAGAAAATAGATGTTCCCAAATACACTCCTCGGGCAAGCAATTCGTCAGCCTCTTTTGCTTGCTGGTTTGCTAACTCTTCAGTATAAGAGACCACAGTCTCAAGAACATGATTATACCTAGTGTTTCCACAATGTGTCAATGAACAGAGGTCTTTAGTATTTCAATAAACATAGTAAGCTCGTGTTTCTTAGAGCTCAACATTACCTCTTCAATCTTTACATAAAAATTCGGGTAAGCTCCGCAGATGAAATTTGCTTTGTCTTTATGAGCTCTCCTAATTCAAGAACCTGATACCCACTCAATAAGTACATATACCATGCTTGTTGTCTATGTGTATGTGTGTGAGACAGAGAGACAGAGAGGCACAAAGAAGCTTTTAACTGAAGTCTTTTACTTACACTCGTGAAGGCAATATCATCATCTCTTTGTGGTCTTTTCACGCCATAGAGAGAAGGATAATTGAACTTTTTGCTTAAGTTTTGTGCTTGTTCACTGCCCCAATCAGGAACGAAGACCAAAGCAGAAGGGTCACACAATCTTCCATGAACAGAACCGACTAGTTTTCGATCGATTGGCTCTGATTGTGGGGATATTGAAATCTTTTGTACCCTTCACAATCTCTAGTATCTAAAGCACATACAAACAGTAAATAATTACTCATGTTAAATCTTATGATGATCAGCATAAATTATGTAACTAAGCACAAAAACAGAGATTATGGGTTCATCAAATCACCTTTGCATCACTGAAGAAGTTGGCATCAAATAACTCAAACACCCTTTTAAGTGATGAAATGTCATTGATTTTTTCAAGGGAGTCACCTTTATTCTCACTGTCCTGATCAATGAACAAAATAAGGGTGTCCTTAACAAATTTTAATGCAATTCAAAGGGACTATATAGAAGTAGCATGCCTTAGCCTTCATGACTCATACTATTACCTAAACATATGGTTACAGAAATGAGCTTTAACGTTCTGGCAGACCATTTATTTCCATTTTTTTTTTATGAGTTCTCACCTGTTTTACTGTTTTACATATGTTAGGGTACAATGATATGGATATATAAGAAGATTATAATTGTTCTACCATATTTGAAACGGTTTTTTTTTTTCTTTTTTTCCTTTGGCCAAAAGACTTCATTATGGATCCTACTTTTTTTCCTACTAGGATCCTTCTCCTACTTTATAATGTCCAGGAAATGACATATACCAGTTGGAAACAAGAAGGGTCAAGCCAAAATAACTACTTTTACAGTTCTTTTTCTTTCAGAGGCCTAATTGGATGTCAATCATCTACAATTCACTCTTCACTCTTTAGGGGAGAAAATCACCAAAATTTAAAAGCCAAACGAAAGATGTCCTGAGGAAGTAGTAGGATTTCACTGATAACACTTCAATTTGCTTCATTATCTACGTTTTACCTTCTGCATGTCTTAAAAGGACTACATAAACCCTTTTTTTTTTTTGTCTTTTTCTTTTCTTTTAATCAAAGGCAGTTTAGAACAAATTTCCATTGCACAAAATTATTGAACGTCTAAAGACTAGGTAAGCAAACAAGAGGGGGAAAGAGAGAGAGAGAGAGAGAGAGAGTTACCGGCCATTTTTTTAGAAAGCTTGGGCGAGAGTGAGAATAGTGTGGTGGTCGAATATTGGACAAATTAAAGTGCAGTGTACAGAGGAGGAGGGAATAGGGTATGGACTGTGGACTGGTAAGTAAGAACAATAGCCAAAGAAACTGCCCCACGAATAAGGAAATTAACCGCCACTATCACTACGTGGCCACCCCCATAATGCATGGGACGGACACTTGTACTCCTGCATGTCTTCCTCTTGGTGTGGACTGTGGTGACCCACCCCTCTAGGCTCTAGTCTCTTGTTCTGTTTTCTTGGGATTGCCCATGTGTCACAATTACAACGACAAATGGAGTAAAGTGAATTGATTAAACTGCATATATGCATTATCCATATATATGTTTCAAATCCTCCATGTCCTCAAATTAATGTTCATAATAGTTGCTGCATGATATTACATATATATTGACAATTACATCAACCTCAAAGTAAATTGCAGATGGTACTCAGCAACCTATGGAGTTGGGGTTGGGATTAATGGGTCACTTGGTCCAAGATCATCAATAGGAGGGCGCTGCCTATGGTAATCAGTGACTGATTGGAAAGCCATAGCTAGTGCTAGAGCCTACACCACATGAAAAATATTATCAACCATGTTAGTATACATTTCGGACTCTTATTAATTCCTTGATTATAAAGAGTATTAACTAACTTGGGTTGAGCTGCTTACAATGTGATCACGCTCAGGAGGCGCATAAATGCCGGTGGTGACAGTGGTTCTTCGTCGAGTAATGTTGGTAGGAGGTGGATGTGATATGTTTTTAAACCCTGTTGGAACAACAATTACAGGCATACCCACAAGGTTTCCCAAGCAAACTCTCTCCCAATCTGTTGCATTGCCAATGAATGCATCAACAGTAAAACTCTCTCTTACTTCCCGGATTAGCTTTCCCCGCGCTCTTTGTGCCTGTACATATAATTATAGCTCAAGGTAAGAAAAACAGCCTAATTTCAGTACTGTAATCACTACTATTGGTGGGACTCGCATATATCATTAGTATAGATGAATTCACTTTGTCGCGTGGTGTATGTGGTTGTCTAACATGGTATCATAGCCTTATTTGCCGGAAATCCAAAGTCCAAAACCTCCAATCTCAATTCCCCATTTCTTTGTTGGTTAGTGAGGTGCAAATTGAGGTTGCACTAATATGTTTGTATCTGTCCTTCTAGTGAGGAAATGTGTAAACTTAAGATACATTTTCGACTCATTCCCTAATAGGTTAAATGTTTTATCTAGTCATTACGTAATTAGGATGTCATTGATGTAGAATTACTCATATGCTTAGCATTATTATAACAAGCTCCTCTCAATTGATTGCTCATGAGAAAGTAGAGAACAAACCTGCACATAGTCTACTGCCGGAATTAGGCGTGCACGGCGCAGTTCAGTAGGCCACTGTTCTTGAGCTTCATAATCATCATCCTGCCCTGAGCGCTGCCACTCGTCAAAGTGAGCCAACATATCCACGTCCATGGTAAAATTTAAGATACCTTGAACAGAGTCAACTGTATAGTTTAATTTGAAGGGGATCATATTTACACCTTTTGATGCAAGAACATGAACAACCTGTAAACAAAACTCCATTTTAACCTCCACATAAAAGAGTTTAAAGAAAAAGAATTAAAAACTAACGAATAATGTATGATCCTTAGGATTATCGAATTATTAGGATGTGAGCCAATAATTGTTTATAATTATGCAACAACTAACCTCCATCTCAGCATCTTCTAGATATCCAACAGTGAGTTTTGTAATGTCAACTAAAAATGGATCATCAAACGGAATGTTTCTTGATGAAAGATCATCTGGGTCCTTTCCTCTAATGGCATCCAATATAATTGCACAATCTACAGCACTTCTACAGAAAGGACCAAGCTTATCCTGTTAAAAAGATAGGCTATAAATGCCACCATTCACTGCACCAAACAAGGACATGAACAAAGAAGATTTTTTTGGGGAGGGGGGACTATATATACCAAGCTTTCTGATATGCTCATTACACCAGTTCGGCCAACAGTGCCGAATGTAGGGCGCAATGCTGTCACTCCACAACGTGCAGCAGGAAAGGTGACAGAGCCAGCCGTTTCTGACCCAATTGCAAATGGAACCATGCCTGTGAAAGAGTCATAGACTCATAAAAAACAGGAAAGCATATGGAAGGCAAGAAAATTCTGAGGGATTAAAGTTTGAACATTATACCTGCTGAAGTGGAGGCAGCAGGTCCAGCTGATGAACCCGTTGAGAACTCCTCGATATTCCATGGGTTCCTTGTTCTACCCCCAAACCATATGTCATCATATGCCAGTGATCCAGAGACAAGCTTGGCAACAAGGACTCCCCCTGCAGACTTCAACCTATATTGAGCAGAGATCAACTAATAAGTGAATCCCGACCATATGATGTGACGGTTGATGTATGTATTACATAATTTATTATGGTGAACTATTAATTAACACATCAATTGTCATACATGTGGATAGTTAATATGGTCCGTCTAGCACCACCCTCTTTTTCTGTTACAAACTCATGTGAAAGTTTATGTGGCATGTTATTTACTTTGTATTTTACATTCAAAATGATAGGGATTGGATGGTAAAATATGCATGACACCTCAACTGCCACATCAGTTTGTCAAAGCAAATTTTCTAAAACCCTTTGTAGGTTTGGAATTTCCCTTTAAGCCATATGTGTTATTACTGCAATCTACAATACTGATCAAACTTTTTTACAACCTCTTGTAAACCCAAGCTTCAATGTGAAGAACTTGATTTTTGAAACTCTTGGAACCCCAAGTTGTTCTGTAATGGGGTACTGAAATTATATCCTTCAAACCATATGGAATCCCATGCAGAGGACCTATACAGAAAGTCAATGTGTAAAAGCCAACACTTTAGCATTGCAGTAGTAATGCAAGTGATGATTATATACATTAGCTTATAATTAGATATTGATGGCAGAAAAACTGACTGTTTATGATATCGATGACATTATTATATTAAAAAAGGAGAAGTACCCAAATACACTCCTTGGGCAAGCAGATTATCAGCCTTTTTTGCTTGCTTGTATGCCAATTCCTCAGTATAAGTCACCACAGCCTCAAGAACATGATTGTACCTAGCTAGTTATTCCAAAATGCATCAATAATATAACAGGTCCTGAATATTAATTATAACAAACCAAAGGAGTTTTCAGAGCTCACCATTATTACCTTTTCAATCTTTTCAGAAAAATTCTAGTAAGCTCCTTAGATGTAATTTGCTTTGTTCTAATGAGCTCTCCCAATTCAAGAATCTGATTCATCAACACCCAACAAGTTATATGCATAGCATAGCCTTTGACTAATCCAACACAAATCACATATACATACATGGCATTGCAGCAACAGCGAGACTTACACTCATGAAGGCAATATCTTGTTCACTTTTCGGTCTTTGTATGTCGGAGAGAGAAGGAAAATTGAATTTCTTAGTTACTTGTTGAGCTTGTTCACTGCCCCACTTTGGATTGAATACCAAATAAGAAGGGTCACGCAACCCTCCATTCACTGAAGCAACCAATTTTCTGTTAGCTTTGATTATAGGGATGTTGAAATCCTTCACACCCTTCACAATATCCAGCATCTATAAAGTATATAGAAAAAAGTTTGAAACTTAATAGCATGGTCAATCTAAAATATACGCACCAATGATATCAACACCAAAAAGATCAACAGAGAATTCGGGCTTGTAAGTTAGAGATGTATACATAAGCGAATAACAAATTACCTTTGTATTATTGAAGAAGTAGGAGCATTCAAACAGCTCAAATGCACATTTAAGAGGGGAAAGTTGACCAACTCTTGCCCAACATACACCATGTTTGTCACTCTCCTAAGCAAATTACAAAAAAAAAAAAAATCATACATAGTTACATACATATACATATATATATATCCTTGAGAAAATTTAATACAAACCCAAATTTACATGAGTATGGATATAGGGAAAAGGGAAAAAGTTACCACAATTTCAGGAGGAGAAGGGTGGGAAACATCTGAAACGACACCGTGGCAACAGATTGCAGCTAGAAGCAAGAAGCAAGTGCTAGCACTCCGGGCCCACCATCCGCTTAGCAATGGAGGGCACTTGTTGTCGCTGAGCATGGCTGAATATGCCAAACTCTGGTCTCGATCTCTTTCTCTATTGCTCATTTATTTGCAGAGCTGACGGTCAACCATTTTGTAGTAAAATGTCAAAGATGCTGACCAGAGATGGGTGAGTTTATTTAACAAAAATTTAACTTGCACTCCTCTCTTTTATTTTTCATTAATTTGCTCAATTGTCAATGCATAAAAACAAAGAAAGGAGCGGGAAGGCAAAATGACACTTTTGAATATTTTCATAAAATTTCTATTTTGATTTTGTATTTTTATTCTTTGGAGATTTTGGTAACGTACTTGAGTACAAATGATTAATATCTTTTAATTTTTTGACGAAAAATTTAAGGTAGACACACCTGCTTACAAATAAGTAGCATTTCAAATATTTTAATTCATCTTTCACGTTAAAATTTTTTATTTTTTCAAACTAATTATGTTCAATAATGCATGTGGTCTTACATAAATATTTAAGTATAGTAAAACATTTGAAATGTGATTCACGTGCAAAGAAAGTTAAATTTTTCATCTTAAAATTAAACAAAATTAACATTTTACACTTAATTGTCATCGCATTGAAAATACATTATTGAAATTGTAAAAATTATTAAAACAAGATCAAATAAATTTTTTATAAAAATACAAAAACCATTAATTTATTAAGAATATTAGTACAGAACAAATATATTAAATAGGAATAAAATAATATAGGACTAGGAGTAGGACCCCCTAAGCCTTAATTTATTGACTACGAGTCAAACAGAACTTTACAGCGCTTTAACTCAATTTTCAGAATAAAAAAAGGGGGGGCTATGCACACCACCCTAATCCATTAAGTTGATCACCCCACTTAAATTTTTACCCCTTTGTGCCCATTTTGCCTCTGCATTAAAAAAAAAAAACCATTTCTCCAATTTTGGCCGGCCACCCTTCCCCGCCGTCGCGGAGCTTCACGACGTCGATTAGCCGCGCACGGTGGTCGGATGAACAAGGAAAGACCATGGTTGGACTCGCCGTGACCTGGGGAACAAAACCCAAGTGGTTCGGCGTCTCAACTCCGTCGGAAAAGGAAAATCACCGGCGAAGGGGCCGATCGAGTCAGGACGTCGATTAGCCGCGCACGGTGGTCAGATGAACAAGGGAAGACCAGGGTTGGACTCGCCGTGACCTGGGGAATAAAACTCAAGTGGTCCGGCGTCTCAACTCTGCCGGAAAAGGAAGATCGCCGGCGAAGGGGCTGTCAGGTCTTCGCCTGGGTGGGTGGGTCTTCGCCTGGGAGGGGTGGGATCGACTGGTGAAGGGGAGAGGTGGGGTCGCGCCGACAGTGGGGAGGGGGTGGGGTTGCGCCGGCGGCGGGGAGAGGTGGCCGGTCAAAATTGGAGAAATAATTTTTTTTTAATACAGGGGCAAAATGGGCACAAAGAGGCAAAAATTCAAATGGGGTAGTCAACTTAGTGGATTAAGGTGGTGTGCATAGCCCCCGTAAAAAAAGTTGGCCTTCTTTTTAAAATCAAAGTTGATTTAAAAATATAAAAAGCTATTCCACTCGATTCCGCGAACGTCCCTAACTCCAAGCAGTCGTCGTCGCCAGCCATTGCAGGTATATCCTCTATGCTTTCTTTCTTTGGTTTTTCCGTCACAATTTCTCTGAACAAATTAAGGTTTTGGTTTGAATCTGCTTTGATTTCATAGTTTTACTCTAATGTGGCTTGAATCTGGTTACTGCTCTGCCCATTAATGAATCCAGTGAGTCTCAATTTCTCTTCTAATTTAATAGGAAAATCTGGTTGATTTGCTTTCTTGTATGCTTGTCAGCATTTGCATTCTCATAATCTCATTCGTAGGCATGAATTATCACATCAAGATTGTGTTTTACTTGATTTTCTATATAATCCCATTTGCAATTTTTAGCATTTAGATGTAATTGTATGGTTACATTTAGAATTCTTTGTGTTGCTATTTTACTATCTGCTGTCACAGCTTAGGCTCCATCTGGTAGAAATTTGTATTACCCGATGATAGTCAACCATTGAAATTTCAAAAACAAACTTATAATTGTAAAGCTTCAAATCTTGCTAGTAAAGCCTGTAGGTTACATTTTCCAAGCCTTGATTTTGAGAACTTAGAAATATTTGCTTGTCCATAATCTTTCAGGTTGTTTATGACAACAGGAACTATTTTTTGTAATGAATGATACTGAAAAACTCTAATTTTGTCAACCTTAGCTTAGTTTTGCAGTTGGATTTATTTCAGTATACATCTTGCTATCATATTTAATTTGGATCTCCTTTTATAGCAACTAAGAACAGTATTAGACCTTTGAGTTTTTTTTTACCCCATCAGATTATTTCTCTTTGAGTTGAATGTGCTAACTTGGTGAGTATTGGCTGGTAGCCTATTTTGGTGCTTTTTAGTGTTTAAAAGCTAAACTAGTAATCCACTTTATGTTGGCAAGTCTGCTAATTTTGATAATTGTATATGAGAAATTGGGGACCTCTGCCATCTCACTTCTTCAAAATGAGAAGCTCGTGCTTCATTCACTATAGTTGTTTCTTTATTGCCAGTTTTAATCCTTTGATTTATTGGGGCAGTCTATTTATTCTTCATGATGCCATGTTCCCAACTTGATTTCTATTTGATTGTCTGATATTTCTCTTTTTATTCAAGACCATGCTTAAAGTCCCAGATCATCAAGTTGCTGGCCACCAAGCCAGTGATGGGATACTTGGCCCTCTTATAGATGATTCAGGGCACTTTTACAAGCCTCTCCAAAGTGATGAACGTGGAGCCAATGAGGAGGCATTCTATACATCATTCTCTACTGACACTAGGATTCCAGACCACATCCGCAACTTCTTCCCTGTGTTTTACGGCACTCAGCTTGTAGAGGCATCTGACGGTTCTGGCCTACATCCTCATCTTGTCTTGCAAGATGTCGTCTCAAGTCGAATCAATCCATCTATATTGGACGCTAAAATTGGTGCCAGAACATGGTACCTAGAAGCTACTGAGGATTATATCAAAAAGTGTCTTAAGAAAGATAAAGAAACCACGGCCGTGGCACTGGGGTTTAGGTTATCTGGATTTCAGGTTTATGAAAGCAAAGAGACTGGATTTTGGAAGCCTGATAGGGACATTATTCGAAAGTTTACTGTTGAGGATGCTAGGTTAAGTCTGAGGAAATTTGTTTCTTCTAACACAAATTTAGATATCAAACCAGATTGTTCTCTTGCATCAACTGTTTATGGTGGCCCTCTTGGGATCTTGGCACAATTGTTGAGACTGAAGTCATGGTTTGAGGAGCAAACCATTTTCCATTTCTATTCTAGTTCAGTTCTGATGGTGTATGATAAGGAGTCAATACTGAAAGGGGGGAATCCAGGTGCTGAAGTTAAACTTGTTGATTTTGCACATGTCATTGAAGGAAAGGGTGTTATTGACCATAACTTCTTGGGTGGGCTCTGTTCCTTAATAAAGTTTATCAAAGACATCATCACCAGTCCTAATGAGTAAACAATTGAACCAAAGCTTGTCTACAGCTCTGTGGGAAGTTACATTGATAACAGTAAGGATAAAAGAATGGAATGCCCTTAATGGTACCTCTCTTTTTTTGTTTTTGTTCTCTGTGTCTCATCTACAAAGCTTCATTAGGGGATTCTGGATTCTAACATCAAATGTATTCAATTTCTCTTCCCATTATGATTCATTTTTTTTTTAGTAAAATAATAGATTCGGCTGATCATTGCAGTAGCTGATTATGTTTGTTTCGGAACATATATTGATCATAAATTTATATGCACCATGTTTATTCCGAGAGCTGTGAAACATAAAACTGCTGGCAAACTTGAAAGTTGAGAAATTTTGATTTAATTGCCTCCATACAGTACTATTACTAAGATCCTAGACTAAGATGTTTGCAATCATACTATACTCTTGGTCTGAATTCCTGAGCAGCATTAGAATCCAATCAAATGGAAACAGAGCCCTTAAAAATTGACAGCATATCTTTATTTAAATTGAACTAATGAGAATGACATACTTGAAATGTTCCTTAAGTTTCATAAATTTTTTGATCAATGCCACATTGCTTTAAAAACCAGTGCAGCCATTTCCTTTCCCGTAGTGGCAAGGAAGATTGCGGATTCAGGAAATGTATCAAACACAAAATAATGTCAAACACTTGTCTGGGGTCCATTATGGAATTTTCTATTGCCGACCTATGAGCCAAAAAGCAGAATCCAATAATTGTCTTTTAAGCAATGCACTTCTTACAACGTAATCCATTTCAAATCTAGCAGTGAACTCCAAGCTTAAAGAATTACTTCCATTTCTTGCAACCTCACAAAACAGTACCTATATATATACATAACAAGGAAAATATTGATTACTACACGAGCATTAAGATGAATTCATCATTTGCCTGCTGCATTGTCTTTCTATCTCTCATCTGTTTTTGCACTGAAACCTGCTTGGCAGATTGTGATAATCTCCAGGACACTTGTCCTACAGCCCCACCAGGAAAGCAAACCATCTTCATCAATGGCTTTCCTTGCAAGAACCCAACAAACATCAGTGCTCCTGATTTCAAGACTTCCAAACTGACCAAAGCTGGCAGTACAGACAACTTCTCTGGCTCCTCAGTGACCATTGCCACTGCTGCAGATTTTCCAGGCCTAAACACCCTTGGCCTCTCAATTGCAAGAACAGACCTCAGAGTGGATGGTCTGGTAAGGCTTCATTCCCACCCCAGGGCTTCGGAAATGTTCTTCGTAAGCAAAGGCATCGTGCTTGCCGGATTCATTGACACCCAAAACAAGGCATTCCAAACGTTTCTCAAGGAAGGAGATGTGTTTGTGTTCCCCAGGGGTCTGCTTCACTACTGTTTGAATGCAGGTTATGATTTTGCCACTGCTTTCTCAGTGTTTAACAGCCAGAATCCAGGGGTGGTGAGCATTGCTGATGCCATGGTTGAGTCTGATTTGGATATGATAGACAAGCTAACAAAGGGCTTTCTCACTGATCACATTAGAAATGTCACTCTACTTGGCTCTTCATCAAGTCTTAACAAGCAGCAAATCAAAAAATAAATCCTACCATGTGAAGATGAATAGTTAATAGTTATATGTGTATACTAATAGTTCAATGCATAACATTTGTTCAACTGTGCTGGAGTCCCATGAGTTTGTGGGCTAGGAACAGAAGTGATCATAAATTAAAGACAGACTGCCCCATATATTGTAAAGCTTTGTGGCTTATTTTATGGCAGAATTTAGTGTTTTCTATCTTCCACATAGTACTGCAGAACATGTTATGATGATATGTAAAGCAAAGAAATTTTTTTAATCAATAATCTGTGATGATGTTATGTTAATACTTAATAGAGAAATTAAACTCTCCTGACACAACTTTTGTGTAACTTTGTCCACAAGCCTAAAAAATACATATTTAGGATATATTTTTTAATTAAATAAAAAAAGATAAAAGATAAAATGTAAATGGAGAAGGGAGAAAAAAAATTGAAATAAATATAGGATAATTGGAAGAAGTGGGATAGTAACATGGTAGAATGGATTTTTTTATTTTTTATTTAATTTTTTAAAAATTCATTAAACACAATTTTTTTCTAGAAAATTAGGATTAAATATCAAATCTTAATAATTTTTTGGTATACCATGAAGACCATATAATATTTCAATTGAACTACTAAATTTAAATGTAGTTTTTTAGATTAGGTCATGTTGACTCCTTTGATTTGAGCCTTTTCTATTTGACATTTTTGTCATTTGGCCTACATATGATGAATGTTAGTTAAAATTTATAAGATTTTGACAAAATTGCCCTCGAGGTTTTTATATTATCTTGTTACGACACTTACAACTTCAAATTTAGTTGTGATTGAATGACAGTCACATCTAAATTGTGAGACAGTCACAATTAAATTGTGACCAAGGGTTTAAATTTCGATTTTAGGGGGGTCGAAATCGAAACGTATAATCGTCAATTTTTCGCGATCATTTCACCAAAATCCTCAAAATTAGCAAAATTTTCGGTCGGTGAGATCTAGGGAGAAAGAGAGGGCGGTCGCCAGGGGGAGATGAGGGAGAAAGAGATAGAGGAACGAAGAGATGAAGGGCTGGAAGCAATTGGTTTTCAGTGGGTTTCGGCTGCTGGGAGCGGCAGCAAAGGGGAGATGAGGGAGAAAGAGATGAGAGTAAGGGTGAGGATGAGCTAGTGATGAAGATGCAGAGAGAGAGAGAGATAAAGGAATAACAGAGAGAGAGATATAAAGGAATAATAGAGAGAGAGAGAGAAAGAGGTCACTGGCAGTGGCAGCGAAGAAGGAGAAGAAATGAGAGGAAGGAAAGAAAAGAAGAGTCAACCACGCGAAAAGAAAAAAAAAAAAGATTTTCTTTTGATTGGGGTTTTGGGCAATTGGAAAAAAAATGATTTGGAGTTTTTTTTGTCGTTTTGGGGTTTCGTTTAATTGTTTTTAAACCATAAACCAATAATTCTAATACTTTTTTATATAAAAAATAATTAAAATATCCTAAAAGGCTTAAACTCTAAAATTTTATACGATATCTTAAACAATATAGAATATAAATTATAAATATATATATAACTGTGTTAGACATTAATTATGTATAACTTAAAAGATATTTCACTTCTTCTATGTAAAAGTCTGAAAGTAAGAAGCAACTAAACGATGCCTTAGCTTGCCTAATAGTAACAGACTAATAGTAGATAGTCACTCATTTTACAACATGCCATGCACAACTCTGCATATCTCTCTCCATCCTGTGACTTTTATAATAGAAAATGACTGTGATACCCCTAATGGGCCACATCAAACATGGCATACATGAGAGTCACGAGGCTGTTGTTACTGTCACAACTCACAAACCACCACCTTATTCTCCTCCATATCTACTTTCAAGTTCCAACCCACTGCTCAAGTGTTAGATTTCTATTCATATATGTAAAGCAGAGGATAAGATAAATTAAGATTGTGATAATTTACATAAAGCATGAAGAATGTCTATCTTTTTGCTTGTAAATGATAGAGAGAAAGTGGTGGGAGTCTCAGAGGAATTGACTTTGTTGCTCTCCTCTCTCCTTTGTGTAATTGTTATCATCAGAAGTTTTCTTTATGGAATTCGAATTTGGTGGTGGTCTTGTGAGAGAAATCTGAAGCTAGCTGACGTAGCTCTTCCGTAAGCGCTGGTGGCCCACAGTAGAATACCCCTGCACGACACACACACACATACCCCTTAAATCCTGATTAACTGGTAAATGAATGATTAGACATGGATATTTTAATTGTTTAATCATCTATATGATCTCTCATCCCCAACAGCAAAAGAACCACCACTTAGTTTAATATATTGTCCAAGCAGTGACTTTCATGTGGCTTATTTTTAATAGAAAAGACAAAATAAATGTGAACAACACAACAAAAGGTAGGTCCAAGGAAAGAAAAACAAAATACTATCATCAGGCACATAAAGGCAATGGTATAACATGTTTTTGAGTATAAAATAAAAAGAGAATATACGTACTATTGGTTAATGATCTGATAAAATTATTTATATCATATCTCTTAAAGAGATGGAATTTAGTTACCCGCCATTTCTCATGAGCAATGCTAAAAGGATCTCATTTTTAATACAACATTAGCTAGTGAACTTATTATGTGATTAGTTGTTACATCAGTTACTACGTGATTTATAATGTAAATTAAAAGTGTGATCTCTTTAATATATATTATTAATTTCTCATAAAATTGTTAGAGATATGGATGTGATATGTAAATGTTGTAAGTATAAGATTAGAAGCAAATTAAAGTTGAGGAAGTTTAGGGTAAGGTGTAGGGAACTCACCAACTCTAGCATGGGTGTGATCAAGTGTGATGCGCTTGAAGACCTCACGCCAGTTGGGCTTGGCGAAATGGGACTTGACACGAGTGCCCGAGACGATATCAACGCCATTCTTTGCGTGACTGAGGGACTGAAGCATAGCAATGAGAGCAGAGCGTGCATCACCTTCTTCGTAAACACTGGTGCAATAATTGTGGAACTCAATCACCCTCTTGTGGTCCAATTCGGCCACCTCATTCATAGCCCCTTTAAACCAGTCAAATGACCCTTGCTCTCTTGTCACCCAGTAAAAGTAAGCCCTCTTGGTCTTAAAGTTATGGACCCCAACTGAACCTGAACCTGAACCTGAACCACCTCCTTTTGTTCTGTTTGGTGTTACTGCCTTGGTACTACTATTTCTCTCACTCATCCCATTTTCTAAGGCATTGTCCTCCTCTTCTTCCTCCATGGCCTTTATGTTATTCACTATGTCCTTCAAAATACTTATCATTGGGGTTGCCCCAATTCCCAGCCCTACAAGCAACACCACTTCATATTTCTTGTAGTCCTGAGCTGGTGCTCCATAGGGTCCATCTATCAGCACTCTGGGAAAGCTGCTCAATTATAATAACCGTCATAGCAGAAAAGAAAACCCATTAGGTTGCTATCATTAATAGACACAAAGCAACTTTCTCATCCAATAATGAATACAAAAATGAAATATCTAAAGCCACACAGAATCTTCTACTTTAGAGATAAATGGCATCTCTAATCACTTTACAATCTTGCCCATCAAAATCCCCTGCATAGATGTTTGTTAGATGTCCCTATCTAACATCTATAAAATGCATTCAATACTAATAGTCTACTTTATCTTCTTTTGTTCTGAAAGTAGTATATTGTGTGTATACTGAAACACATACATATAATGTAGTTAGTGATGATGGGGTGGCTTGACTGTATGTGCAAGTACATGACAAACACTTTCACTGGCCACTATGCAACTGTGGGAAGTTTTTAATCTGCCTATGTTAGTCACTGACCAGATTGACAACTGGACACTTCCACCTGTACAACAACAAATTAATTTTCTTCTCTTTTCTTGGTAAGAAAAAAATTATAATTTTTACCCATGGAGAAATGCATGTTGGTCTGTTAAACTATTTTGATGGAGCATTAATCCTTAATTAGTTAAATTTACTTACTCTAAGTGGTCTCCTTGCAAACAGTCAGCTCTGAGGAGTCCACTTTTCCCACTAGGAGGTGGTTGGCATACCTAAACAAACCAATAGAAGAAGATTAGCTGCCCATTTGGATTTTAAATTGTGGTATTCAAGTGTATCGATCTATATATATATATACATATATGATCAGCATGGCTTTTTGTTCCAAACCAGTATCTTATTATTTTTTGTTCCCTATAAGCAAACCATGCAATTTGTCACCACATAATTTGACAACTTTAAATACAGCTCGATGGTGTTGTGGTTGATGCTTTATACAAACTTCTGATACATAAAACTGATTCCTAGCTCAAGCAAAATCTAGCTGAAGTATGCAAGTTTTGCAAACCAGAAACACACCTGTGAGAAAACCGTTTTAAGTTGTCTGGTCCAATCGCCAAGAGTTCGAATATGAACACTGAGGTGGTCATCTCCAGGGGCTGAGGTGATGGAAAATGGGTGCCTTTTGACATGTCAACAACCAAGTACTTAGCAACATAAGAAATACATGAAAAAAAAGTGTAAAAAATAGTGAACTGCTCTCATATCAAACAGTTTGATATATTATATTGTTAGATTGTAAGGACCATACATTTTGAAATGATAATAATGAATCATCATTAAGAATATTTGAAGGGATGCTCAATTACCATTCAAATGGAGAGACAGCAGCACAATTAACAAACATGTATTGGCCACTATGGTATCTGAAGCCCTGAGGCTTCGACATATGAATTGCCAACACATTTCCAGGATAAAGAGCCACCTAATCCAGCATAATTAAGAAAGGAACAATCAGATAGATTTCATTTGGCCCTTTTTATAATTTAACATGTCCCCAGTATAAACATAAAGATATTATAATATGATATGAATAATAGAGCTATGATCAAGTTGTTCACCTTTAGTATCTTAACTGGCTTGATGCTGGATCTGAGTGCCCGAACCAATCTTTCACCAGCATAAAGGGTGAGTGGAACAGCCAGGTACATCCAGGTCTGTCAATTCCAGGCAAAATTTCGTATTATAGAAAAGTTCATATATAAAATCAAACAATTAATCAAAAGATGAATTAGCAAATTAAAAGGGTGATCAAATATGAGGTAATTAAGAAGGTTCTAACCGTTTTCTTGTACCATTCCTTGGTGAGGTATAGATGAACACCATGGATAACCAGCAAGGTATAGACAATGATGAAGAGGTGGTGGGAATACCAAAAGGCATTGAAGCCAGTGAGCTTCTTCAGAGGTTTAGGCAAGTTGAGCTTACCTCTTCTAAAACAAGGGGCAGCTAATGTAAAGGCTATTGCCATTAACACTACCATAACAATCCCAGTTACTCCTTCCACCGACTTAACAAAGTACCAGTAATCCGAAGGTTGTTCCTTCCCAAAAAAAGGCTTCATCAGCTCGTACTTGTCACTGCTTGCGTGAATAAGGCGTGGGAAATCACATGCCAAATGGTAAATCGCATGCACACTAACTCCAATTGCAATCCCCACAGCTATCACCTTGTGGAAATTGAGGTTATCATCAAAGGGAACGACGACACCCAATTTGGTCTTGTTCCTGAGCAAAGTGATGGTGTTTCTGCAGACTGGTAACAGAATGAGAGCCATGTTGAATTTGAGTGTCTCGGCTGCACCTTTGGCCATGCATACACAATGCCCCATTACCTCATATGCAGCCTTTTCTCGATACTGCACAAACTTGTAGGCAAATAGGCCAGCCATAACCCCAAGCCACAGTGCCATTACCCAAACTCTCTTCCAATTGTCTTGCAAGAAGTACTTGGTGCTTCTACACCACCTCCTTAATGGGTTGTTTTCTCTTGTGGGCTTGAGCTTCTGGCTCAGCATTTTGCTTAAGTTCCGGCTTTCTCTTCCTCTCACCGCAGTCTCATCTGGTCCTTGCAACAGAAGCGTTTCCAAGCTGTCTATCTGTTCCCCACAGTTTTAACCATCCCCAAATGACCAAGAATTTTAGAATCTAAAAGTAAGATTTTGAAGAAGAGAAAAGATGGGATTAATTCAATGATCATCTTTTAAATTATTTACCATGATGTATCCCAGATTTTCTGGATCTAACTCTTCCATGATCAATGCTGCATATTCCTCTGCTTGATTTTGGATGTTTGGGAGTTTGTTGGCAGAGGCACTGAAGCTAATAATCTGCATTCACAATTCACCAATTTGATTTGGAATATGTCACTCTGACAGACCGACACAAAAATCACATGGTAGCCAGGATTAGTTAAGAAACACATGTTGGATATGTCATACCTCTCTGACCTCCTCTACTGTGATTCTGCCATCTGCATCTTTATCAACCCTGAAAATTTTTACATGTTTAATTAGTAATTAATCAGCACTTAATTCTCTTAGAAACTCTCAAAACCAAAAAAAAAACAACTGGGGGTTGATTAAGAAGAAGTTATTACATGTCAAAGAAAGTTTCAAGCCTAGAGTTGAAGCCCTGCTCAGAGATTTGGTCCCAAAACTCCCTCAACTGGTCCTTGTTGATGGAATCGCTTTTGATATCGTGCTTTCTAGACAGAGCATCAAACAGCTTCCCAGCAAACTCTTTCGATTCCTTATTCATTCCTACATTTACATCCATGGAGATCATCTACAAAATATCATTAGGAAAGTAAAGAGACTTTGAATGAATAGCTAGCTGTACGGACCTATACATTCGCCGAAAAGCGAGGGAGGAAGCAAGCCATTGGAGGAAGCAGTGAGCTGGTCGAACCGCTTCTCAACCGCAGGCCACTCTGCATTCCCATCCGTCTTGCTGATGAACTTGAGGCCCTTCAGCGCAGGCGCCGCCGCCGACTGCGTTCGATCAAAACGACGTCGCGGAGGAGGAGGAGGGACTTGACCCTGTTTCGAGAACGAGGCCAGACGCTTCAGCTCCTGCGAAACCTGCTTGATACGCGCCGAAGCAGTCCGTACAACAGAGGAACCGCGAGGCGATCGATTCTTCTCCAAACTACCACCAGCTTTGGCAAGTAAGCTCAGCTCGACATGATCTTCTTCATGATGATGAACTTCGAGAGGCTCGACGCTGCGCACGGCGACAGAGTCGTCGACGACGTCCAGAGTGACCTCCACGTAAGCTTCTTCGTCGGTGGTACTAATGCCGGGCTTGCCAGCTATGTGGAAGTTGGAGCTCTTGTTACCTGCTCTCTGGTTCAGAGGTCCACTCAGTGGACCGCTGTAATTCGCCGCCATTCTTTCGCTTCCATTAACGATCTCTGTGTCTGAGTAATAGTATGCTCCTCCTCCAACCTCTTGATCAGTTCCCATTTTCTGCATGACCATACAAACTTCTTCTTCAGAGAAGTTTGGTAAGCTCTAAGTTAAGTGAAGCTTCTCAAAAAAAGAAAGACCGGCAATATAAAAGTGAATACAGGGGTTTTGGAATTAGTTATGTTCTGTTTCTTCCATTCCTCTGTGTCTTAGTGGTTGGAGTGTATGCTTGCTCCAAGTGCAAGGCCTCCTCCATCTTCACCCTTCATTTATAGACCATATGTCTTACCAACACAGAGAATTGTTCTACTTACTAAATTTGTGACCCTCTATTCAAATTGAATGTGACGGTGTGTTATTTATTCAAATATTTTCTTTAATTTAATCCCAATATTAACGGTTTAGCAAATAAAAATACATTTTTTTCAATTTATACGTTCATTTGTAGATATTCTTAAAAAGATTTATTAATTCCTAGACTTAAATAAAATTCACACTTCCACCGTAGTTGGGTGTTTAATTTAAACTTGAGGCTTAATTTTTCTACTAGATACGACATAATCGTCGGTAAAGTATTTTGGCTGATGTTGCCAAAGTTACAATTACTAATGAGTGATTTTCACGTGGGAAAGCTGATGTACGTACAATTAATTATCAGTTTTTGTTTTTGGTATGAATTATCAGTCCGTACTGGCTTCTAATGACCATATAGAACAAATGGTATCTGATGTCCCAATTTGTTTTTTTCTTGACACAAAAAAGAAAATATTATAGTGAGAACATCAAATTCGCAAAATGGTTTATAGAAACACAAAATTTGAGTTGAAGCCAAGTCATCACCGCGATATAATATTAATGTAATCACATTAACTCAGGTGCCTATTTTTGTGTTTCGTTGAAATGGATTGAAAATTTGACTTATTCGATCGGGTCCTCTTCTCCATTTTTCCTCACCGCTTGAGCTAATCTCAAATATTATTAACTATGGTGTTTCATGTTTGTTACTAAGTACCTAATATTGGTAACAAATATTGAAAGAGATTTCCATTTCTCCACCCCCTTATTATTTGGACAAACTCCAAGTGCTATTAGTTATTTAGTTGTGGTGTTTAATGTTTGTTACCAAGTACCTAGTATTGGCATATTGCAATTTGGAAGAAGTTTCTTTTCCCATAAATGATTTGTGTAATTGTATAGATGCAATGTATAGTCCTTACTCGTCCCCCATAACCGTAGGGTAGACAAGCTCAACTACTCCAGGGCAGCTGATATAAAACAAATGGAGTAAAGTTGTGCAGATCATGGCTGAGAAAAAACGTACCAAAAAATTTGTATTCTAATTCATTGAGAGTCAACATTAAAGGAGGTGCATAAAAATAATAAGAAACATGATGACAAAATTCAAACCCACATGGCATTCTCTTATATTAATTTCTGCTTTCTGATTATCTTATTTGCGTGATCATAGCCTCATAGGGGATATATATATATATATATATAATGACGATTAAAAAAGCTGAGGTAGGTGATTTTCCACCAGATTTACCTCAAACATGTTAAAGATTTGACCAAACAAATTTAATTCCCTGTTTCTAAATCATAAATGAAAGGATGAGTTATAAAATTAGTTAATTTAATTGGTTGAAAAAATATTTATTTTTTGTTATGTCAGAGAAAATCAAACTTTTGTTTTATTTTAATTCTAACTTATTACTCTACCGGATTTCCTTTACCACTTCAGTAACATAATTCATTAAATTGCTTTGACATTCCATCTGACCCAAAATAAAATAAAATTGGTTTGACATGGCATATGAGTATAATTCGTGCGATGATCCTTGTACTTTGGTATATATACAGAGTCTTTGTCAACCCATGCATGGCTGGAACCGAGTAGAAGCAAGCAGTGGGGTGCACATCATTCAAATCAAAGGAATCACCATATAGAAGGCGCTGCCCTATTTATTTTTTGACTCACGATGAGAAATGGGGATGGCTTTCTCTTCATTTGTTTTGTTCTTTTCCATCTTTCTTTTTTCTCTTTTTTTCTTTCTAAGAACATGCAATGGAGCATTGGTACAAAAAAGCAAGTTCAAAAAAATAAAAAATAAAAGCAAGTTAAAACATCGACATTCAACAACCAAAAGTAGAGGTGTAAAATCAGTCACAGTGCATCCCATTTTAATTAGATCCATTCAATCAATCATGCTTCTTCTTAAATTATGTTTATGTCATGTTGTGCTTATTGTTGTGGACTTAATTTTCTGTGAAACACGTGTAATTCTTTAACACAAACTGTTTATTCTTACATTAAAGGTTGGTAATTCAATTTTGGTACCTGAATTTTGAATCTTGTTCTAATTAAGTATTTAAATTTTTATTTTGTTTCAATTTAATATATAAGGTGATTTTTTTTAAATAATACATCAAAATTAAAGGCATTTAAGTCAACATAGGAACGTGAATAGGCTGAATTAACCCTAGATACAAAATATGTGTAACACACATGACCAAATTTTGTTAATATTTTTTAACAAAAGTCACATTGTATATTAATTTGAGACAAAATAAAAGTTTAGGTATAAAATTAAAACAAATAATAGTTTAGATACCTAGTTGAAACAATACCCAAAGTTTAGATACCAAAATTGAAAAAAAAAAAAAAAAAACTATATTATTAATAAATAATCATTTTATTACAATGATTGTCCAGTTAATAAAAGAGGTCCTATAAATAATTATTTCTATAAATAACTTGTATATACATATACCCAATGTTTCAAAGAATCGTTGAAACTTATCTACACTTAGTCATCACCTGCCCTCAAACAAAACTTGTGCAGTACAATAAGAAAAGATAATAAGATTATGGACTACAAGCTAGATGGGTGCTGTGGTATTAGACAAGTGGATACACTGATCTGATTATTCTCTACAGCAATTAGTGGGCCTGCTAGAAGAAGCACATAATAACATTGTTACCAATGAATAACTATTTTATATAGGGTAGTAATTTTCACACTCTTTTTGTACACTTACACTCCACTTCTTTATTTTCTTTCATTATATATTTATATGTTCAATTATCAAGGCATAAAAATAAAGAAGTAAGTACAAACCTATAAAATTAGAATGCGAAAATCGTCACTGTTTATAATGACTGATCCATTTAGTACCTAGAAGTAACTCTCTTGTAAAGAGTTAATGACACATTAATCAGGACAACCAAATTTGGAGACTTTGTGAATGTCTAATAATCCGAGGCTTTACATGAAGTCTCGGAATTTGGTTTTGTTCTTAACCACTACTATTTTAAAGGTTAATAACAACAATTATCTTCCCTTTTATCAGAGTATTAAATTTCTTCAGCGAGTAAGCAGATGGAGAACTCAATTAAAGGTTCTCTGTCAAAGTTTGAAACATGCATGACCCTGCTTGCCTTCCACTCCTGGAACTCTTCTGTGATAATTGTTTTTCTCTTTAAGTGTTCCCTTTTTTATGAGAGTATGATGTGAATAAATACGATCCACGGTTTACACTAATTAATTGGGATATTTTACATAAAGCAGCAAGAATATTCTCTTTGGTTGTAAACTTGTAAATAATAGAGAAAGTGGGATTATTAATTGCACATGGTGGGACTCAGAGGAAGACTTTGTTGCTTTCCTCGTGTTGTTATCAGAAGTTTTCTTTATGGAACTCGAATTTGGTGGGGATCTTGTGAGAGAAATCCAAAGCTAGCTGGCGTAGCACTTCCATAAGCCCAGGTAGCCCACAGTAGAACACCCCTGCACGACATACATACACACCCCTTAAGTTCTTTCTCTCTCTCGAAAACAAATGGTAATTACCTGGAAAACAAATAATATGGTCTAAAAATGCCATCTCTTTAGCATTATTGAATTGTCGTGGCGTTAAATGTCCATTTAACTGAGTCTCACCTTTATAAGAGAGATGACCGATATAAGCCTTATATATCGAATGTGGTAAGCATATATAGCATTAGAAAAGAAAAATATGGAAGATTAAGGGTATAAGGGGCAGAGGACTCACCTACTGTGGCATCGGGGTGATCCCTCGCAATGTGCTTGAAGACCTCATGCCAGTTGGGTTTGGCAAAGTGGGACTTGACACGAGTGCCCGAGATGATATCAACACCATTCTGTGCATGACTGAGGGTCTGCAGCATGGCAATGAGGGCAGAGCGTGCGTCACCTTCTTCATGAACACTGGTGCAATAATTGTGAAACTCAATCACCCTCTTGTGGTCCGATTCCGCCACCTCATTCATTGCCTCTTTAAACCAGTCAAACGACCTTTGCTCTCTTGTCACCCAGTAAAAATAGGCCTTCTTGGTCTTGAAGTTGTTATGCATCCCAACTGATGGTGTTGCTAATGAAGACTTGCTGGTACTAGTACTATTTCTCTTACTCATCATCCCATTTTCTAAAGCATTGCCTTCGTCGTCTTCCTCCATGGCCTTTGTGTTGTTCACTATGTCTTTCAGAATACTTATCATTGGGGTTGCCCCAATTCCCGACCCTACCAGCAATACCACTTCATATTTCTTGTAGTCTTGAGCTGGTGCTCCATAGGGTCCATCTATCACCACTCTGGGATACCTGCTCATAATAATCATCATAGCAAATTAGCAATTATTTCTGATACATATGGAGAAAAAAGAAAACCCAATTAAGTTGCTATCATTTATAGGCACAAAGCAACTTAACAACTTTCTCATCCAATAAAGAGTACAAACAAAATCTAGAGCCACAGAATCTTCTACTTTACAGAAAACTGATCGACTCTGATCACTTTACAATCTTGCCCATCAAAATCCCCTGCATACATGTTTGTTAGGTGTCCCTATCTGATATCTATATATAAGGTATACATATATTATATACGCACACTGAAACACATATATAGTCTGTGATGATGATGTGTGGCTTAACTGTTTATGCAAGTCCATGACAAACACCTTCACAAGCCAGTAAAATATCTTCTTCATTGATTTCAATAAAATGTCTTGATTTTAATTTGACTTACTCTAAGTTGTCTCCTTGCAGGCAGTCAGCTTTGAGTCCACTATTCCCACTAGGAGGTGATTGGCACACCTAAACAAACCAATAGAAAAAGATTAGCAGCCCATGTGGATTTAATTTGTGATATTTAAGTAAAGTCCATCCATATATACAGGGATACATGCCAAATTGGTTGTTCTTAATTTTATGATTAGCTTTCTGCACCAATGATTTATCTTAATTATTCTCAGTCTGTTCCCTATGAGATAACCATGCATATTTGCACCACATAATTTGGCAACTTTCACTACAGCTCGATACTGTCGTAAAAACAGTGATTTAATTGCTTAATTTACGATAAAGAGGACAGGAATGGTTGAAGCTTTATATAAACTTCTGATGCATAAGACGTTTTCCTAGTGCAATAGCAAAATCTAGCTAAAGTATGTGAGTTTACACACCTGTGAGAACACCGTTTTAAGTTGTCCCGTCCAGTCACCAACAATTCGAATATGAACACTGAGGTAGTCGTCTCCAGGGGCTGAGGTAATGGAAAATGGGTGCCTTTTGACATGTCAACAACCAAATACTTAGCAAAATATAAGAAAATATATGAGCATACGCAGAAAACAATTTGATATGTTATGTTAAACTATTAAATGATTTTTCGCTAGACTGTGAATCTGAATCATTGATTTATTGATTCTTATCTGAATATGTGGTTCAAATTTATAGTCTGGCAATATAAGCATCGTTGTGAGATGGTTTGGCAAGAGAAAAGTAAACATAACTCTACTTGATCCATAATTAACAGTCTGGGAAGAACATCACCCATATATATAGTGCCACTACATGCATAAGGTAATTATGACATATGTACGTATAGAAACAAAGTTGAAGGGATGCTTAATTACCATTCAAATGGAGAGACAGCAGCACATTTAAGAAACATGTATTGCCCACTATGGTATCTGAAGCCCTGAGGCTTCGACATACGAATTGCCAACACATTTCCAGGATGAAAATCCACCTAATTCAGCATAATTTAAGAAGAAACAAACAGATACGTTTCATTTTGGCCTCTTTTATAATTAAACATGTCCCTAATATAAACATAAACATGCATATAATATATTAATATGATATGAATAATTGCTATATATTGATCAAGTTGTTCACCTTTAGTATCTTAACAGGCTTGAATCTGGATCGAAGTGCCCGAACCAATCTTTCACCAGCATAGAGGGTGAGTGGAACAGCCAGGTACATCCAGGTCTGTGATGAATTCCAGGATAAAAGTGTTATATAAAACTAATTCATATATAAAGTCAAACAATATATCAATCAAAATTTTAATTGCTAATTAAAAGGGGGATCAAAATATGAGGTAACTAAGAAGGTTCTAGGTTCTAACCGTTTTCTTGTACCATTCCTTGGTGAGGTATAGGTGAACACCATGGATAACCAGCAAGGTATAGACAATGATGAAGAGGTGGTGGGAATACCAAAAGGCATTGAAGCCAGTGAACTTCTTCAGAGGTTTGGGCAACTTGAGCTTACCTTTTCTGAAACAAGGGGTAGCTAGTGTAAAAACTATTGCCATTAACACTACCATTACAATCCCAGTTACTCCTTCCACTGATTTAACAAAGTACCAATAATTTGAAGGTTGTTGGTCCCCAAAAAATGGCTTCATCAGCTTGTACTCATCACTGCTTGCATGAATAAGGCGCGGAAAATCACATGCCAAATGAGAAATCGCGTGTATACCAACTCCGATTGCAATTCCCACAGCCATCAACATGTGGAAATTAAGATTATCATCGAAAGGAACAATGACACGCAATTTGGTTTTGCTCCTAAGAAAAGTGATGGTGTTTCTGCAGACTGGTAGTAGGATGAGAGCCATGTTGAATTTGAGTGTCTCGGCTGCGCCTTTGGCCATGCATACACAATGCCCCATAACCTCATATGCAGCATGTTTTCTGTACTGCAAAAACTTGTATGTGAATAGACCAGCCATAACCCCAAACCACAGTGTCAGTACCCAAACTCTCTTCCAATTGTCTTGCAAGAAGAACTTGGTGCTACTACACCACCTCCTTAATGGGTTGTTCTCTGTTGTAGACTTGAGCTTCTGACTCAGTAGTTTGCTTAGGTTACGGTTTTGATCTCTTCCTCTAACCACAGTCTCGTCTGGTCCTCGCAAAAGGAGCTTTTCCAGGCTGTCTATCTGTTCCCCACAGTTAATTAACACCATCCCCAATTGACAAATAATTTAAGAATCTATAAATAAGATTTTTCCTTTAAAGAAAATAGGAATTCAGTGAACATCTTTTAATTTATTTACCATGATGTATCCAAGATCGTCTGGATCTAACTCTTTCATGATCAAAGCTGCATATTGAGCTGCTTGTTGCTGGATATTTGAGAGTTTGTTGGCAGCAGCACTTAAGCTAATGATCTGCATTCAAAATTTTCCAATTTTATTTGGAAGATGTCATTCAGAGGAACTGACACAAAAATTGTGGTGTTCTTGGCTCGCATTCAGAGTTTTTAGGGTCCATAGCCTATGGAGTGTTGGGATGAAGTTTGGCAAATTTCAGGTGTTCTTTGTTTGTGTGATTGCTTTCCATTAATATTCTTTTCCTTGCGGTGTTCATTATAGTCCATTGAAAACAAGAACTTGAAGGAGAATTTAATCTGATTTAGCACAACAAAAATCACATGGTAGTTAGGATTGGTTAAGAAACACATGTTAGATATGTCATACCTCTCTGACCTCCTCTACTGAGAGTCTGCCATCTGCATCTTTATCAACCCTGAATTTTACATGTTGACCACTTAATTCAATTTAATGTTGCTCCATATATATGATCAACCAATCAATAACAAAGGTGACAGAATAACATAGAAGCAATTCTGTTAGAAACCAACTCTCAGAAAACAAAAACAAAAACTAGCCGGGTTAATTAAGCAAAAGTTACTACATGTCAAAGAAAGTTTGAAGCCTGGAGTTGAATCCCTGGTCAGAAATTTGGTCCCAAAACGCTTCTAATTGGTCCTTGTTGATGGAATCGCCCTTTATACCATGCTTTCTAGACAGAGCATCAAACAGCTTCCCAGCAAACTCTCTCGATTCCTCGTTCATTCCTAAGAGATTTCACATGATCATCTTTAAACTACATATAATAGTAAATGTAATTAAACATTAAAGAGATTAAATGAATGAATAGCTAGCTAGCTGTACGGACCTATGCATTCACCGAAACGCGAGCGAGGAAGCAAGCCGCCATTGGTGGAAGCAATGATTCTGCGGAACCGCTTCTCAACCGCAGGCCACTCTGCATTACCATCGGTATTGCTGATGAACTTGAGGCTGTGCAGCGCAGGCGCCGCTGCAGACTGCGTTCGATCAAAACTGCGTCGTGTTGGAGTGTCATGGACTTGTGTTGAGGACGTGACCAGTAGTAAACTCGGCTCGGCATGGCCACTCAGCTGTAGACCACTGTAATTAGCCTTGCTTTCGCTTCCATTAACCATTTCTGTGTCTGAGTAATTATATGCTCCTCCTCCTCCTCCTCCAACCTCATCATGTGTTCCCATTTTCTGCATGACCTTACAAACTTCTCTGAGGAACAAGTTTGATAAGCTCTAAGGTAAGTGAAGTCTCACAACTCTGTTCTCCTCCCTCCTTAAAAGAAAAAAGAAAGACCAGCAATATATATTAAAGTATTGGGAAATTTATTTTTTATTAAAAAGATTTAACCACTTTTTTAGAATCTTCAAAAGATGACCCTCCGTTATTATCTCGTGTCAATGTCCATTTGGTCTAGCGGTGACTCTCAGTCTCTCATTTGTCAGGAAGAGGTAGTGAGTTCAAATCTCTTAGACAGTTAAACGTTAGTTGTTGATAATAATAATAATTAAAAAAAAAAAGTAATATCTCAAATTTTCATGCTCGAGCACCACACAACAAGGTTTGAACACTTCTCGAGAAGGCTTCATGCACAACTCGAGAAGGGTCCAAGCACTGCTCAAACATTATTATTTCTATTATTCTTAAAAAAAGAGCTAAATCTCTTTAAACGGCTCAAATTTTAGTTAGTTTTTCAAATTTTCTAGAAGCAAATGACATGGAAACCACTTCTCATTGCAACAAACAATGACCAAATGAAACAATGAATTTAAGGATTTGTTTGGTATTCTATTCAAAAACTATTTTTTCTTTGTTTTAGTTAAGAAAACGTGTTTGGTAAACTATTTTCAAAAACAATTTTTAGAAAAAAATGATAAAACATCGTTTTTTTTTCTTAGCTGTCATCATTTTTAAGCTTTCATATTTTAATAATTGATTTTGAAAACTCATATTTAAAAAATAAAAAAAAAATCTTACTTTTGAAAAAAAAAAAATTGAGTATAATACCAAACGGGCCCTAATTGTTCCAAATTTTTTTCTTGAGACACAAGAAAGATAAAAATCAAAAAGGATACTGCAGTTACAACATCAAAATCGCAGAATATGGTTCCAGGAAATAGAAACTCAAAACTTTGAGTTGAAGCCAAAGTAATGACCACGCTATAGTCTTTGATGTAATAGATGTAATTACATTAATTGAGGTGTTTCTTTCTGTTGTTACATTAGAAGGGATCAAATTTTTCCCACCTTCTCCCAATATTTAGGCCAACTCCAAAGACTATTAATTGTGTTATTTGATACTTGTTACTAAGTACCTAATACCAAATTTCTTTTCACATAAATGATATTGTGTTCAAACCAAAAAATAAAGATATTCTGCCCCATAACCCAAACAAGAAATCAGGGACAGACGAATACAAATACTCCAGCGCAGCCAATATAAACTAAATAGAGTTGGGCACATCATGGCTAATAAAAATACACCCAAAAAATGTATACTAATTCATTGAGAATCCACATTAAGGTAGTTGCATATATGAAATTAATAAGAAACATTAATTTAATCCCACATGGTTTTTCTCTTATATTAAATTCTGCTTCCTCGTGTTGTATTTGCGTGTTCATAGGGATATACATGTGAAAAATGTGACTTTCCATGTGTTTTACCTCCAACATGATAATTAAGATCTGACCAAATAAATTAAATTGCCAAATCCTAAATTAGTAAATTTAATTGATTGGAAGGACGTTGATGCAGATCAAATGGAAATGAGAGCAGCTCTGATGTCCCTATTTTATCTGTCTCATATTTATCCTCTATTTCTTTTAATAACATGTGTCCTGCATTTAATGTTTTATTATTCCAATTATTTGACGGCGCCCACCATGAATCAAATTTAGAAGATGAAGACATTCAAAAGAATCTTCTTTCCTAATATATGAGGATAAATTGGAAAATGTCATTTTATTAAATAGGTAGGGGACAGAAATGAAACAGATAAAATGGGAACAACAAAGCTACACTCAGTGAGGAATGACTGATAATTTCAGTAGAGATTACTACTAAGGTTATGATGTGACATTGTTTCATTTGATTCAAATCTATATTTACTTCAATGTTTAATTATTTTTAACAAATAAGATATTTACATGTACGTATATATATTTTCATATTATTTGATAAATAAATTTAGTAAGTCTAACATAATTTGTGGAGGTTTGACAATTGAGATGGCATATGAGCATAATTGGTGCGATGATGCTTCTATCACGGTGGTATATATAATATATGCAGAGTCTTCGTCAATGGCATATCCCATGCATGGCTGGAACCGAGTAGAAGCAAGGAGTGGGGTCCGCATCATCCAAATCAAAGGAGGAATCAATGAATCATCATAGTGGATTAGTGGAGGCCCCTGCCCTGTCTTATTTTTGGACTCACAATTTAAAACGGGAATGGCTTTCTCTTCATATGTTTTCCTTCTTTTTCTTTCTTTCTAAGAAACGTGCATCGTGGAGCATTTCTACCAAAAAGCAGGGATTCATTCAACGACCAAAAGTAGGTGTAAAATCAGGTACGTCACGGTTCTTAATCGTGATTATGTCATGTTACATCCATGTGAATTGCATTTTGTAGTTCTCTAACACAAACTGTTTCTTTTTCTTAAATTATATTATTAATCTTAATTGCTATAGTAACCAAATAATGTTAGTAATTATATTGTTTTGTTTGAGGAATTACAAATTGACATTGACATAAAACACATAATAACAATATAATTAATAAATAATCATTTTATATACGATGATTGTTCGGTTAATAAAAGAGGTCCTACCAATTATTTGGTACTCCAATTGAAAGAGTCGCGGACTACAAGTTTGTTCCCCACTCCTTCCAAATAGTACTAATTGTTTCTATAAATAATTTGTATATACCCAATGCTTCAAAGAATCATTGAAACTCATCTACACTTAATCACCACCTGCACTTAAAACAAAACTTGTGCAGATACCCTACAAGAAAATATCATAAGATTATGGGATTAACTACATGATGGGTGTTGTATACTGGTATTAGACAAGTGGATACTCTGATCTGATCCATTTTTCACAAAAGGGTTTCCAGAAGCATCTAGATCAATGATGGCAGTGTCACCAGGGCTGTAAGCTCCAGAAAGAAGCGCTTCGCTCAATGGATCTTCAATTATTAACGTAATTGCCCTCCTAAGAGGACGAGCACCATAAAACTTGTCATAGCCTTGCAGACATATGAGGTCCTTCACTGATTCAGACACCTCCAATCCCATTCCAAGAGATATTAGCCTCTGCTTCACCTCTTGTAGCATTAAATTTACAATCTCAAGCATCTACAACAACAAAACAATGATGTAAATTAAAGCATCTACATGACCCAGCTTGTGTGCTTGGGTGACATGACATCCCCTCTGAATGTTCTGTTTATAAAAGCTTTCTTTTCTCGTGGTGGTAACTCAAAGTTGTATTGAGCAGACATATCAAATAATTGCAAATCTAATCCTAGAGACATAATAGTGTAAGCTAATGCTCCTGGCACTCAGAACACTGAAATTTTCAATCAATGGAAAATGACTAACCTGAGCCTTTTGAAGGGGGTGGAATACAACTACTTCATCTATCCTATTGAGCAACTCTGGACGAAAATATGCCTTGAGTTCTTCCATTACAGTTGCTTTTATTCCAGCATATGAAGTTGACTCATCATCTGCAACCAAGAAACCAATGGAACTACTTCTACCCTTCGCGATGATAGTAGAGCCCACATTAGATGTCATCACTACCAATGCATTCTTAAATGATACTCTCCGTCCCTATCAAATCCAAATTTACACAAAATGAGGCGATAATCAAAGATTATGTAATAAGGAAGAAAGTTAACACAACTTACTTGGATCTCCCTCCCAAAAAAAAAAACCTTCCAAAAAAGAACCTGGTGGATCAACCATTTTCCTTGTATTGAGCTAAGTGTCTAACTAAATGCCAAAGGCCACAAACCTGAGAATCAGTAAGGTGGCCATCTTCAAACATTTGGAGAAGGATGTTGAATATATCTGGATGGGCTTTCTCTATTTCATCAAGCACAACCACTGTAAAAGGTCGTCTTCTAATAGCTTCTGTTAGAGTGCCCCCCTCTCCATAGCCAACATAACCTGGGGGTGACCCTATTAATTTGCTGACGGAATGCCGTTCCATATATTCACTCATGTCAAGTCGTAGCATGGCTTCCTCCTGTAACAGCAAGTCAAGGACCACACAAACCGAATTAGCATTTTGACCCATATTCAAACCACAAAGATAGTCTTCGGCTATTTTAGTCCTCTTGAGAACTTTGTGTTTGCTCTAATAGCAACCAAAAGAGGCTTTTCAATTGAATCCCTCTAAAAAACATGAGCATCAATTTAGATCGAATGTATGCCTATGTCTCACCACATTCCTGACTACATCAAGGTTCCTTTTCATTTTTAATCTAAAATACTACCCATTGTAGAATGATTACCTTCTAAATATAGAGCGAAGACTCTTACCGATCCAAAATAACATGCAGCCAAAACTTTTGTTAATTCAGTTTTGCCAACCCCAGTAGGACCACAAAAGAGCAGTGCTGCCATGGGTCTGTTAGGATCCTTCAATCCAACCCGGGATCTTTTAACAGCTCGAGAAATGGCAGCAACAGCCTCATCTTGACCAACAACCCGTTTCCTAAGCTTCTCGTCAAGACCCACCAGGAGCATTCTGTCATCAGCAGTGAGCTGCTGAAGAGGGATCCCTGACCATAGTGACGCAACTGCTGCTATATCATTTGGTCCCACCACTGTCGGTCTGAAAAATATATTAGCAAGAAACCCAGTTAAATATCATTCTGACCCCCTTAGATAATGCAGGCTGACTGCATTATCCTTCATACACATTTTCAGGGCCAAAAATCATACTCATCATCTTCTGTGGAAGATGGAAAGGAGTCCAGAATGGGTTCTCTGGTATCATCCACACTAGAAGCAGAGCCATTTTTCAGTTCACTCGCTAGGACCTGCTTATATTAAAGATATAACACTAACAATATTAGAAGATCATTGAACAAGGTATGTGTACGATAGGACGTACGAGTAATGTCATTACCATTTCATGCATCGCCTGAACAGTACGAATTTCTTGCCAATAATCATCAGGTGACTTTGAAAGTATACCAATTTTCTGTTCTCTTTTCCTCTTAAAGGCTTCCATACAAGCTCTACTTCCCGCCTCATCAATGAGATCAATAGCTTTATCAGGAAGATATCTATCGGATATATATCTTGCTGATAGATACACAGCAGCATTAATGGCTTCTGGTGCATATCTGCACTTGTGATGGGCCTCATATTTCTGACGCAGACCTAATAGAATCCTAACTGCATCGTCCTAAAAATTTTCACATCATATCCAATTAGGAATTATACAATGGCTGAACACTTAACATACAGCAAGATGAAAATACATATTGAAAAAGACCTGGCTTGGTTCATTAATCCACACAGGTTGGAATCTTCGCCCAAATGCTTTATCCTTTTCAATATATAACCTGTATTCATCTGCAGTTGTGGATGCAATGCACTGCAGAGAATGGAATGTTAATGCAACTTGAGTGACACAACTTATACTATGCTTAAAGAAGAAAACAATCAGATATCTTAAATGCAGAATAACATGTTGCTCTAACATCACTGATTGAAATAAATTTCCAAACAACAATAAAGAAAAAATATAACGAAAAATGCCATTACTCAGGCAGTAATGTAACTCCAACAATAGAATGTCTTATATGGTGGATTAAATTGACACTATTTTTTGGAGCCTAAAACTTATGAAATTATTGAAGTTAAATAGATTGCAACTCAGAAGAATAATGCATGGAGGAAACACAAAAATGGAACTAGAAAGTGAAGTGCACCACAATCACTTTCTAACATCACTGATTGAAAATAAGGACAATAGACGTAAGTGTGTCCCCAACAGTTGTAATATCAATTGGAGAAGCTTAAGAAAGTTGCATCATCCCAATCTCAAGACAAAAGGAACTTGAGTTGAGTCCAACATTACTAATTTTATCTTGTAATGAAAGAAGAACTAGTGGCAAAAAAATGGTCCCATAAAGGCCTTTCATCAAACAAAACATCAACTCCCAGTACATGACTTGGGCTGCATGTATCTCTATCAATAGGTTAGTTCTCAGCATTAGTTCTTGGAAATCACATGTTTACCCTTCCAGCACACTCTTTGACTTCCCCTTGCTTCAGTGCATGAGGTCCTTTCTTCAAAGGATCTGTGGGTCAAGCACTAAGCATAACCCCATAGATCAAAGCATACAACAGCATGCCAAATATTTACGACGACCAGTTAATGACTGATTGTGAATGACTAATGGCTGCTGGTTAAGTGTTAATTGTGCCTCCACTAACTAGTATTATTACTTACGACGAGGGGAACACTCCAATAAAAATTACAGATGGCATGCCAATACACGAGGAATTTTTTTTTCGTTCTGAAATACGAGGACTTCAATGGTCATTAAACTTACATATGAAGCAAAGATTATATGAAGGAGAAGGGGAACAAAATATAACCTGTATTTGACCCCTCCCAAGTGACGGTTTCAATAGATTAGCAATGTCAAGACCATTTCCTCGCCCAACTGTGCCGGACTCAATAAGGGTATGGACTTCATCAATAAAAAGAATAATGTTTCCTGCAATGCAAGCACACTAAAATAAGCATAATGGAAGTGCTTCTTTCCCATGCAAAAAGTCCAAAAAAGTGCATTCACCTGATTTTTGTATGTCACTTATTAAGGTGGTAACACGCGCCTCCAATTCTCCCCTCTCCTTTGAACCAGCCATTAATAGTGCTACATCCAAGGACATTACACGTTTTGTCTGTGGAAGCAATAAAGCTAATTGAATTTGTCATATACAGCTTTATTAAATTGGATGATGGGAGTGTAGAGCTAGAAGAACTATAGGAATATCAATCATTTGTGAGAACACACCAAGAGAAAAGCAGGAACATCTGCCTGTGCAATACTAGTCGCCAGTCCTTCAACAATGGCCGTCTTCCCAACCCCACTTTCACCAAGAAGAATGGGGTTATTTTTAGTTCTGCGACAAAGTATCTGAATAATTCTCTGAACTTCAGTTTCTCGGCCAATAACAGGATCAATGAGTCCCTCACTAGCACGAGCAGTAAGATCCACACAGAATTGGGCTAAAGCACTTTTCTCTGAAAAGCACAGTGAAATTACAGAGCATTCCCTCTGCTTGTAATAAAGATAGAAAACAATAGAGATCAGCAAACTTACTTCTTACCTTTCATTTTCTCTGAGGATTTCTTAGCAGTCGATTTTCGGGAAAAGGTTTTTTGGAATCCCCCAGATGGTTCTCTACCATCTTTCGCAAGCTCTACTTGAAGTCTGGAGGCTGCCTCATCTAACAACTGGTTTACATTTACCCCCAGTCTGAAATCACATTAAATTAGTAGGCTTCAGAATAGAAAATTGGCATATATAACTTTCAAACTTTGGTGCCAAAAAGAAAGGCTGCTCTCACTACAACAATTCACCTTATAATTATAAGCTTTATTATGAATAAGTATACTCCATAAAAAAAATGTCTCTTTTTTATTAAATAAAGGGGGGGGGGGGGGGGGGGCNACAATCAATCCCCACCATTCTCATAATTTTGTAATGAGAAACACATGGAGAATATAGGATTACACATAGTAATATAGCATAGGCACATCATATGAAGAATCCACAAGAAAAAAGTCTTTTATCATGTTCTGAAATCAGATTTTCCATATTTCCCTTTTGGGACAGCAGTATTTAAGAAGATTGAAATGATCACTTAGGCATACAATTTAATCAACACAGATACCAGGTGCAACTCATGGATGGAAATGAAAGCTGGAAGTGGCTGAGCAACAAAAGTGGAAAAAGAAAACTGAAATGCAAGATGGGTCACAAGTCACAAGAATAATACCTTCTAAGGACCTGACCAGCACTTCCATCATCAGCAGTGAATAGGCCGATGGCAATGTGCTCTGGAGCAATAAAATTATGAGCTCTACCCCTCGAATACTCAAGCGCAGCCTCAAGCACGCGCTTTGTGGCAATCGAAAAGGAGACATCGGTGGCAGACCCAGAAGAAGCAGAAGCAGTACTTTGACTACTGAGATGATGATACCAAATGGCGCGAACAGCTTGGCGTGCCTGGTCAATGGTGATGCCCGATCCCAGGAAGCCATGGGAGGAAGGATGAAGATGACGATGCTGTTCCTCCTCGGCGATTAGACCCAGCAAGAGATGCTGGGTAAACACCATGTCCTTGCCAAGGGCTTTGGCTTCTCTTTGGGAAAAGATGACAGCTTTGATTGCTCGCTCCGTGAATCGTTCGAACACCGCAGAGACGATTCGAAGCTGCTTCTTCCTTGTCCTCCGAACAGTGCAGCCATTGAGCAAGGGACGAGCTTTGGGTTGAGACAAGAAAGACGAAAAGGGGGTTGATGGATTGAGAAATAGGCGAATTGGGTACACAGAAAAGGCTTCACTGCTGCTTCTACAACAAGTAGATTGTAATGGGAAATGAGCAAATGATATGTGTTGAGATGGAGTCCTCCATTGAAGTGACGATATCAGCACCGATGATGATGACGACACATGCATTCTTCTGACTTCTCAGGCAGAGAGAGAGAGAGTGAGAAAGAGGGAGAGGGAGTTTCAGGTGGGAAGGTTTGGTTTGGTTTTGGTTTGCTCTGCTTTTGCTTCAAAAAGAGTATAAGAATAATGAAGGATTTTGATCCAAACTAAACTAATCAATCTGTTGAGCTGAAGACCGAATAAAAGTGTTTGATGCTGCTATTGTTAACCACGTCCAACATCACTTCATTTGCAAGAAAACTTTTTTTTTTTTAATTAATGACTTATCATTTGTCCACATCCCATTCAATGCTACTTCAACCATAATTCATAAGCATTTAGTTATAGTGTGGTATTGAGCCTATTGTGTATTGACTAAAGAACCTCTAGCTATTTTCTCATCACAATTTAGAATTTGATTTTCTTTCACGGAAGTTAACTTCATGGTCATGATTTGGTCGTTTTTGAAAATTTTAATCAAGCATTTAGTAAGGTATAAAAAAAAAATCCGTATGTGTTGATGCATTGTTCTATACTTTTATAAAAATGAAAGTAAAACCGACTATATTTGAAGGTACATAATTTTTTCTCATAATATTAGTTTGATGTCAAAATTCAAAAACATAAATCTCATTTGTTTTGGCACTATCTCAAGAATCAAGCTCAATTAACCTAATTTAAGGACTAGACTAGTCTGATAACCAAACATGACATGTTACCAGAAATAGCTTATATCAAAGTAGCATATGATTGGAACAGAGCAAAGTCTCATTAACTTCATTAGTTCGAATATGTTAAGGAAGATAGGTGAGGAGTGAGGACAATGGTGACTAGTACCTAAGGATTTTTTGCCACATATAAAAAGCAAAGTTGTTCTTTTGGTTCTGTTTCAATGTTAACTTTTCTTCTTACAAAGAAAAACTGAAAAAGTACAAAAGACAGTAGGTAACTTTGAAGTATCAACTTTGAACTGCAGGGAAGGAAGAAGAGAGAAAGACGGAAGGTATTAAGTAGAGTAGGACGACACGTCAACGCCAAGAACCAACGAAGTCAAGACTTTAATCCAATCACAGCCTTTTGTACCTTTGCTCTTTGCACACGTCGCATATTGTTTCTTTCTATTCTACAACTGTTTTTTTGTCTAGTTAAAGAATAAGAAAATAACTTTTTTTATTTTCCTTTTTCTTTTGAACAGATTGAAACAGCTGGCTCGTTAGGTAAGTATTGGGCTTGGCCGGGTTTGGTTGGGTTCGGTTCGGTTGGGTTTAAGGCTGTTCATCCGTCAGTTCGGATTGGTATTAAGGCTTACTAAACCAAAATAAAAAAAATTCGATATTTTTTAATTTCAGTATTTTTTTGTTTCAGTATTTGATTCGGTAATTTTTGGTAAACTTCAATTTTCAGTTCGATTTCGGTAATTTTTGTATTGGATACTTTTAATTCATTTTCGATTTACTTCGGTATATTTTCGGTTTACTTCAGTATATCTTCGATTTATTTTTAGTTTAATTATAATAATATTAATTATCATAGACCAATATAAATTAAAATTTAATCAAATATGATGTATAACATATAATGTTTGATGAATATATATTTGCACGAGTAGTATTAGTAGTTTAGTATAGTATTAGTAGTAATTGCAATAATATTAATATTAGTAATAATATATACTAGTAGAATTAGTTTAATAATATGTATTAGTACATATCATATTAATTTAGTATGTATATATATGCATTACTTACCTAAAGATGAGATTCTTATTTTTCTAAAAAACAAAAATAATAATATTTACTTTATTAGAAAATGACTCTATATCTTAATTCATACTTTTGATAATATTAATATGATAAAATTATACAATTATATTTTCTTATAGTTGTTTAAGATATTAGTAGTTTAATATTTATTATACCACTAACATAATAGTATTATATAAGTATATATAAGTATATAACTAAATTTCAATAATTGTTTCAATTTTTTTCAATATATATTTCAGTTTTTTCGGTAATAATCAATTCAGTTCTTTCAATAATAATTTTCAGTAATCATTTTTTCGATTTTTATTAAAACCAAACCAACTTTTTCGAATTTTTTCGGTTTCGGATTTTCGATTTTCAAATTGTAAAAATTGATATACCAAACCAAAAAAATTCAATCAGTAATCGATCAATTAGATAAAAACCAAACCAAAGGGCAACTCTAGTTGGGTTTAATGGTTTAATTGGACATGTGATGGGTTCAGTCTGTTTAAGCATGCAACATTTACCTACTTTTCCTTTCAGCATATGAAAGTTTGGTTTATACACTATTCTCTGTTAAATATCAATTTGAACCCTTAAATAATGGGGATTTTGTTGGGTTGGGTTTGGGGTTTATTGGAAATGTGATGGGGTTCAGTTTGTTTTAGCTTGTAAAATTACCTAACTTCCCTTCCAGCATATGAAAGTCTGGTTTATTCCAATCCAAAAATAGAAATGGAAGTTTGGTTTATAAAATATACATATATATTCTGTTAAATATCAATTTGAGCCCTAAAAGAATGCTGGCCTACTACTTTTATTCTTCATGCATACTTTTAGGGCCAGAAGTCATACTCGTCATGTGATGTGGAAGGCAAAGGGGATTATAAAATGGTTCACCATACCATAATAGTTCTAGAAGCAGCACCATTTTGAGCTGACTTTCCAGGACCTGCTTACACAAAAGACATGGAACTAATGTTACTTGCCGCTCAATAATCAAGGTAAAAAAAAAGGACTAAAGGAGCGATGTCATTACCACTTTGGCCGAAACATTCTTTTATTGTTGCCTATGATGATCTGGTGACTATGAAAGATACCAATTTGTTGTTCTATCTTCCTCTCGAAGAGTCAACACTGTGTAACATACTTCCTGCCTCATCAATGAGATCAATGGCTTAATCAGGAAGACGGTACAGAGAATATCTTGCTGAGAGATGCACAGCAAGATTTCTATCTTTTATAAATAAGCAGTTACAATGGTCCTCAACTCTTTCTGCTCCAAGTAATCAATCATTTTTCTCCTGGCAGGGTTTCAAGAGCTCTGGGATGAGTCTACTTGGCTCCAAAGTTCCTCAGCATAAGCCTTCTCCTCTTCCTTCTCTTCAGCAACATAATCAGTTACCCCAACTACTTCATCTTCATCTGGATTCTCTTCCATAATTTCCACTCCCATAGCTTCTTCTCTAAGTTTTTCTCTCTCTTGTTCGGTAAGTTCTGCTACTGCGTCCCTCATAGCCTGCTTCGTTGCTGGCCTGTCTCGTGGCCCATATTTTGGAGCAGGCACAACAAATGGCAAAACAATATCATCCAATTTTGTGCTATTTTTGTTGGCACTACCTTCTGTCTCTGTTTGGGGAAAGATGAAAATGATCCCAAGTTCATAGTTGCAAATATGAAGCATCTGACCTAAAGAAGAGTTGGCTTCCCCTAGTCCATTCATTTTTAAGCCAAATGGATTAGAAATTGGCCGGCCCCAGGCAGCTGCACTGAAATTATGTGACCCGCAATAAACCCAACCAAAAGAAGATGCATCTGTCCTAGACTGGAAGCGTCTCCGTGCAACCTGATTGCAATATTAAAAACGTAATGCAGATAAGATGCTACTGTTACAACCATATGGCAGTGCATGACAAGATGTTACATAACTTACATCCTTATTATAGATTAGCACACACTGGTGAAACATATGCAAAAACTTTGCAGAAAGAACACTGCAACTGAAACTACAGCATTCAGGAGTACAGAAAGTATGCGCACGCAAAGGGACCCAAGCATCTCAATGAAAGTTGATAACATTCAATAGAAATTTTAATCATTTTAACAAGGGAGAATTTCATACCTTGATATGCATTGGATGCCCCACTCTATCATCGGGATGAGGAATTGCATCATGAAGTATGTCTACAGTTCTCAGCCTTTGCCATGTTTTCTACGTAAATAAAAAGAATTGTATTAACCAACACATAATAAAAACTAGAATCTATTATCTCTCTTTCCTTAGAATCTTATTCCAACTTCCAAATGGCCCATTTTGGCCCTACAGACAACTGTAGTGCAAAACAGATACAGGTAATAATCCAGTAATCCACCATTAAAACCATAAATTACAATAGGCTGAAAAAGATCACCATACCTCAGAGAAGCAAAGGATGCGTTTTGAAGGAAAGAGTCCATTACACGCCGTCTTCACTCTTTCAATCGTTGGAAAAATGATTCTAATGGACGGACTTATTGATTCTTGATTAGCATCCCAACAGCCCCACTGTTAAAAGCATTGATGACTCCAGAATTCAATAAACAAACATGACATAAATTTTTCAAGAATTTCTATAAAAGTTTGAGGTGTGTATAATACCTCTGGATCAGACTCTTCAGACTCGAAGTGCAGTGATCTCTTTCCTGCAGCTGCTGAAAATGCAGCTAAAAATTTTGTGTTGATTGATCCAATTGAGGATGCACCTTAGAATAAAAAGGCATCCAACAAAAAATAATAAAGAACATATTTAGAAGTCCCTCTTTTCATTAACAAATATATATCTTCCAAACTTCTTGCAAATAGATTATGATTGTGCAAGATATACTCACCATAAAGAAAATCAGAGTCAAGGGATTCAGGCCATTTATATTGACCTAAAACCTAATAAAAGATAAAAGATTTCATAAGATACCGGCAATAACATTGTAAATTGAGAAAAGTCACTAAACAACATCAGTTGCATAAACTACTTAATAGTGAGGAAGTATATGATAATCAGTGATGTAATGAACTGTTCCAGAGATTTGATGACTGAGAATTTCACTTCCATTACCTCCTGCAGCCGCCAGAGGCCTGTACACCTTTGAATTGCAGCAATCAGAGAGCATAAAGCAATAACATGTTGAGGTTGCATCATCTTTGATATATCCTGAAAATGAGGTCCCTGCAAAATCAGCATCGTGTCTTTAATATATGCCACTCCTAAATCTAAAACATCATATTTTCATTTTGATTAAGCTCCAAGCATATGTATCCCAAAACATATCCGATAAATTCAGAATATCATGCCTGTGACACATGCAGTATCAGTTGTACTTTCTTGTTGTTTCCTCCTAAAGCTGCTGCAAGGGCTTCTTTAGGACAGACATAACCAGAGAATCTGAAGAATCCAATATCCCACAATGGAGAGACCCATTTTGCAACATTTCTCGGCAAAAATCCAAGTTGAACGCAATCTACTACAAGAAACAAAGCAGTAAGACTACTTGGGTAGCTAACAGCATGAACGGTCACAACTTAAAACCACATTCACACATTTAGAGGACTTGGGACAGATAAACAGAATAATTGTGATGCATGCAGTCAGAGCAAAACAACCCACATTCACACAATTTTATGATTATATTCTTCAAATAATATCCAATACCAAAAATATAGAATAAGAAAATCTTATAACATGAGGGTGTTTCTGGAACACGCAATGTGAATTTTACCTCCCTCGGAGAAATCGTTGGGGTTCGGAACAAGAATGCTCACTGCATTTGCATCTGCAGGTACATTTGTGTTTCTTGTTAAAACAATTGATAACTTGTTTGCATTTTCGCATGATTTCCTTAGGAATGAAGCCAGTTTCTTTAGCTTTGCACCATTTGTGTCTGTTGCATTGTGAAAGAGGTAGCTTAGACCAACCACAGATGCTTCAACTGAACCAAGGAATTTCACACCAAATGACCCTGATGCACCATGATCAGCCTGACATGAAAATTACTGACAGAATTAAAAACCAAGTTTAATCAAGCAGCCATTAAGAGACTAACATGAAGTCTTCCCTATCAATACTGATGAAATGCATCCACTAATAAAATTGAGTTTAATCCATCTAAAGAACTATCATTTATCCTTGAGAATATGGGATTTACGGAATTCCCTACCCAAAGGGGAAATGAAATGATGAAAGACTCATGATTTAGATGGAGACAAAAGGGAAAACACAGAAAAAGCTTGCACTCACATAAGGGGAGAGGTGGAAGTTTAACTTCCACGAAAAACACTGAAACATATTCCTATCACTTTATTCCATGGGTCAGATGACTTTCTGTGTAACCTTTCAAGCAAATGGACCAACAAAATGATAAATATCTGTGATTATAGATAAGGAAATGTTAAAGTGGCGTTGACATTTGTTGACATTTGCAGATCAGCTTCCCATTCAAACAAGAAGATGTAGGATCACACACTTTATAAATGAAAGAACTTACACGTACAAAGTGCCTAGATTCTAATATATAGGGACTTTTATAAGAATGAATTCCAGGTACTGAAGCAACCAAATGTCCCATTGCCCCTCCAAAATCATATTTTGCCAACTCAACAATCCACTGGGCCTGACTAGGTACGTCAGTCAATAAAGATGCCATAAATCCAGCCAGCTGAGAAGCAAAATCTGATTTTGTGTCTTGATTTATTTCCCCATCTTGAAATTGAGTAAAAAGGGATGAATAATCAGGTGCCCTTCTACGAGGGAAATCTTGCCACCAGATGGTATTGGTCACTGTGTTCCACTGCCAAGTTACAAGAAGCAATGAGTTATCTGTGCAAAAGATAATTCTTTAATAATCAACCCAATATTTCTTTTAAGATATGGTAATTGAATGCTCAAAGATCCATGAAAAATTCCGCTAAGAGACTGGATTTGTATACTATGCATCCAAGCACAATCATTCCCAAAGCTCTACTTGAATAAATTAGAAGTTTTTCTTTAAAAATAGTACTTTAATAAATTATGTGACATTTTGCAAATAGGAAATGTAATTAACATCAATAGAAATTATAGAATGTAAATAACAGGACCTTAAACTAAGTAATCACCTGTGTTGCCACTAAATTGGCAGAGGTAATGATAACACGAATACTATCATTTCTTTGCAAAACAAACAATTTTGGATGATGGCAAGCAATGCCTTGTTTTTTGCGATCTTTACCAAAAGCTATGGCCTCCGGGAACGGGGGATACCTATTACAATGAGAAACATTTTTTCTTTTTTTAAAAAGGAAAATTATTAAGAAAACATAATGCCCAATCCAACTTATAATACTCACACTACAATTAAGTTTGGAAAATCTGGGTAAGGTGCAGATGTTCTATTATCAGGGCTTGAACTCCAACATCTCTCAGTATTATGACAAGCAACTGTTACTGGCAGATGGCAAGGAATCTCACAGGATGACAAAAACCTACCAATACACCATCCTTAAACAGTTAGACTTGAAAAGAGAAATTAAGGTGAAACATATGAGTTGAACATAATATAATAAGATGGAAAAAGCTATATATAAACAATTCATAGATAAACATGCTTCCAAAACCAAAGTAGGAGAAAGTTTTGGTTACCCTACCATAAAATGTCGCTTGTAAATGTTGCAATAAATATTTGTGAAATACTTTGAACAGGATGAAGAAGCTCTGGCAATGAAATAACAGGATGTTGACTTGAAGAGCTGTGGTCCATAAATGCAAGGCGATTCAGGTAAAAGTTCTTGCCAGGTTTTGAACCAACATTGCTGCTCCATGTTTTGTTCTTGTCAACACCATCAAAATGAGGAGGATAATGCCTGGTTGCAAAATTGAAAGATGAAGTCTCAGGGTTCCCATCAGCAACAGCAGTCTCTGAAGGATCAGGACGAGCTCGGACTTCATTGTCATGTGAATGTAAAGGGTTACCACGAACACGGAGATGAGCTAAGCCACTGACTGGCTCTGAAGCCACTACTCTTTCACACTGATGCATGACTGAAGTTGACTGCATTTTATTTTTCATATTGCAATCTCTGTGACATAACAGTGATCCTTTCCCCTTAACTGGGGATCTATCAATATCAAAACCTGGAGATCCAACCACATTGCTTTCCATAAATCCATTGCCAAAAGAATATCTACCGCGTGTTCGAATGTAAGATACAGGGTCATCACTAAGCAAAATGTGCCTGCACTCACTCAAAAGCAAGTTTGCTCTTGTAATGACCGACGACAAATAACCATCAACCCGGGACGCAAAAACTCTTTTACATCCCTTTGGATTTGATACACAAACAGATCCTTGTGAGCTATCAAAACTATGAACTACTTGGTCCTCGAAAACAATCTTACTTATCAAAAACCCAACCCGAATCGGATTACTACAAGAATTTTCAGTTGCACAAGCAAGCGAGACCCGGTCTCCGGCGGACAATTCCACCGCCACGCCTTCCCTAACCCTAATCCCATTCACAAAAACACCATTCAAAGACGCCCCGACGACACAACACCCCTCTTCCACTTGATTCCTAAATTGAGAAATGGAAACCAACGTGCCATCGATAACATACAGTTTACGGTGGACAGAATCATAGACAATCTGGCAGTGTTGCTTACCGACGCGGCGGTCGGCGAAGACGAATTGGCAAAAGCGAGCGCTGCGGCCGATGGTGTAAGCGCGATTGGGGCGGAGGCGGAGGGAATCGCAAGGCGAACCGGTGGTCGGCGATGTGATAGGGACGCCGAGATGCTTGACGGCGACTAACGCCGTCGGCGTCGTGCTCGCGACGCATAACGTCGTTTCGGGCCTCTTGCAAGAAACAAGACGACCTGCCGTTTCGCCTCCGCCGACGACGCATCGCTTGTTATTGCTAGTGTGACTGTAACTATGCTCTGATAAATCTGACATAATATTAAAATCAATGAAAACGAATCTGCAATGAAAATTTACAGTTATTGGAATATAGGCAAAGGCAGAGGGAAGACGGAAATGGCAAGAGGCCTGTTTTCCATGTTTTTAGCTTTTCATTTCCCTCCAAAATTTATTTCCATTTTTGCGCGGTTAATAAGGATATAACGGAACTTAACCTCATGTCATAGAGTCGGACTCAGGCCCGTTGATCTTTTTGGTAAATAACTCAAGCCCATTATTTGAACAGACAAAAATTCAGGGCCCATTGCTAGGCCACCTCAATTGTTATTTTTTACTAATTAGTAATTACACACATTCACCATTCATGTTCTTAGCAACTTCTCCCCCTAGACCGGGGATTATCTGCCTATTTTAAAATGTGCACATTCTACGAGTAAATTGCATATTCCCATTATAGATAAGTTTTTCTTTGATTTTATAATTTATATACATCAGTAATTTGATAAGTGATCCCTTATCCAATTTTTTGAGGTCGTGTAGGCAACCACGAAGACTAGCCAGGTCCCTTTCAAAAAATAGAAAAAATATTTTTATTGTTTGATCAAAGCACTTAAGGGAAAACATGGAAATGTTGGGGGAAAAAAGAATTAGGTAGTGGGTTCACTTATCAAATTATTTTATGCATGTAGAACTACCCTTTAAAAATGGAGGTCTAAGCATACTTCTAAAAGTAATCCAAATCCATTCTTACTTGGACAAGCTCGTATTTGGCCCATTTTTCATTATTGACTTTATCAGTTTCTACTTTTGCAGAGGAAATTACTTAGCTAGTCCCTTAATTTTTTTTTTTTTTTTCATAAACTTATTCGGTTGTCCCTAATCAATTTTTTTTTAAATGTTTTTTCAACCTTCAAAATTTCTTGAAAAAAGGAAAAATAAAATCACTAGTCATATAAATGGTGCTTTGGTTAGAGGAGTCTATCAAGACCTTCCCATTTATTTGTGTTAGAAATTATGTGGATCAAATCTAATTATTTTACATCACATAAGTAAATGTTGAACATGCATTGGTATATAATGAAGTGGGATTTTTTTTCAAGTTTTACTAAGGTTTTTTGCGATAAAATCTCACATATGCACGCACTCAAGGCCATATTTTCTTAAAAACACACATGTATACGTACCTAAGGTAGTTAAGTTAGAATAATATGAGTGTAACATGAAGCTAAAAGAGGTGCGACTATACGCGATCAGCATTTGAAGTGGAGTAGAGGAGTGATCACATAGGGACTCAATTACCCAATAGGTGATGATGGAGTTGCAAGGACCAATTATTGAATGATCATGCTTAGAGGCGACTTATGGTTATGATTAATTTGCGAGAAGTTTGTATGGTTATATTGCGGATATTTATCGATCCAGCATATATAGGCATATATGGGCCAACGGACGTGGGTCTTCAAGCTAGTGGCTATGCATATAAATCACAATCATGAAAATGTAAAAGTGTACGCAATTACAGAAGTTCTTTTTATAGTTGAAAATGAAGAAGACAAGTCATACTCATGCACCAAGAATTCATAATGCAGTTTATTGATGGTATATATAGAGAGAAAGCATTACACGCACACAAAGCAAACAAACAGAGGCAATCCAAAGTCTTCCCACAGGGCCCCAGACAACAAACGCTGATCATACATTTGGAAGACAACGACCCACTGAGATGATCGATGATGGGCACCACGTACCTCACACCACATCAAGCAAGCACTAGCTGACTAGCACAGTGCTACTTCACACTTCCACAGTAAAAGTAGTAGACTTTTATATCGACCCACCCTTTGTTATTCTAATAAAATCTGTATGTTTCAAGCCATGCATCTATCATATCATATCATACAAATAAAATCATGCTGATCGATCAAGTCTTTTCTTTATGATTCATTTTTACCGACGGAAGCTCCTAACCTCCCGTACCGGTGCCTCCACCTCGTCTCCCCGAAGCTTCACCGCCGTGTAGGTCCCTGCCCCCGCCAGGGCCCCAAGCGTCGGTGCCACCAAGTATATCCACAACGCCCTGTAGTTCCCCGCCGCCACAGCCGGGCCCAGAGTGCGCACAGGATTCATTGAACCGCCACTCGATGGCCTGTCAAGCCAAAATCACAAACAATTGTTACTATACTACACACTACATTTACACTTATTAAATTTATTTATTAAAGATTATTCATCAAATTATATGTCGATTAGTGTTTTATTTATTCAAATTTGAACTCATATTATTTCTAACAAGTAAAATTTCGACACTATCTTATATGAAACTTTACGTACACTAACATTATTAATTAATGGTTGCTACAGGTTGTTATGGAATCTTTTTGAGCAAGAAGCTAAATGGTAGAAGCTAAAATGATAACAAAAACAAAAACCTATATTTGATTCCTCCCCTCAATTATGAGACATTGAGACGTGTCACTGACATGGATATGATGAATGAGTGACCCTTTGGATTACCAAGGTAACTGCCAATAACTTGCCGCCCACATCCCTTCTCCAACTTTAAACAAACATATGAAATGCATGACAAACATTTGTTTGTTTGTATCAGGCATACATAACCGAGCAGAGTGCAATATTCCATTATGGAGTAGTCCTTTTTCAAGTACATGGTGGTCATGAACATTATCATGTCGTCTAGCATTTTACTTTTGAATAGTACTTAATTAGCCAATGCATACTTTAGAAAAAAAAAAATATTGCAGTAGAACTTAGTGTAAGGATAATAAACAAGGATTTATAATAAACATGGTAATATAAACTGTTGTTAAGTAGAGGGGTTTAATGAGTTATTAATTTAAGTTTGCTAATAGCCTAATACCATATCGACGTATCCAAACTCAATTTTGTGCTCAACAATTAATAAGTGTGCTGTAATCACATAGTTTTATTCTAAAGTATTACCATACGTGATCCATAGCCGTTCAATTATTAAAGAACTGTGCAATTTAATTCGGCTTACTAGCACCATTTAATAGAGAGGAAAGATGGTTAAATACTGATAGAAAGAGAGAGCGGGCATGGCCAAATTCAATTACTAACCCTGCTATAAGAATGTTCAGCATGACGGTAGCCCCAACTGCTAAACCAGCCAACTCTCCCACCTGCATGCCACCAAAATTAACTCTCCCTCATCAGAAATTAAGAGATCATTATTCAATTAATTAAGCATGCATATTTGATGTGAATATTTGATCATTATTTGTCTTTCTTGTCACGTGACAGATTACATGATGAGAAAGATAAACACTAATATATATATATATACATTATATAAAAGTTTTACTCGTTAATGTATACATACCGCACGGGTGTCAGTAGCAACAGCAGTGACAACGAACAAGAGATTAAACGTGATGATGAACTCAAGTGCAAAAGCCTGGCCGTTCCCCACAGAAGGAACCGTGACTCCGCCGGACATGTAGGGATTGAAAATACCTTTGAGAGCGAACGATGCACATATGGATGCCGAAACCTGGGCTGCAATGTAGGCGGGCACTTGGATCCACGGGAAGTGACGCAGTGCCGCAAAGGCAATGGTGAGAGATGGGTTCAGGTGCGCGCCGGAGATGTGGCCTGTAGATAGAATCACTATCATAACACCCAGTCCTGCACATGCTGCATTGCCGATCAATGTCTCTGCTCCGTCGTATTTTTGGTTCACAATTGGCCCAGCAGATGCCGCAAACATTAAAATGAAGGTTCCCACAAACTCAGCTCCAAGCTGCATATAATATACATATATACAATTATACAACATTGATCATCATCATCACAACCCTAGTTTTCTTTCTTTTCAAAGTTCTTATTTGGTGGCAGATATTGCAGTATTTTATGCGTGCTTATCTGCATCGTTTTGGACCTTATTTGGTTCACAACAAGTAATTAAAAGTTGATATAATAGTAGTATTACTGATCAAGATGTAAAGGGCTTAGTAAGGTTTGATATAATAGCAGTATTACTGATCACTATGTAAAGGGTTTAATTAAGGGATTGATATAATAGTAGTATTATAGATCAATATGTAAAGGGTTTAATTAAGGGTTTGATATAGATTATTGGTGATGCATATTTTGCTCTTGTGTAAAAACAAGCTTTTAACCAATAAGCATGATACTGGGGTTGCTTTCTTCTTTTCCTGAGGTCTTGCCAACCAGGCCACCATCAATAAAGGATGTTATGTACATATTTAAAAAGTGCTCGATCCGCACAATGAGTGGATCCTACTCCTAGCTATAAGATAGTTAACATAAAGCAATTGATGGAGGGCTTTAAGACATGTAGTTTTCCACATTAATTAATATGCTTCTGAAATTAATTAGTATTAGTATATTCCAAAATTTTATTATTCTTTTAACAAATAAAACCAGATACATACAATTACTCGTACTCTACGCAATTCGAATTCGGGTAAATTAAATTCTTTTACGTGTTTGAAAATTCAAGCCTATAACATTTGAGTTTAAAACTAATCCATATATCCTCATCTTTACCAATTTTTTTCACTCTCATGGTAGTCGATTGACCTTCCACTGTGAATCTTGTACTATTATAACAAGGAACACACGATGGACCAAACTCATGGTAGATTGGTTATAAGTGGAAATCTCTAGCTAAAAAACCTAGCATCCCCTGACCCACAAATTAGTTAAGATAAATTCCTAGAAATAGAAATCAAATCCCAATTACATAATTAACCTTTTTGCAGAACCGTCCTTGCATATTATAATGTGTGGCTGGCAGTTGTAGAGTGATAGAGTTGGGCTGTCATGCTTACTCTGATGATAATATTACAAACACTTTTATAGACCACGTAATCATGCATGCATATAAAACTGTGGGGTTGTAAGAATATTTGACCAAGTTGCTTCAGGAAACGGCTAGAGTTAGGTGAAACGATTTCATTGAAAACACAAGAAATTAAATAAGAAATGGTCGTATGTGTATTTTCCTATATATAAAGAGGGTTTTTTTTTTCTTTTTTATCTCTTTCTATATTAGAGTGGGGACAAATCTTTTCCCATCCAGTAGATTAATATTTATTTATTTTTTATTTGTTCTAGAGAGGTCACCGCAAAGGAATTATCTCTTTCTAAAAAGATAATAATATATTTTGCTTTCTGAATATGATATTACATTTGTCTATCTAGTAATAATGCACATTTTTTTTCAATTTTTAAATATTAAATTATGTAAAAAATACCGTAACATACACACATCAATTAGTATTAGTATCCAAAATTTACTATTATTTATTTTAATACTTATATATTGCTCGCTCGCAGTAAAAGGTTGACATGAATGATGAATTTTTAATACTTTTATTTAAGGGGATTTTTTTTAAAAGGTTTCGTGTGGTTTCATGTAAAATGCAGCTAGCTATCACAAAAAAACGAAAAAAACAATAGTAATTGGCCCATCCATTGAAGATTTTCTTATCCATTAAGATATTTAATTAGGAATGTGATGAATAAAACAATAGAACGGACAACAAGCCTTTGAAATTTGGTTTGATTACTAATTTCATCAGTAATATTCAAGCACCTAGTTGGTGTGTTTTAGGAGTCGAAAGTACAATTAAAAATACTCGATCATTATCATTACTTAAAATTAATATATTAAGAAACAGGTGTCACTACTCACTAGGAAAAGAGTTGGTGGTGTCGTTTTAGTTATGCTCCAATAGCTAACCGTTACTTGGTTAGGTTGGCTATTACAAAAAACATATATAAAAAAAATTTATTGTTTCAATGACGTTGGATAATTAGTAAATTCTAATGCTATGCTACATAATATAATTAATTTGCTTGTTTAGAGTCAAAAAGGCAAAAACATAGTAGGCGGGAGAAAAGAAAAAAAGAGATTTTGGTTGAAAAAATACATATCGAACTGCCTAACACCGAAAACAACATACACACCTACGTTGATAATAAGAATTAATCATTTGATTAATGATTAATAATCACATAACATAACACGCACATAATACTAATAGTGAATTGCCAAAACAAAAACTCTTTCATTACAGGCTGAGCATTCGCAATGTTTTTATGCACACAATGACGACGTATTTATATGTTATTACGAATAGAAACTAATATTAGATTACTTAACTTAATTGATTAATTAATTAATTGGATGGAATTGTGTATGAAAACTGGTGCAGGTGAGGAATAAGGAGGAGTGGTGGGAGAGAAGTGGGTGCAGACCTTGCGGGTGAGGGAGACATCGGGAGTAGGGAAGTCGGTGAAGCACGTGTGAGGTTGACCCCACGTGGGAGCGTTCACAGGCAAGCACTTGCATCGCGGCATTGACTTCCGATCATACGACAGTGAGTCCACTCGCATCCCCGAAAACAGAGGACCTGGCGTCCCCGGCGTCGCCGGCGCCGACACAGACGGCGTTCCTGGCTCCGATTCAGGCATTTCTATCCCTTTCGAATTTCGATAATACCCTTTTTCAACAAAACAAAAACTTTTTTTTTTTTTTGGGGGGATAAAACTAAAAATGGGGTTCTGGGAATGAGAGCTGGGATATTAATTACATGATAGGATGGCTTTTATAAAAGTGGTTCTACACGAGCTTTCTGATCTTTGCCAGAATGGGTGAAACCAGGTACAGCTAATGGAGAATTGCTATGGATACATAGAGAAACTAAAATCAACTACAGAATTTTTTTTTTTTTTTTTTTGAGTTGGGTAATTGGGATTTTTGGAAAGACTGAAAGTTACATGCTTTGAAGGTTTTTATAAATGTTTTGCTAAGGGATAGAAGAAAGGAATAAAGCCAGGTTCACAGGAAACGAAGAAAGATAACTCTAATTTTGCTTCATACAAGCAATAAACGAAAGTTCTATTTTTTTTTTTTTCTGGAAATGGGTTTTGTGGGATTGGTGGAAGAGGCAGATTACATGCTGAAAATGCTTTTTTTGAGTTGTTTTCAAGGAAGATCGGTGAAAATGGAGGGATCCAGTATTAAAAAACAGAGCAAAGCAAATGCAGAAGACAGAAAGCAAGACCCTGAAGTAGAGAAGTGAAAGCAGACAAAGGAAGAGAGAGAGAGAGAGAGAGAGAGAGAGGGGGGGGATTACAATAATAGAGAGGTGAGCTGCAAATTGACAAATGTGACGTGGGAAGTGAAGGGAAGCGAAGGAGTTGAGTTTGAGAGGCAGAGTGAGTGTGTTTCGCTTAAATGCATTGTGCATCGAACGTTTATATATATACACAAAACGAGACGGTCCAAAACTTCAACCAACCTCTCTTATTATTTTATTAGGAAAAAGTCAATGGCCATTGCATATTTTTTAACAGCTTCTTACTTTCTTGCATAATGCTAGAGTCACTGCCACCCGTAAAGCACGCCAAGGGAAATGGATTGTCTGCAAAACTTGTTTTTGCTGACTTCAATTTTAGCCGTCCATCATAAATTTAAGAGCGTATATTTGAGAGGTCAAAAACAAAAAATGCGTATATTTGATCTCATGCGCATTCAAAAGTACTATGAATTTATTAAAAATCAGGCAAAAACAAAGAGAACACACAAACCAGGGGTGTGCAAAAATACTAAAAAATCAAGTTTCGAATTAAACTAAACCGACTGAATCAGTTTGGTCTAGTCTTTTTTATTTTTTTTGTTTTTGGATATCAAATCAAACCAATTCAAATTTTGTGGTTTGGTTTTGGTTTTCAATATTGAAATTTTCGATTTTAACCAAACCAAACCACTACTAATAATATATATTCATTTTTATATATTAATTGGTTTATATATAATTTTAATACATATTATACAGTAAATCAAATTCCCTATTGTAGTTTATATCTGTTTGTATATGTTTATTATAAGTTATATACTTTATAGTTTATTTAGTATATAATTTATACTACTATATAGTTTATATTATATGGTTTTAATATCTATTATAGAGTAAACCAAATTCTCTATTATACTTTATATATGTTTATTATAGTTTATAAGTTTATAGTATATGTTTATATATGTTTGTATATGTTTATAGTATAGTTTATACTTTATAGGATTAGTCTATAATTTATAGTTTGTATATACTATACTACTAGGGTATATATATATATATAGGCTCATTCTATTAAAGTATATTTTAACTTATTTATGTTGAAGTATACTCTATTGGGACCCACCTGAGTCGTTTTGGGTCGATCCGAACCGTTCAATTTTTACATCTCCATTGACAGATCATTCTTACAAAAAATTAACCAAATCGAAAATCATTTGCCGAACCAATTATATACACTAAAACAATTATAGTTAAAGGTATATATATGGTTCAGGGTATAAATCGAGTATAATAGTATAAGTAATTGGTACAGAGTATATTAGTATAAGGTATATGAGTATATGAGATAAGGTATGAAATATAGGGTATAAGATATAGGATTTAGAATATACCAATTATTATATAGTTTTCGGAGAACCAAATCAACCGAACCAAATCAATAATCTCAGTTAACCAAACTAATCAGCTTAAATTAGGCTTGATTTGATTTTAGTTTTTAGATTGACTATTTTGAAAATGTTAATTTAATTACAATTATACTTATGTGATTCAGTTTTTCAAACCATACCATGCACACTCTTAATAAAAACTCGACCGAGGGTACGGATCGTGCAGAGAGAGTACCGTAGACAAAATCCTACTGGCGTGTGATCACAGTAAAGAAGCACAAGATTGAAGATTGGACTTTTACAGAGTGAATAAATATATATATTGCGTAAGAGCCCCATTTTGATGCACGCTTTAATTCATTGACTCTGATGGCAATTGGCTAAGAGGCATCTTTGATTACTAGAGCAGTGAGCACGACCCACATGGGCCGTGAGCTGTGAAGCTAATTGCTAGCTAGGCCCTCAATATTACTATCAATTATTATACTCTCACCACCCACCCAATCATGTATTAAAGAATTAAACAAATCATGGACTTTCTTTCCATTATTTACAAGCAAACCCCAATTATCAATTATATATCATTTTGTGTTTAATTAAATGAATTATTAATGTATCTGGACAAATATTTTACATCGGACAAATATGCCCTTTGTACGTACCATGCTTAAATGCTTTTACCTCGTATAAGGTGTTAATTAATCTCATGTGAGTCACAAGAAAATTGCAGAAAACATCTACTTGCATAGCCATAGGCCAAAGCTAGCTTAGACCTCTAGCTACGTACCCTTCCTTCTTCTTACAGCCTACATCTTCAAAAGTTGTCTCCCTTGTCGTTGTCGGCATATAATAATACACCTTCTTTTTAGCTTATTTTGTGTCAATAGCAAGAGGGAATATATGCTAAGATTAATTGTACACGCGGTGATCGTTTATTGGTAAGATTCTAAGATCATTTCATATCAGTTTAAGGGTTCACAATCGTTCCCGTATGCATGTACAAGCATATGGTTCATACATATCAATCAAGATTCATTAGAAAAATTTAATAGATTGCTAGTTTTTTTTTTTTTTTTTTTTTGTTGGGTCATAAAGTTGTCCAGCCTAGCTAGTTTGGTGTTCAATGGGTCAAAATTCTAAGTTCCTATCTACCAAGTAGTGAAAGGGTCTGAGTAAATATCCTACTCCTCTTCCTCCTCATCCTCCAAAATGAACAATTTTATATGTAGTCAACCTTTAAATTTGTATGGAAAATCACATATAAAACCTTTGATGATCATGTGCTTAGTCAAACTTTAATTTAGTTTTACAGATTAATGCATGGGTTGTTTTCCAATAAAAAAAAAACATTATCATTTACCAATACGGAAAGCTAGGAGACAGCTACATATATATCATAAGTCCTGCTAGTTGGCTATTATTAATTCTAAAAACAATATCACCCCCCAGACGTGGTCATGAGTGACCGACCTATATATCATACATTCCACGCCATGACCAGACAGGATATATATATACTATACCATATATATATATATGTATCGACTGTTAATCAATTATCTCCGTACAGATTAATCAATTAATTAATTAGCATAAGTAATTTTAAGTCCGGAGTTGTAATTTTATGTTGAATGTTAGCTGTCTTCTTTTATAGTTTTATGTGCTTTATATGCTCTCCTATTTATTCTTAAAATAATCTTTTGAAAATTATCTAGTAAAAAAAAAAATTTATCCAAATCAAATATTATTTGGTAATCTTACTACTATTAAATATATAATCGATTTTAATAACAGTAAGATACACTATTCATTTATTTTTTAATAATTAAATAACTAAACAATTTATAATTTAGTTAATTTATTACAAATCAATAGATCTTTCAAATGGTAATTTATAAAATGAAAAATTTCAACTATAAAATTACATTATAAAACCAATAAGATAAAACAACTAGCACTCCTCTTCTATTATTATATCTTTCATATTACACATGAAAACATATCGAGAGCAGAGGGCAGAAGCATTTAATGGAAACCATTCGACATTGTGGGAACCTTTTTATAAGTGAATTGTGCATCATTATGTGTAAGGGGCAAAAGAACCACTATAATTATAATTAACAATTATTATTTGCACAATTAATAAGTATTTTTTACTTGTTCATCATCATAGGATTAATTAATATGGTGTGGCATCATTGGAGGGTTTGATTTAATTAATTATGATTATCACTTTCTGGGTTTGGTGGAGTCGATGGCACTTACATTCACAAAAGAATCCTATTTCATGTGAAGATTCCTGTAGTAGTGTACGTAGCAGGCTAAGGCTAAGGCTATGCTGCTAAATTGCTAATACTTTAATCAAGAAAACATTGGGATAATCAGAGAATAATCAGAGAAGAGAATACTTGATTAGTAAGGTGCTAATCACCTTCTTCCCTGGCAGTACGTCTCTTGATTACCGCGCTCTCGCTAACTTGGTAGCATCAACAAGAATATCTCGATCTACAGCTCCAGGGTGTCTGTGGCTTCTCGATCTACAACTTGGGAAGTTGTGCCCTGCTTTCCATTTTCTCTTTATTCCTTTTCTTCATTGTGTAATGGGAAATTAATTTGTTAATCAAACAATGTAACACAGCTTTTTGTCTTGAAGTGTAATAACACAAGTCAAGTCACTGTCTTTTTGGGTAATAAAATAATCACACCCTTAAATTTACGTCTGCTATGAACTTTAATTACTTTTAACAAGTTATTAAAATGTGTGTTAACACATTATTTTGATGATGAAATTTGGTGATCCTAATATTTTTAATTAAAATTTCATGAAAAATAATGCTAGATTTTTCAAATTTAATTACCACATGGTATGTTGGTATATACATTTGTACATTACAAATTATAAATAAACAATGATCAAAATAGGTTTAAATGAGGTGTATTCAATTGAGATTTTAAAGAAATTATAAACTATTGCAGATTTTATGAATTTTATAAATTTTTATTAAATTTATCAAAATTCAAGAGAAAAAAAAAATTGAATTTCTCATTGCCTTTATTTTTAGTTCACAATCCATCACATAATAAAATCTTTTAAAATTCATGAGATATTGAATATGCCTAGATTTTTATAAAATTTTTGAAATTTTGAATTGAATATACATGAATTTATATGAAATCTTTAAAATTCTCAATTAAATACATCAAAATTTTTACGGACTTTTAAATTCTTTTTAAATCCATTAAAATCACAATTGAATACATTCCCAAACAAATAAAATTTGGTAAATATAACAATACTATTCCATAAATGTGTGCAACTTTTAAGTTGTGTTAATTGGATTGGTCTTATTCAGATTTAGTTAATCTTGTGACTTTGGGCGACAAACATATTATTTTCATCGTCCAAAGTCGCTTTAAGGAACGACCAATTTCATCGCTCAAAACGACTTTGGGCGACAAACATATTATTTCCGTCGCCCAAAGTCACTTTAAGTGATGATCAATTATATCGCCCAAACCATGTGATTCGTCGTCCAAAGTTAACTCAGGAGACGAGTTTGGTTCGTCTCCTCATGCATCTTTGGGTGACGAAAATAATAGATTTGTCGCTCAAGACTTTGGGCGTCATGGTTTGAGCGACAAAATTCTCGACGAAACAGGTTTGTCGCCTAAAGTGTTTTTTCTTGTAGTGTGAGTATGTGTGTCTTAGAACGTGTATGAGTAGAGGTGCCAAATCTTGATATTAATACTTGCCGATATTGTAGTATAGAGGACCTCAATGAGGTGTACCTCATTTTAGTCATAATGAGGTTTTATTTGCATGACTCACTCTATATTATAGTTAATAATTAGAGCCGTTTATTTATTAAGTTTTTATTCAAATATCGTTCATATCAATATTAGATAAATAAAATTTTATCTTTTTTTTTGTTAATACTAAATTTATTATTTTTGTTAATAATTATTTGATTTAGTGAATAACACTTAATTTTCTTTTGTTGAAATAAATTATGAGTTCAAGTCTTATACGCTAGTTAATTAATAAAAAAAAATCCATCAAATCCATCAATTTATCTAATCAAAATACAATTTCTTTTTATACATGTTTCACAATTGGTTTTATATAATTTAATATATTATATATATATTAACATATTCGGATCGGGTACGAACGTGTGAACATACGAACGTCCACCTAACACTTGACAATAATTTTTTAAAACAGGCAAGCATTACTTCATTTACTGGATTGTGAGGGTAAATCCCGATGAGTTCGTCTCATTCCATCTTACGGTATAAAATAGACTTGATAGGGGGGCATTATATTAGAGTTGAACTATCGAGCGCTAGGCGAACTTTACATGATAACTCAGTATCACTTGTTGACAATACTTAGTGGAGAAAACCTTTAGAGAGGGCCGGGCTATAATGATGAAAGTTGAAAGGTACCGGGCATTAAAGTTGGAAAGTCCCATTCTTCCTTTCAGTTCCCCAGTGGAAACCGCAACCATTCTTCGAGCTGCAGCTACAGATTTTGTTTGAGTGCTGCCAACGCTCATCAACTCACACAAACATTGAAACAATGAAGCAGACAAAAACCCAACCCTCCTCCACCTCTTTAAAAACCAAAAGTGAAACCAGGCCAAAATATAAAACCCAAAAGTGAAATGGACCAACCCAGTGGTTCATATTGCTTAGAGAATTTAATACTAAAAAGAGACACTCATTGATCACTTGGAACTGTTCTCAACCTATGTAATTTCTAATTCTATGCCCCACGTATCCCACAAAATCAGTTTGGACTTTGAACCGGTGAAGTGCATAGTTCCTTTAGATATTGAACCATAATGATTGCATGTGAGAAAGCTGGAGTGGGTTGACTATTAAATACTTATAATCCATTAGAAAAAAGAAAAGCTAGCTTCAAATTCAATAAGCTAGCTAGCTTTAATAATTTGAGTTTTGTGTGGCAGAACTTTGGATGGTGATTGTTGAGTAGAAGATACTCCAAATGATTCTCAAAGGTTTGGGATCGAGGGAAGGTCCGGCCTTCACCAGTTCATGACTTCTCCTTTTTGGGTGCCTTTTCTTTTCTCCATTTCTTCGGCTTTCTTTTCAAGGCAGTGGAGTACATAATTTTATCAACTTTATGTGGGGGGTATTGCCAGCCATAATCATGTGATGAGCCAAGCAACACCACCAACAGTTGAGTAGGTCACTTACGACTCACCAGAAGTTTCTGCCATGTACACAATGAATCGGTACTGGTCTCTTTTTCTCACCAGTCCACCTAAGACATAGATAGGCATAAACCCAAAACACATATGGTATTATTTTGGATATGAGTCGGTGGATTTGAAGTTTGTGAAAACTCTGTTTGAAGTGACAAGAGTTGAATAAAAGTCATATATGGTATTACGTATTTATAGTGTCCGAATAAAGACATATATGGTATTATGGATACATACCCTGATACCCATACCCAGGTGCAAAAGTGCGGAATGCTCAGCAATACGTTTATATGTTCGCTTGTCACACCTAATTGAATCTGATTATAAATATATACATTTATAGTGTCTATATTCTCTTATTATGTGACCAACCATTATATAATTATATTACTAGATTATAAACACTTTTTCATATTCAAAGTAAGAGTTGGAAGCCCTTCGCCAAAAAAAAAAAGTAAGAGTTGGAATCAAGTGGCCAAAAAAACCAAGTAAGAGTTGGAATCTTGCGCTTCATTATTCTAAAATAAAAATATATAAATTAATTATTAGATTGTTCAAATCTCTTAGTATTAATTGGCATTGCATGCTATTAGATTATTTACTTAAATTATTCTTGGTCCTTTGTCCGAATGGACAGTTGGACACTAGCAAAAACAATCCTCCTGGGATTGTTAGCATAGCCAATGCAGATATAGCTAGGGAGAGGGGAGGGGGTTGTGGGAGGGAGCGCCAAATAAAAAATGGATGTGTTTTGCTGTGAAGAAAAAGCACTCAGTCTGGAGTCTGGACTCACACCTCCTCTTAATAATTATAAAAAGTCCTTGTGTAAAAATTTAAAAAGAACTAAAAAGGGAATGCATCAAAAGAAGAATCAAAAAGAGCATATTTAAAAAAAAAAAAAAAGAATTAAAAAGATAATATTAAAAAAAATCTAGCAGTCATGATATGACAGGGTCACTGACATGTCAAGATCTGGCCATGGCAACAATGGCCACAAGGCCATGGTGATTGGTGACGGTCTAATCGTTGTCATCCATGGCTAGGGAAAAGAAATACGATTAGGGTACTTTTAGAATATTGAGAAGGTAAGGAATGTGGCATTTAAATAAATAAAAATATTGTGGTAAGTAGAAAAAGTAGGTGGGTGGAATGAGTATAATGGAGGTGGGAACTGAGAGTAGAAGCGCCCATACTAAAAAATTCAGCAGCAGCTCAGAATTAAAACCCCCAAAAAAAGAGAGAAAAGAGTTAGAACTCAAAAAATACCTTACGAGTTCATCACATTAACATGAGGGTACATGATTTCTGACTAGCATTAAATCATCTCAAGGACAACTAAGGAGTAGTGACTATACTAACTTGTAAATATGCTGATACAAACACAGCCAATGCACTAATAGAAAGAGCTAACAGAGGGCCAGCAGGAACCAATTTCCGAGTGGCTGCTAATCGTATACCTGAAACCATTTAATGAAAACAGGCAAAACAAAAATAAAACGCAAAGAAAAAGTTGATAGAGAGAGAGAGTTGAAGTTCCAGAATGATTATAAATAGCAGAACATAACAGATATTTAAGTAATTATGCACACACTTGTCATTCAATACATAGATGGCATGGTAAAAATCTTAACATAAGCATAGCATATGCATACCAAATACAGAAGCGAAAAGGAATGCCGATCCAAACCCAAGGGCATCACCAATTGCTTTTGTCTCTGGTGTTTGCATCAGATAGTAAGCCTACAAGCAAACCAAACACCACAGATTAAAACGCTGACAAACCTTTTTGTGTCAGGGGACTAAACTTGTATTAAAAACTTAAACATGGAGATAAGGCTCTTAGACATTATTCAGATTAATTATTTTGCAATTTTTGCCTTACCCAAGAACAACAAAATTATAGCCATCTCTTAAAGGTAAGAAAATAATAAAGAACAGAAGCTCATTTACGTGAACAAAAATAGAACAGAATGTAGCACTACAACACTGGATTATGTTTATTTTGATAGACAATCTTCCACAACTAGTTATAGACCATTTGTAAAATCCCTAAAATGAACATAGCTACTTTCAGGAAGCATAAACCATTTGTTGTTGGTAGTTCTAATTTTGGGATTTCCACAGTGATACCATATCTTAATTCATGGCCTAGTCTCACCTCCGCTTAGCAAATAGGGATGAAGGCTATGTTCCATCCTCAATGGATGAAATATAAAGTGTTCCTATAATTTGTGGAAAAAAAAAAGAAGAAGAAGAAGAAACTTTGCAATCAATTGAAGATAATATAACACGTCACAGTTTTCACAAAAAACAACAAGGAATGTCATTACAACCCAACTCTGGACTGTTAACAACAAAGCAAGCTTGCACAATTTTCAGTGAACATGCATGTGGTTCCCTGGTATAGTATAAATATTACGTTTTAAGCAAGGAAGCATATTTGTAGAAACAAAGCTTTATTTTATACTATTTTGAGGAAGATGGAAAGAGAACATAGTCAGATAGAAACTAACTGTATTATTTGTCAATGCAGCAAACACACTGCCCTTTTTTTCAAGCGGTTCATCCTTTCAAGAAATTATGAACTCTGTGTGCTTGTCAAGTGCAACACCAGCAGAGGCATTATGGGTTGGAAGCAGGAAATGGAATGTTTTCAAATGAATCATAAATGATACAGGGCAATTAGTGCTGCGATGAAGGTTGCCATTGCTACTGCTTTCTAAAGGATGCAGCTGGGGTGGAAAGGCATAACATGGTCTTTTACTCTTAAGCAGTGGCAAAGAAATCAAATGAATTTGTGCAGGGTCTTGGAGGATGTGTACAAAAATTCTATGCAGACCAATGTGTTGAAGACTTAGCTCCAGTTAGAGCATTTCCCAGCATTGAAACATGGAGGTGTCCCAAAATCTCTTTCCAAAATTCCTAGTAGGTGAACTCGGTTTTTTATTGACCCATGAGCATGTGCAATGCAAAATGTCAATTGGCATGTCAATACAAGCTTATTGACCCCCATTTTTAAAATAAGTCAATTATTGACTTGACTTAAGCTGTTTTGTTTGCGATGGTTTAAGTCAATAGCTATATGTTTTTAAATATTTTCGTATATTCTCTAACAAATTAAAATTTTTAAGTTTATTTCTTTCAAAAATTATAACATCGAAATTATCCCAATGAGATCTTTAAAATGAACTCAATATTTAAATTTTTTTAACAATTTAAATTAATAACCAAATTTAATAAAAAACCATAATTCATGTAATAAATTATGAATAGCGATCGCTTGGCCACTACCGATTGCTCGGCAATCCAGGGATCGTTCGACTAACAGCTGCGTCGCGCAGGTGTTGGCCAATTAAATTTCAAAGCGCTCTGCCTCCGAGTCCCACTTGTCTTGGTTCCAGGGATGTCAATTGGCAATAGCTGTGTCAATTTTTTGACTTAGCTATTGATAAGTCAGTTCAATAGTCAATTATTGACCTCCCATTGCAAGTGTTTTTTCTTCCACAATGTCAATATATTGAACTGACCTCCTATTGACCTTGCATTGCTCTTATGGCTTGGCTCTGAACCAATGCAAGGTAGGATCAGGCGGTTCAGTAAAAGACTAATAGTGCCAGTGTTTGATTATGCTTTAGTAAAAGACTGGTAAGACTCAATTGTCCACATTATTGAACAAGAAGCATGGTAAAAAAGACAATGTAATTACCCAAAAAAAAAAATATATATTTCCAAGCAAGTTCAAAACTTGAAACTTCAAAGGAAACACAATTTAGTGTTAGTAAGAAAGAAAAGGTCTTACAGTGCCCATTAGAGCTGCCCCTGAAACTCCTCCGAGAAGTGACCCTTTGCTTCCCGATCTCGAAACTGTCAACAAATGGCCACCATTGATTGAAAATTAAACGCAAAAAAAAAAAAAAAAGTCGGTGCTTTTCTAGCATTTGTTTTTTAATTATATATCAGAAATGAAGAGCTTACAGGCAAAGAGACCACCGCCGAGGAGCAGGAAGCCATAGACAGCAGAGGTAGTTGGGGCCAACTCTGCCAATTGAGAATAACACAAAAAACGACGGCGTTGGCTCTTGGGTTTGGTTTTGAAGCTTGTATTGTTCATTGCCATTTTCCCATTTCCCAAAACATAGTCGTGGTGATAAGGATAAGGATTGGAAAATGCCGGAGATTTGCATCTGGGTATTCTGGGATGGTGCTCGTACGAATAGCCCCTTGCTACTGCTGAAGCCAAGTTCAATGTGGACGATGACATCCTCTGTGAATTCTCAGTGAGTTTTCGGAGCTGTGTAGCGTGTGTTAATGGAGTTGAGGGTATTTCACTCCAGTGTGTATAAATTGTAAGGTGGCTGAGAGAACTGAACAACTCTGCGGAACGATGGGCTTCAAGCCCGCCAATTGTACATGGGCTTGGGAGAAGCCCAATCCTTTCTCAAGCCCAGCCCCATTTTTTTTCTTCATTTATTTTCTTGGTAGTTCTATTCACACATAATAATTCATTTCTATATCAGACTTTTAATGACAAATTTATCCAATTTAAAATTATTATCAAGCATGATTATAATTAAAAAAAAATCAAATATTTAAATTGCAATTATTGAGTAAAAGTCTTATTTTTAAATTAGGATTTGGTGTGGAAAGGAATTGTTTGTTTGTGAATTGCATCACCCTTTGTTGTTACCTAGTATGTTCCTTTCTTTCTTCCTTATTTTACTTCTAGTTGGTTTATTATATTTTAGTTTTCTATTTTCTATCTTCACCATTCCACTCTATTCCCCTACACCCCAATTTGGGAGAACAAACTTATCTGGCACTACATTTTATAGAATGTTTTTTTCTTTTTTCTTTTTCATTAGGGAAAAGGTGATTTAAACTTGAAACTTCTACCAATAAATGAAGAAAAATACCACTAATAACTAGCAATACATCACATTCATAAAGTGATGAAAGACAATTACAAAATAATTGCCAATAATATGGTGACAATAGGCATATAAAGCTACGACCACAACATATACACATGAACATTTAAAGAATGAGAAAATGCCAACAAAAAACGATGATTCTAGCTACTATGTAGTTTACAGGGTATATCTTCACAAAACTTGCACAAAGCGTTTAACTCTGTTGATTTCTTTTTCTTTTAAATTGTACATGTGACCATTTGGAATATATCCAAGCCAAAAGAAAATACAATGATGACCATCATCGGTACATGTAATTTGGGCAACATATATTTCTTTTTTTCCTAACCTTTTGTGTACAATAATCGGTACAAGTTACATCAGAAGATTCAGAACCATTATTAAAACTGTTTTTTTGTTTTTGGGAAAAAAAAAAAAAAAAAGTAAAATTTGGTGAAAAATCTACAGCTGTATACAATCACTACGGTTGTTCAGACGAATCGTTGCGTGCGAGCAATTAATCGGCATCTATGACTTGTGGGGCGAGTGTCGGTCCTGGTCCTGCAAGAACGAGATAGAATTAATTTGGCTTTGAATGGTCTCCATGAGGCACGTGGCAGAGGGCCTGAGACTCGGAGACTGCCGCAGACACGTGGCAGCAACAGAAAGCACGGCCCTTGCTTCTTCCACGTCAAACCCACCCGACCCGGCCAGCCGCGGATCCACCAATTCCGCCGCCGTGTCCAGATTACTCAGCCTGGGCCCCACAACCGACGTCAGCAACTGACCCTTTTCCGGACAGAAAGCCTCCATGCCCGTCACGAGCTCCAGGAGGAGGACGCCGAAGCTGTAGACGTCGTTTTTTTTCGAGGCGATGCCGGTTCGGATGTAGTGCGGGTCGGTGTACCCGGGCGACCCGGTCATCACCTGCTTGATCTTTAGCGACGACGAAGATGATGGGGGTTGCACCGTCGAGGAAAACCCCATTTTCGCCGATCCGAAGTCGCAGAGCTTGCAGTTGAGATTCTCGTCGAGCAATACGTTCGAGGCTTTGATGTCCATGTGAACGATTTGCAGCGCGCATTTCTCGTGCAGATATTCCATTGCCTGTGCCATCTGGAAAGCTATCGCCATTCGATTCTTCCATGGAAGCTCACTAGCTTCACCGTGAAGCTTCTCTTGCAAGTTTCCATTGGCGACGTACTCGAAAACCAGAGCACCCTCCTCTGTTATATACAAAACCCAAATCGAAAAATTCACATTTGAACTCATAATTGTTTGGAAATGGAAACCAATTACCATTACTGATAATTAACAATGAATCACTCACCTCGATCGTCACAGTAGCCAAGAAGCTTGACTATGTGGTCATGGCGGAGGTGGAGGAGAATGTCCAGTTCTTGCTTGAAAACTTGGTTGAGACGCTCACTGCCACTGTGGATCTTAATTGCTCGAAGCCCAACTGGGTATCGAGCCAAGAAGACGGTGCTGAACCCTCCAGATCCAATCACCATGGAGAAGTTGTCGGTGGACTTTTCCATCTCTTCCCAACTGAATTTCTTCACAGAATTCTCACCGTCGAAGCCCAAATCATCATCATCATCAACAGCGGTTTCAATAAAAGTGCTACTGACTCGATTCTGTTTGCGTTCCAATTTGAACCCAAAGCACTTAAAAGCCATGATCAGAATCAGAAATGCAAAGAAGACAGCAGAGGATATAACCAGAGCTATGACGATTCTTGAGTCAAAGTGGGTGTGACTGGTTTTTAAAGGAGAGGTTGGTGGTGCGTTTGTGATAGAAGACGTAGTAGTAGTAGTAGAGGAGGCAGAAGAGGAAGAGACATTGGTTGGTATGGAGCGAGAAGCCTCGGAGAAAGTGATGAAGTGGAAAGAGAAAGAGAGAAATAAGAGAATGGATATGGAGGTGTAATGGTCGCTACACAAGCAGACAGATTGAGACCCGTGTGAGCGTGCTGGTCTTAATAAAAGCTTCAATACTCTGCCTCTAGATTTGGCCATGGAAGCACAATCTGACAGTCTCAGATCCCGATCTACCCACAAAGGAAACAAACTACACCAGCTTGAAGCTTCCTTCTCACTATTTTTTAGAGAAAGAGAGGGACCTGAAAAAGAGAGTATTTGACTCTCGCCTATCAAATCAACGTCTTAGTGTTTTTTTTATTATTTCTTCTTAAATATTCAAAAACATAGATCCCACTTCACACCAGCAATATTTCCATAATAAATATAGAAAAAATTATTAATTAATAATACAGATAGAAAAGGAGACAAATAAGAAGAGACGCTAAAAAATAATCAAAACCCATTTGTTTTCAAGTTTTTTGCATTAACCGTTTGGGCACACAAGATTAGTGATGAAATTTACAAAATTAACCAAAATTGAAGTCTTTTTTTTTTTAAATAATTTGACCGTTGAGTAGTGCTCGAACACCCTCAAACACTACTCAATAGTGTTCAAATACTACTCGAGAGGGTTCGAGCACTTCTTGAACATAGGATTAAAATTCTAAAATTTTTTAAAAAGGGTGAAAAGCCTTTAATGACAATCAAAATGGGTTAGTTTTCTAAATTTATCAAAAAAACTTGTATATAACAAGTGTACATACAATTTTTTGAAAAATTTGTATATAACAAATGTACATATTATTTTTCTCATAATATATGATCACATAACTAACATATAAGAAGATGTTGTTAAAAAAAAAAAAAACACTTGTTACATGTAGTTTTTTTCTTAAATACTTGATGTTAGAATTTATTTAAAAAATTTAAAGTAAAAATATTATTGTTATTGTGGATCAATGACATATTTGTAAGTATTTTAACAGTAATAATGGTATTTGGCCAAAAAAAAACAAGTAATAATGGTATTCAAACGCTTATTTATAATACATACTAAATTAATTTAAATATAAATAATTAGTTTATATTATAGAAAAATGTACAAGGAATATTTAAATTACTAACTATAAAATATTTTCTGATTATTATCAAGCAATTGTTTAATATTGTGGTCCAGTCAAAATAAGGTGTCCACTTGGCAGTTCGTTATTTGCTCACTATTTTTAAGTTTTGCACTACAATGTATTCCATTGTTTTGCGAGGACTTGGTGACCAGTTGTCAATTTTTGCACATTTGAAAGCGGTCATTCAATACTGGCATTATTGCGTTAATGATTTCATGTCAATTTTCAGATCTCTCTTCAACTTTATTAATTGCATGTACCTAAAACATGCTATTTATCAAGGATATTGCTTTATTCGACCCAAAAGAAAAAGTACAGAAATATACTACTATTTTCAAGATGAGAAAAAATGTTATTCTTTAGTGTCAAAATTTACATTATTATTTTTCATATCTTTTTTGGTCAATTCTAACATGGACTTAATCGATTGGATTTGAATTATATGCATTGCTTATTTTTCACTTGTTTCAATTCCAGACGTATTATAAACTATTTTTTTATTTATATATTCTTAAATTTATAATATATAATTAAAATTAAAAATTAAGTAAAACAAATAAATGATCCAAAATTGTGTAGTAAACAAGCAGAACGTGTAGGATATCATTGATATGATGAGTCTCTATTTCATCCTAGATATGTTAATTATAATAAATCAAGGTTTCATACTTTCATATCGAAATGAGCACCAAAATAATTATATGAAGTGTATATACAGGCTAGTGCTTCCACTAATAAGTAATAATTAATACTGTATTAGAAAAAAATAGGATTATATTTATTCTCATTAAATGCAATATGCTACCATCAAAATCACACTTATATATCACAGTTGGTAAAAAGTCGCTTCCCCTTTGGATTATTATGAAGTCATCATACATTCATACATGAGATGAGCCCACACCAAATTATTATTAAGCTAGGTTGGGCAGTTGGGCTATCTTTTTAATTTTCACATTAAAAATGAAAGCCATCAAATTATAAATGATTATATATTTATATCACGTGGCTTTTAAATATCTTTCTTCAAGTCTACTCGATTCTTTTTTTTTTTTTGGTGAATTACTCGATTCATTTTAGTCCTCCTCTTGGTTCTGATTTTGACCGTCATGACATGATGCATGCCAGCAAAGTGAGCAAACATATTTTCAATAACATTTACATGTTTGCTTGTGGCACAGTACTTGTCTGTATATTAATGGAAAAATGATTTTGATAACATTTTAGAATAACACGTTTTAATAACTCCCAATGTTTGAATGTTAAAAATTTCATAAGTTCACGTGGAAATTTGGGGTTCTTCTAGTTTTGGATATGAATTTTTGGGTTGTTCTATAGCTATAAGTATGGAACTGGTGCTAGTTCTGACAAAACTAACAGCATGTACTTTAAGTATGAGTAATGTTGTTAGGATTTTCTCAATTAATTATATGAGCTGAACTATATGAGATGTCAATTGATCTGTACATGTTATCTCTATTCAGGAACGGACCAAGGATTTAGAACTCAGGGGGGCTAAACTAAAAAAGCTTCGACAGTACTATGAAAAAATTTCATTAATAAATAAAAAAGATACATTTACTTAAAGGGGATATAATGAGTCTTATCCCTAAAAATTGATATTTATAAAAAAATATAAACTAAAAATCAACAACAAAACAATAAACAAGCAATGCAAATACAAGAGAAAAGAAAATGCGTTTGCTCTTGCTGAGATGAAAACGTGCTTGTTGCTGGGAGTGATGGGTGAGCAGGTGATGATTTGTAATATTTTTAATTGGCTTGCGTTGAGCTATAATAGATACATTGTTTTTTTTTTGTTTTTTTCTTTTAAAATTTAGGGTGTATGATCCGTCCCTATCTTCATTAACAGTGCAATTGAGATTAACATATCAACTAACACTTCATATGGTCAGCACATATAATCAGTTGGAAAAGTCCCTACAGCATTATTCATATAAGAATATGTTTTATCCTCAAATTTGACGCCGAAATTCAACTATTCCTTTTTTTTTTTTCCTTCCCAAATTGAAAAAAGTTAAAAAACAAAAAAATCACGTTTTAATGAGGCTAAGGAATCCATTGAAAACATAATGCACTCGATTTTGATGAACTTTAGTTGATGCTTAAAATAATTTGAATAATTAGTTTGGAGAATATGATCAACAAAAAGAAGTAGCTAGGGACTGTGGGGCTTCATTTGAACAATTAAGAAAGAGCATATGAATCAATATAGCAAAGCAAGGACCATTGACCCATCGTGATCATGTGGCACATCCATTGCATTTTGCAAGTAGGAATGAACTTAGAATTTGCCTCATTTCTCTATTTCATAATTTTTTTATATGTGGCCTGCTCCTCATTGTTTGTTGGATATACAATTCTTTAAAAAATTGCCTTATCTTATATCACCCTTGCACATACCAACTCCATTTCAATTTCTTTTATTTTATGTCCATCTCTCTTTGCTAAGAAGACGAACCTCACAATTGCTTGTTTGTATAATCTGACTTTGTTTTGGATTAAATTCCATGAAGCTGCAGGCACGACATCGTTTTCATGAACCTGGCTACCAAATTCGGACATCAGTGTCTTTATATGCTTGTATATATATGTGTGCTGTGAGCCTGTGATAGTAAAGGACCTAGAGGTTGTGTTAGTATTTAATTATTATTTTGTGTTATACATATTTTTCATCCTCTTATTCTTTATGTGTGTATTATATTTAAACTTTATGGTTTGATGATGATAACGTAACCACAAACTAAAGCAACTTCGTACCAAATTTGTAGATAGGGATTGTCTTCCATGTTTACTGGAGGAGGGGACAGGAATACTACACAACTACTTTTTATACTTATGGATGGGCCGGACCAGCCCATATCTTTTGAGCCCAACTAACACTGAATACCTGGTTTGGGCCAACCTGATTTGATGACCCTAACGGGCCAAGATTGCCTGAGACCAAGTAATGTTTGGGCCTCAAAAGTCTACGGGTGACCGGACCTGATTCATTTACATGCCTATAGGCTATACTGCACTAGCTGATTGACAAAGACATTCATATTGTATTATGATATTATCTAAACCAAAACTGTTAAGTGAGTATCCGTGGCCGGCGACGGCTGAATAGAAAGTGAGTCCTAAGATGAAACTACACATAAGCCTTCTAATATATATTAGAGACTAGAGAGACTATTTTTTAAAATGGTGAATTTACACAACTGTTTTTTTAACATGCATTGTGTCACATGAAACTCATAAATTTGTTTTCTCTTTGATTTATATCTATCAATTGTGGATAAATAAGATATTAACATTTGGCTCAATGTATGGCTATTTTATGTGATGGCTGAGGACAATAGCTTCCCCCTACACACTTGGGTTCGAATCCTCTCCCCTCCTTTGTATTAAAAAAAAAAAAACTAACATGTATCACAAAAGTCTGGAAATGTGAAATTTTTTTTTTATCCATTTTGATCTCATATCAACATGTTAATTATTTTAAAGCTTAAAGATTAAGTTTTAACATTCAAATTTTAAGATAGCACAAAATGAGAGTTGAGACTTTACATGAATGGATTTCTTATTAAACATGCGTTTTTATTTCCGAATTTTCAAATGTAAAATCAAGACAGCTTAAATTGACGGTCTTCTATATTATATTTGGATATATTGCATCTTCAATTTCGTAAATAAAACTTCTTTAATAATAATAATAAAAAGTATGAACAGATCTTAATATTGTAAAATTTTTAAAAATGTAATTATATTAAAAGTTCAAAACATGCCACGTAAGTTGGTAAAAAGAAAAAATCCATAAATGTTATTGACTGTATTGGTAATTTCTCTAACTCAAACTCTTAACAATACTATTTTCGAACCCGCTGATAAAATTCAAATTCGGATTAGATTTGATCATTTCGAACCTAAGTTTCAATATTTTTTTTGGGATCTACATTGAGCCGAAATAAACGGTTGACTCATCGTCGACTGCTGTTTTCGGCGCCTGCGGGAATCTTTCCCGGTTGAAATGCTTTATTTACGTGGCATGTTCAGGGTTTAGCAGAGGTTTTGCCGCTACCACACACCGCACACGTGGCGCGATTCATCCCAGTGTACGGCCACGATTTTCAGCCTTTTACATTTTTCCTTTCCCCAATTGTCAATCCATCATTCCATCATCGCATCCGGCGCCACGCGCCACACAACCGCGCAACGTCCCTTTACCTAACGCTCGCGTGCATTGGTTGTAGTTATATTGCATCAGAGTCTCTCTCTCACTCTCTCACTCTCACTCTCGGAGCTCCAAAAATTTAAAAAAACGAAACAACAAATGAATACAAACAGACTCAGTACCCAGAGTGAGTCAGTTCGTCAGTCAGTTACACACTCAAAACGGTGCGTTTGGTAGTCCCAAATCCAAAATGGTCCGTATCATAATCCCCATGTAATACTCAACCTGTCTTGAATCTTGATTTGTTTGGATTCTTTGGGGTTTCGATTTTTCGGTGGCGACCGGTGGATAGAAATGAATGTTGGGGGTGATGATGATCAAAGACCACGACAACAACCCATCACCCAGAATCCGACGGTGGCGGCAGAGCCACGTGGCCACAGCTGCAATCGCCGTCGCCGCACTCTTAATCTCCAGCGTCGCTTGGCTCTCTCTCGTTTTCTCCGGCACCCCCCAGTCTCTATCTGTCCCCCACTGGAACAAACCACACCCTCAGTCCCTGACTCGGTCCTTGACTCGGTACCGGACTCAGTCCCACAATCGCAGCCTTTCGGTTTCCCAAAGCGAAGAATGGAAAAACTCGGAGCTGTCCTTAACCGACGTCGTTTTCGGCATTGCCGGGTCGGCCCAACTCTGGAAGCGTCGCAAGGAGTACGTCAGACTCTGGTGGCGTCCAAATGACATGCGCGGCCACGTTTGGTTGGAAGAGAAGGTTCCGGAAGAAGACGGTGATTCGGCCTTGCCGCCGATCATGGTCTCCGAGGACACGTCTCGGTTCCGGTACACCAACCCGACGGGTCACCCGTCAGGGCTCCGCATCTCCCGCATAGTCTCCGAGTGCTTCCGCCTCCGCTTGCCACGCGTCCGTTGGTTCGTCCTTGCCGATGACGACACCATCATCAATGCCGAGAACCTCGTGGCGGTGCTCGGCAAGTACGACCCTTCGGAGATGGTCTACGTGGGAAGCCCCTCCGAGAGCCACTCGGCCAACACGTACTTCAGTCACTCCATGGCTTTCGGTGGTGGGGGTATCGCTATCAGCCACCCTCTCGCCGAAGCCCTCTCTGAAATGCAAGACGAGTGCCTTGACAGATACCCAAAGCTCTATGGAAGCGATGACCGACTCCATGCCTGCATTACTGAACTTGGTGTCCCTCTAACCAGAGAGCCTGGCTTCCACCAGGTAACATCTATCTTGAAGAGCATTGCTTAATTGGTTAAATGGGTTTGTTCTGGTGTATGATATTAGATTATTAGGTGTGGATATGCATATTTCTATATATTTTGTAGAGCATTGCTTAATTGGTCAAATGGGTTTGCTCTGGTAGTATTATATTAGGGGTACATATGCATATTTCTATCTGTTTTGTAGAGCATTGCTTAATTGGTCAAATGGGTTTGTTCTGGTAGTGTGGTATCAGGGGTACATATACATTTATCTATCTAAATTTGTAGAGCATTGCCTAATTAGTCAAATGGGTTTGTTCTGTTAGTGTGATTAATTAGGCATACATGTGCATATTTCTGTCTATTTTGTAGAGCATTGTTTTATTGGTTGAAATGGGTTTGTTCTGGTAGTGTGATATTAGGGGAAATGCGCATGGTCTTCTGTCTTCTCATCCAATAGCACCATTTGTGTCCATTCACCATGTTGAAGCTGTTGACCCTTTGTATCCTGGTTCCACCTCTCTACAAAGTTTGAAGCTCTTTACACAGGCTATGAGACTCCAACCCACCAGCTTTTTGCAGCGGTCCATTTGTTATGATCGTCGACGCCGTCTTACATTTGCAGTCTCGCTTGGTTATGTTGTGCAAGTGTTTCCACATATTGTGCTCCCTCGTGACCTTGAGCGCTCAGAGCAGACTTACTCTGCTTGGAATGGGATAAGTGACAGGAATGAATTTGATTTCGATACCAAGGACCCTTATAGATCTGTTTGTAAGAAGCCTATCCTCTTCTTCTTGAAGGATGTTAGGACCCAGGGTAATGCTACATTGGGCTCATATATGCGGACTAGAGCGAAAGATGAGTTCAAGAGAAAAGTTTTCTGCTTTCCCCGATCCCGGCATTTGTGCAATCTGCGAAAAATTCAGGTGTTGGGCTATCCACTCACCAAGAAATGGCATTTGGTGTGTTTCCTCACTCAGCTGTTTTTTTATTTTTCATGTGCACACTGTTGGCTTGTCTGTCTGTCCTAGTTTTAGTGATATCTTGAATGCCTTTCTCACAGGTACCACGCCGGCTATGTTGCAAACTGAACCAAACAAGTGAGGAAGTCCTTAGATTGACAGTGGGACAGTGCGCTCTGGGAGCCCGGTTCTATACTGAGCCTAAATGACTATTTGGTGGATGGTGGAGCTTGGTATACTCTCAATCAATTTGGATTTTGGACATGATCATCACTTGCTGCTATCTGTTCGGCTGATGTCTGGCAAATTCTGAAAACATGTGCTTGCAGATATGAGAGTGCTTCATTGAACACAAAAAAGTTGAAGACAAGCATTCGGCTTGGTGATTACATTCTTTGCCTTCAATTTTGTTCAGAAGGTATCTAATCATAAATTGAGATATAACATCTTCTACTTGCTGATTAAGTGAGACAAAGTGGTAGCTTTTAACAAATAAGATATGCAAACTAGTGATAATTTTATTGAACCTTTGGTCGTGAGCTTCTGTTTCTCTTTATTCCTTTTGTTCCTTGGTCGTGGTGTAGCTACATTTACTCAAGAGAACTTTCAATTTATGGCCCAATGGTTGAAATGATTTGACCAAATTAGAAAGGCTGTGGGCAGATCATCATCTAAAGTAAGAATGTTAAGAATTCTTACATATAGTACATATCTTGTTATGCCCATGGAGCTGCTTGAGTCAAGAAAATGAGCATTGTTTACAAGTAAAACCTCCTGCTTAAAAAATGATTTAATAATTGAATTTGGAATGTGCATAAATTGATGGCGATATAATTGCTGACTTATGTTTGTTTGTTGGTTCAACGGGACTTATGACAAATTAAACATGAATTTGAGGTCTTGATACAGCCCCTTGGGTTAGAGAATAGGACTTCCTTGTGGATAAACCTGAGACTTGTAAATATTGAGGAACTTAAGGTTGAAGAGTGAGAGAGTGGCAGGTTTGAAGGTGATGTATTGATATAGTTCTTATGATGTCAACATAGTTTCAGGCTTTCAGCAACTTGATGTTGGCTGTATAATTCATTTTGCCAATTAGCTACATTATAGATATAGCCACTTGATATTGCCTGATTTTAAAGAAAAGCCCATCTAGAGAATAAACTCAATTACGTGCAAGTAAACTTCTTTGGTACTTAATGGACTTGTCTTTGTTCCCCTTATTATGTGAAAATATGGTTTCCTTTGCTTGTTTCCAAAGTTTGTCAAGTATGGGAGCTCTTTTAGTTGAAATGACACTGAAAGAGCTACATGTTTTTCGCCCACCAATATAATCCTTTTTTTTTTTGTTAACATTAGAGAATTTAAACTTTATACACCTCTATTGAACTTTCTATCTGTTTAGTATTTGTCTACTAGCTATTAGAAGCGCATAAAGCATTCACTATGAAGTTCAAGTCTAGCATTAATTAACAAACATCCATTTTAGTTAACATATGCATTGTATTTGCCAAAATATATCATAATTTTCAGAATAATTTAGGTAAGCTTATATACTATAATCTTAATGAGTTTGAAGCTGAAGGATGTACCCTCCTACTGAAGATATTAATGACTTTTGGTCTTTCTGTTGATTTAATGTATTTGGTAGGGATTATCTGTATTTAGTTGGTGATGATGTCATGGATAGGACTTCATGGCTATAAGAGCAGAGTGGAAATTGCATGTTGATGAACCGACGATTCTTATACATGCTTATGAAGTACGGCAATTTTACAAAGTTGGTGATAACGTTGAAGTCTACTAGCATGAGCGGTAGGGGTGGGCACGGTGCGGTCCGGCCCAGTTCTCCCCCCACACCGGCACTGCACTGTAGAGGACAATACGGTGCGGTGCCGGTGTGGGAGAATTGTTGCAGCAGAACTTGACCAAACCAAACTGTAACAGTTCCGGTCCGGTCTAGTGCACTGTTTCTGTTTTGGGCTTTTTAGTCTGAGCCCAATTAAAAATTTGGGCCAAAAAATAATCAACCATACTACTATACCATCCTGTCATGTTCTCACTTCTCATTTCATAACAAATTAACATGCACTCATAAGCTTTTCACTGCACCACAGTTCAAGAAACAAACGACAGAAAATTAAAATCCAAGAGAAAACAAAGCCACAAGCTAGCAAATCAAATTGGTAACCAGAAACTAGACCATAAATAGCAGCTAAGGGCCTGCCAGACATATTATGGTCTACAATCAAACATACCCTGTAATTTGACACAATAAAACACATCACAACACAATAAAACACAAATTTGCTTATACAGTATACAGATATGTAAAGAGGATTCACAATATGGATCAAAACAACCCATTAATCAATAATTACAAAATTTCATATTCCCCAGCCAGCAAACACCATAAATCACTCATTGTCTTCAAATAAACCTTGCCAACAGCCATCAAATACACCATAAAACCCCTGCCAGCAGCCATCAAACCCCGAAATCAAACCCCACATTAAGTCATTAACTATAAACCCTAATTTAAAATCGAAATTGCAAGGAAGAACAAAAAAATTGCACAAAAATTATAGAATAACCTTAATAGAAACCCAAACCCGAAATCAAACCCCAAATTGCAAAGAGATGACAAGATGAGAGAGTGAGAGATGAGAGACAGAGATGATAAACTGACAGAGAGAGACGCGAGATGAGAGATGAGAGTGAGAGAGATAGTTACCTGAGACGACGCCGACGAGATGTACCGGAACAGCTCTTGAGTGGTTGAATCAGATGACTGCGATTCGCGAGTGAGAATGAGAGATGAGAGACAGAGATGACTAGATGAGATCATGAGAGATGCGAGATGAGATCATGAGAGTGAGAGAGATGGTTACCTGAGATCGAGTGTGAGAGCTGAGAGTGAGAGACTTGGCTGCGTGAGAGCAGAGATTTGGCTGCGTGAGAGAGGAGAGGCAGAGACTGAGATGAGAGTGACTGAGTGAGATTGGCTGCGTGAGACAGAAATCGAATTGGGGCTTTAGGGTTGGGGACCGGGTTAATCCGTAATTGGGTAGGGAAATTGGCTAAATGGCCAAATGGGTAAATTGGTAATTGATTAATCTAATTAGTAATTAGGGTTTGACTTTTTGAGGGTTTCATTTGATTTTGGGGTTTCAACTTTCAATTGAGGTTTCATTTAATTTTGGTGTTTTAATTGGGGTTTAGAGTATAAGGTATTTAGGGTATATGATATAGTCTTATAATAAGCTTATAAACATATACATACAAAAATTATAAGTTAGGATGTACTATAATATTATAAACTATATATTATATGGGTACTATCAAATATATAATTAATATTTCAATTAGGGTTTAAATTGGTAATTTGTAATTGACTAATCTAATTGGGGTTTGAGGGTTTCAATTGGGGTTTAAATTGGTAATTTGTAATTGACTAATCTAATTGTCTTTTTTGAAGCTTGTGAAAGCGAAATGTTTTTGAAAATGTTGCTTGACTAATATGCTATACTGTTGGAGAGATGGTAAGGTTGTACCAAGTGTTTTTAATTTTTTTTTTAAAGAGAGGAGAGGAGACTCGAACTCAGAACTTCAACCTCACCAATTGGAATGGTAAGACTGAAGTGGTTAAAGCAAACATTTTATGCACATTGTAGCTTATATAGCAATGCTTATGTGTTCAAAAGCCACTAGAGAACTGTAGAGAAAGAATATATAATGTGTGTAGATATATCATTGAAAAGCAATTGGTATAGACTATAGTCCTTCTCCTTCAACCAAGTACTCGGACCACACTTGATGACCAAAAAAGAAAAGAAAAGCAATTTGTATAAATCGTTGTGGTTTCGATTTTAGATTGTGGAACCGTTATAAGGTTTTGTTGACTTTTTACCAGTTTGGACGGTGGACTGCCTTTTTAGGTCCAATAGTTTGAGCATTTTAGATTTGAGGACCAGGACACGAGGGTAGACTTTTTCTTGGACTGGGCTTGGTATGGGAGTCGTCAAAATTTATGTGTCGCCTGAAGCTCTATTTAATTTTGAATCAAGGCCCTCATGTCCATGACCAGGACTTAAGGAGGATAGAGTATATGTAAGCAGTAAGCATTTGACCATTAATTTTTTTTTTTAATTTTTTAAACTACAAAAAGTTAAAACAAAAAGAAAAGAAATCACCACGTCCCATCCTGTGGACATGGATGGTAGGAATTCCCTAGCTGTACCTTAGGGTGGAAGCCAAAAAGTTTTTTTGGTGGGATTAGGAATCCAAATATCTTAATAATGAGCTTAAATAGTAATTTATTGAGCTAGTTAATCTAGTTTTGAGAGGTCTCAAATTCAAATTTTCTCACCCCCGTATAAAAAAGAGAGTAATTTACTGGGTTTAAATAGAGTCCTATTTTATGCTAACTAAGAAAGTACCCTTGGGTTCCAAATATTGAGGGGTTTTTTTTTTTAAAAAAATTCTCTTATGATCATGTATAGGAATGGAAGGCAATAAATTGGAAAAGATTGTTACATGTATTTTGTTTGATCTAATAATAATGCAAACATAACACTATATATAGTGTGTGTGACAGTTTGAGGGTAGGTCGGTGTAAAAATAAGAAAGAAGAGATAGGAGAGCATGTTAGGGGCCAGCTCAGAGGTGAGAAGTAGTAGACGAGTAGTGGTATTAATTAATAAAAAAGGAAAAGAAAAACAAAAATGAGAAGTGGTTAAAAACGAGAAAGGTAAGATAATAGGAGAAGCAAGTGGCATGTGGAGTGATCGGGGGGGATGGGGGTGGGAGGGTAGATGCCAGGCAGTTAGGGGTTTCTGAAATCCGGGAGAAACGCCACGCACGTTCTCTCTCTCTCTCTCTCTCTCTCTCTCTCTCTCTCTCTCTCTCTCTCTCTCTCTCTCTCTCTCTCTCTCTCTCTCTCCCTTTTCCCAAACTCTTATCCCATTAGATTCATTCACTTTTACTCTTACCCACCCTTCCTATAATCCTGTCCTTGTCTACTTTCTATATTTCCCTCTATTCTTCCTTGTTCAGTTAATTTTTTATTTTTCCTATTTCAGTAAATTATATATTTCATTTTATTCACCGACAGTTAATTCAATGAAGGTCATGGATTTGGATTTCTACTTTTTTTTTTTGTTCGTTTTACTTTTTTAATCATAATCATGTAATATAAATCCAATACTAATACATTTATACATAATTTTACCTGAACAGTTGTTTAAATTTATTGTGTTATAATATGTTAACTAATCTTAACCTCTTATTTTCGACCCTAAAGCCTTTATTTGTGATACAATATATTAAAAAGAGTCATATTTTCTAATCATATTAGCTAACATATCAATTGCATGGTTAGCATTAGTCTTTGGTGATTCTAAGGGGTGAAACGAATTAAACAACATTTTACCAAGTGCTAGCTGCCTCCTTTTATTGCATGGGCATATGCATCCATGTTAGAATCCGGTGGTCTAATAAAATTTTCATTTGAGCAACAGATCGAAGATGGTTGTCATGTGATGGCAGCCAAGTTCCCTTCCTACTCATCATGAAGAAAAAAAGAAAAAAAAAAAGGTTCCCTTCTAACTTGTGCCATTATATTATATTTTTACTAAATTAATTAAAAAGAATCATACACACAACGAAGCAAAAACTTGTTGGACAAATAATACCAGAATCAGATCGCTTAGGCTTAGTAAGTTCATTCCATGTGTATCTATATTCTGTTCCTTGATTCATGATTATATATATATAGCTCACCAAATTGAGAATAGTCTTAATTAATTATTTGTTTGCAAAACTCGATCTCCAGCTAGCCAGCTCCTCAAATGTAATTAATACCTTAATTTAATTCGTTTTAACATATAATTAGTACATTAGCTTAATTAATTAATACATGCATGCATGCATGCATGCACATATATTACACAAGCGTATGATTGCCACAATGATCGATATAGATACATTTGGTTTGCTCGATCAGCATCATCATGATGAGGTTGAGATCAGTACTGTATTTAATGTGTCCCACAATGTGTTAATGCGATTAAAAGTTGGAATGGTTACCATTTGATCATGAGGTTTGTTTGTGTGAATCAAACATGCAAGTTTAAAATGGAAAAAATGAGTTGCACACAGGAGTTGTTCGCTGTCATTAAGTGTTAATTTTGAGCATATAATTATCAATTAATTGCTGCTGGCATTATTGTTGTAAAATAGGCTCTCTCTCTCTCTCTCTCTCTCTCTCTCTCTCTCTCATATATAAATATATGTGAATGATGAATTCCTTATACATATCGATGAACCTGAGAACCTCCCTAGAGCTCCAATCACATGGGACTTATTAAGCATGTCAGATGGAGATGGGACCGACCAACTTTGTTTAAACTAAAGTCGTATCTGACAACATCACAACCAGTCCCTCCTCCCTCCAGGTTAATTCAAAGTTTCCATGTGGGATTAAAATTTAATTCCCTCTTTCCATCATATCATTACTCAATAGTCACTTTATTAATTAACAATAAATATACAATTTTGTATGAGGTTTGAGATTTGAGGATAGAGAAAGAGGAGCGTGTAGACTGTGTAGTATAATTTAATTGCTCGCGATAAAGATTAAAGCCGCAGCAGATCTTAGCAGCCAGAGAGAGTGTGGTTGGGTTCAATTTTAACCATGGTTAAGTCTCAAGTGTACATATTCTTATTCCTGTGCTAGTAGGTATGCCCAGGTTTTCGAGTTTGTTCCAGCTCATAAATTTGTATAAAGGATGTCAATTTGGATGTAAGAAAAAAAAAAAAAAAAAATTAAAAAAAAAAAAAAAAAAAAAAAAAAAATTCTTCTACGACTCTCTTAGGTTGGAATAATTCTCACAGATAATCTATCTGATTACGTAATTAGTTATTGTTAAAAGAATCTTATATATATCCATTGCAGAAAATTTTATAATAGAAATTTACATGCTAAATAATTACTTTTTAACTTTAAAAATTGACAAATTTAATTCTTAACAATAGAATTAAAATTTATAAGCGGTGATCATATACATATAAATTTCTACTTTAGATGAATATCTTGTTGCAACAAGAATTTATTTGTGTGAGTTGGTTGAAGAGTGTGAGGAGTTGAGGGGAGGGGGGCAAAATTTGGTGCTGGCCAGTTATGGTAAAGTGAAAGCAAAGTCCAATTGGACAAGGGCACACCCACAAGAGAGGGATTGTAGGGTCAATTCAAAGAGACATTATTGGAATGGCAAAGAAAGATGGCCCTGGATTTTTATTCCTAAAGATGGATGTGAGGGTTGGGAATAGCTATGCCTCTTGCTGGCTCTTCTTTTCAGTTTATTTTGAGTTTTGTACTGTATTATATTATGTATTTTTTTTCTTTTATATACGAGAAACTTTATATCAAATAATTATTGTATGACATAATTATTTTTTTTTGTCTTTTTGATATTGATATATTCACCTTCTAATTATTATTAGGATGTGATTTTCGCTATCCACTATTAGGTCACCCACTAGGGTTCAACAATAAGAAAAAATAGAATTTAGTTTGAGCATTCAAATGCCCAATGAATGTTCTCTAAGGGTTCAAACACTCGATAAACTGTATTTTTATAATTTTGACAAAAGAAAATTGGATGCCATTTACTAGATTAAATTAGATGGTGATTAATTAGCTAATATGTTGACTATTGAATAGCTTAAAATTTTTTGATGCCTTCATTAGCTAAATATTCTATCGATTATTACTATTAGATGTGAGTATATGTTATAGAATGAATGGTAAAAAAAATGGGACTCAATTTTATAAATCTAGATCCTCCACTTGGTTTTTTTGGCAGCTGTAGATTTGTAGGCTTGAACAATGAAAGGAAGAAAAGAGTAAAATATAGAGGTAAATGGTATTGACAATTATTAGCAGCAAAGTGAGAGCCGCTGACAACACAGCATCTCATATAGTTTTATCTCTCCTTTTCTCTCTCACTTAATCATCATCATCACCCTCATAATCGTCATCTCTCCATTCATTCATTTCTTTCTCTCTCTTCATTTATCTCTCGCCCCCCACAGCCCATCCACTCTTTCTGTCTTTTCCTTTCTCTCCTGTCTGTCATTTTTGCAGAGCGAGCCCGCAGTGCAGTTGATGGGGATGATGATGATGATGATGGTGATTCTCATGCCCTTCTCCTCATGCTCATCACCACCACCACAACCTCTTCCTTTACCGCTTTCATCTTTTCCCTAATTATTTATTCGTTGGTTTGTTTATTTTTGGGTTTGTTTAAGCAACCCACAAAGGAATAAAAATCAAATCTGAAAGAGATAGAGAGAGTAGTAGTAGCAGTACTACGGAGACGGTGAAAGTCCAGAGCCAAAGCCAGAGCCAGCACTAACTCATAGGAATTCACTTTCTGCCTCCTATCTTTCATCTTTCCAGTTGTCTAATCCTCCCCTTTTTCTCCCTTCTTATCTTTCACCAACCTTCCCCTTTGTACCCACTTCAATTTTTCCCATTACCCATTACTCACCTCCCTCTCTCTCTCTTCACCGCTTAGTGAGAGAGAGTGAGAACAATTAAGCAACTGCAACTGCAACAAGAAAAACAAGAAGAAGAAGAGATCCACCGCTTAATTAATGTACCGCTATACCGGCTGCGGAGCTAGAATTCATTGGGATTAATACGAATTAGGCACAAAGTGGAGGATTATGCAGCAACCAGGAGGAGGAGGAGGAGCTTCCCAATCCCAATCCCATTACGTGTCAGCTGAAGAGATGAGCACTCCTGCTGCTCCTTCCATGGCTGGAGAAGCAGCAGCAGCAGACCCAGCTCAGCTCGTGGAAGCGGCCTCGCCTATCAGCAGCAGGCCGCCTGCATCCGCCGCCATCAATTTGGACGAGCTCATGACTCTCTCCGGCGCAGCTGCTGCCGAAGATGCAGCGGATCGAGGCGGCGGAGGAGGAGGGGACGGTGGGGGCGGTTCCGGAGGGAACCGATGGCCGCGCCAGGAGACTTTAGCGCTACTCAAGATTAGGTCTGAGATGGATGCGGCGTTCCGTGACGCCACCCTCAAAGGTCCCTTATGGGAAGATGTCTCCAGGTATATATTCCCAATACGAATTTTTTTCTTTTTCTTTTCTTTTCTTTTCAAAACCAAATCAAATTCCAAATTACAAAAATTTAATTCGTTTCTTCTTTTGGGTATCAAAATTCATTTATTTTCTTTCCCATTCGGCATTCCCAATACTGAATCACTGATTATAGTTAGATGGGTTTTTTCGCAAAATTCCTCTTGAGAAAATGAATCATTCTGCTATTTCTGCATACATACAATTCACACACACACAGAGAGCCAGCCAGAGAGGCAGAAAGAGCCGCACATGGGACATGGCCTTCTATCTCTTTCCATCACGATTCACGAGTTGGGCATCTTTCCTTTCTTTTCCTTCTTGGAATATAGAGCGGGGCTCAGATCCACTGCATGACTTGTAGCCAATCCCCCTTTTTTGTCTCCTCTTTAAAAATAATTTTTTATTTTATACAAATTTGAAAATCCCGATAAGATTTCCTTTTTTTACCCTTAAAATAAATCATTTAATTTTTAATGGGGAGAGAAATAGACCAAGTGAGGGACCGTGGGAGCCTGGGAGGTTCTTTCTTCTTTGTCTTCTTTTCCCCCCTCTCAAGTCATTGTTGGGAAGATGACGGTTTGTTTATTTTAATGGATATTAATGCTTCTTTTTATTGTACAAATAATAAATATATATATATTTATATGCAAGTGAGTGAGTGCATGGTTGCGTACATTTTTAGGAAATTGGCGGAGTTGGGATACAAAAGAAATGCCAAGAAATGCAAAGAGAAATTCGAGAACGTGCACAAGTACTACAAGAGAACTAAAGAAGGCCGCGCGGGTCGTCAAGACGGCAAGAGCTACAAGTTTTTCACCGAGCTGGAGGCTCTCCACGGCACCACCGCCAACGTGTCGGCTTCTCCACCGGTCCACCACGCCACCCACACCGCCGCCAACCCGGTTTCCGTTGGATTTGGGTCCATCAGCAACCCGATGCCCATCTCATCGTTCCGAATGTCTCCTACAATCCCGTCATCTCAACCTGCTACTATGGGAATGTTCGCTACAGATTTCGGTACTGCAACTGTAGCTGCAACTGCAACTGCAACTGCACCGGCTTCTGCATCAACCGCCGCCCCAATGGGCATAAGCTTCTCATCGAATAGCACATCATCTTCGCCGGGCTCTGACGATGACGACGATTTAGAAGGAGAGCCATCGAACACCGGGGTTAGCCGGAAACGCAAGAGAGGAGGGAGCAGTACAAGAAAGATGATGGAGTTTTTTGAGATTCTCATGAAGCAGGTGATGCAGAAGCAAGAGGCCATGCAGCAGAGGTTTCTGGAGGTGATAGAGAAGAGAGAGCAGGACAGGACGATAAGGGAAGAGGCTTGGAAGCGCCAGGAGATGGCCAGGCTCACCCGTGAGCACGACCTCATGACTCAGGAACGAGCCATCTCTGCTTCTAGAGATGCTGCCATTATTGCCTTTCTACAGAAAATTACTGGCCAGACAATTCATTTACCTCCTCCTGTCAACGTTCACGCCGCCCCACCGCCACCTGTGCCGCCATCGGTGTCTGTCGCCACACCGCTGCAGCCACCTCCGCCGCCACATCATCAACAGCAAATACATCAACATGTACAACAGCAGCAGCAGCAACAACAACAACAAGTAGTACCTCATCATCAGCAGTCTCAAAGTGCTCAAGGACTCACAAGGCATCATCAGCAAGCATCGAATATTTCTACCGAGGTAGTCATGGCTATCCCGGAACAGCAGTTCCCGCCACAGGAGATCCATGCTAGTGGAGGAGGGAGCTTCGAACCAACCTCCTCCTCATCATCATCAAGATGGCCAAAGGCAGAAGTTCTGGCGCTCATAAAATTGAGGAGTGGGCTCGAGTCGCGGTATCAAGAGGCAGGGCCAAAGGGTCCACTTTGGGAAGAAATCTCCGCCGGTATGCAGCGGATGGGGTACAAGAGGAGTTCCAAGAGATGCAAGGAGAAATGGGAGAACATCAACAAGTACTTCAAGAAGGTGAAGGAAAGCAACAAGCAACGCCCAGAAGATGCAAAAACGTGTCCCTACTTTCACGAACTTGATGCACTTTACCGGAAAAGGATACTTGGCGGTGGCGGTGGTAGCAGCAGCTCATTGGGTAACCAGAATAGGAGTCAGCAGGAGAACCCCAAATTGGATTCAGCTACAAAGCCCCCAGATAGGAGTACTACTACTACTACTCAGGTCCAACCAAGCCATGTAGCTGCACCACAAACACAACAACAGACAGTAGCCACTGAATCAGAGAACAAGAATGGAGATCATAGCACAAATGCGGAAGCAAGCAACACAGGTTTGCCAGCAAGCCTCTTTGGAGAGGGAGCGGAAGAGGCGGCCAAGAAGGTAATTAAAGTTATTCCATACATAAATAACTTAGTATATATATATGGTGCTAAATTATGTCCAAAAATCGGTTGTTTGCTTTTATGCAATGAGCATTGGATACATGCTGATTATTGTGTTTGCATTTGAAGCCAGAAGACATTGTGAAGGAGTTGATGGGGCAACAGGAGCATGATCATAATCATCATCAACAACAACAACGGCCGCAACAATTAGTAGTAGATGACTATGATAGGATTGAGGAAGCTGATAGCGACATGAATCTGGACCGAGACGAGGACATGGAAGACGAGGACGATGAAGATGACGAGGAAATGGAAAATGAGAGGAAGATGGGGTATAAGATAGAGTTTCAGAAACAGAACACAACGGGCACATCCAATGGGGGAGGAAATGGGGCACCCTCCTTTTTGGCCATGGTTCAATAACGTACGTACGATTCATCCTCATCCTCCTTAAACTGTACAATAATGTACGTACGTATCTACTACGCCTGTTCAGAAGCTCAAGTAAGATATATACCTATAACATCTACCTGGGCTGATCATCAAATCCTCATAATACTAGTTCGATCTCATTCCATTTTTTTTTTCTTGTTTTTCTTAAATATTTTTCATTACTTCGATCTCTCCTTTGATCATCACCATCATCTTCTTCTGATTTTTGTTGTTCTCTAGCTTGGTCGCCATCTTCTTCTTCTTCTTGTTCTACTTCTTGTTGGGTAGAATGTATAGCTTTTCTAAGATGAATTAATATCTTGGATTGGCAGTATCATCATCATCGTTACATCATGTCACTGTACTACTTGTATCATCAGTTTTTCCAATTTATTGATTTATTGGCGAATAAAGAAACCGTTTCAAGGAAAAAACGGGAAGGGACTGGATTAAGACAGAGGGGAATAATAAGCTTGCTCTGAAAGTAGCTAGCAAACAGTACTATCTTCATATCATAATTGTCGTTATTGAGATCATACAGAAGAAAAACAAAACAAGCCTGCATGGAAAGAAAAGAGAAGTGGACAGTTTCATCAGAAGCAGAAGCAGATGAATTCAGTATTCTTTTTTTTTTTTTTTTTTTTTTTTTTTTTTTTTATTTAAGCNTCTTGTTATAATTAAGCTTTGAGTTCTTTGTAACTTGCTTGGTTTGAATGCAATGAACAAACTGAGCTCTCTAGAATTCATCTTCACTATTCAAATTGTGCAATATTTAATAACCCTTAATTTATATCATTTTTCTATGTTTGTAATGTTTTATAAACAGAAAATTTCACTATGCACACCAAAACACTTATGGTTTACAAATGCAGTTACACCCTTAAATTTTGATGGATTAACGTTTTAATTATTTCTGTCGGTTAAATTTGTTTGTACATGAAAACAAAAACTAAATGATAATTGATGAATAGTAGTCAGACAATTAATGGGCATAGCTAGTGATGCCAGCTAATGTGAGGTTTTCACATTACTAGTAGACTTTTAAGAAATGGTGGGGGGGGGCTTTGGCCGAACATGGTGGCATGGTGTGGTGGTGGTGTTGGCCAGGCCATTTGGCTGCGCGCCACGTCATCATCTGATAACAGGATAGAATTAATTTGTCAGTGTCAGTGATGACGATCTCTCTGTATATATTAAATTCTCAAGGGTTGACCTTTTTATCTTATACTATTACTTACCCTGTTATTAATTTAGAAAGGGGTTGCGTTTAAGATATATTAATCTTTGGTTTGCTTATTGTTATCTCAAGCACTCCAGCGACTTTCTAAGCCTCAAAATTAAGTTTTCAAGCCACATGTTTTTGTTAGGAACCCCTCATAGTTTAGGACTTCAGTTTTTTGTCCTTGTGGCTTGTGGTTAATGTTAGTCTTGTGTATATATATATATGTACTCTTCTCACATAATAAAATCAAGTTTAACCTTTCTACAGTTTTCACCATTTGTTCAGACTTTGAGACCATTTTAATCATCTTTCTCTTCTTTAATTTGTTAAACAAATTCCATCTCAGTATTCCTAAATATTCAACGTGCATCATAAGTTCTTAAATCTCATGAATCATTGAATTTTTTTAATTGCATTTTACAAAGTATAGATATTAACTATTAAGCTGTACTAGCTAGCTAGCTAGCTAGTTTTTTTATTTCTTATTCTTTTAGTTCAAATTTTGGGAGAGCTAAACTGGATTAATGAAACCTTGGTGGTTAGGAAACCACCCATCAACATGCATGTACTAGTCAACATTAATTTAGTGATGATCATGTCTCTCTCTCTAGTGGAAATTAAAGTTTGATCACAATCTCAAAGCTGGAACTCAACATCATAAATAAAAGAAAATTACATGGTGGTTGATGCATGTCAAATTTTGGTTCGATCTTTAGCACTGTCCCTAGCAACTAATTATTATTCGACTAAAAATTTAAAGTGACACCGGTGTAGTACCAATCAAATGAGAATGACTAAACAAAATTTGGTACCTTGCCCAACCAATACATGTTCGATCATGTTGTACTTGTAGTATTTTCTTTTTTATTTATATATATATATATCCCACATGCAAACATATTTTTCTTCTTTATTCCACACTCATTCTGATCTTGATTATTCCATGTCTTTATAAGCCTCCGAATTCCATCATGTACTGCTGCTATGCATATTGCAATATCTTTCACTTTTATGTGCTGTGTAATAATGAGTTCGAAACAATATAATACAAATAAAGAAGTTCACTAAATAAATACAGCACATGGGGCAAGAGTGGCTTGGTTGGTGTTGGTGGAGGTATTTACACATAATTAATGAAAGTCCCCAGCCTGTACTCTTTTCTTTTTCCGATATCTATATATTCTTTCTGCACCACTATTTTTTTTTTTTTTAAATTTCCCTTTACCTCACTCACACTTTTACTTTTACATAATTGCAATTCAAATTATTTATAAATATACACATGAATGATAAAAGAAAAATTAAAATTACCCAACACTGTATTAGCTGAAACTTGAAAGCCAGGTAATACTAAAACATGAATGTAATTAATTAATATTTATTGTGATCAAATGGTATGTTAATTAATATAACAGTTTTGAAATTTGTTTATTAATTTGTTTATATAAGTTTCAATCGAGATGTACACCCTATGAAAGGCTGTGCGAATGCGATGAGATTCCTTCCTTTTAAATATCACGTGTGCTGTCTACTGTCAAGTTGTTTTAGTGCGTGGCTGAAAACCAAAGCATATAGGTTATAGTATTACTGTATTAGTATCACTTCACTTTCTTCTTTCAGCAAACTCACCACCGTCACTAAAAATGAATTGTAATCTTTTTTTTTTTTTTTTTTTTTTTTTTTCCATTCACTTCGCTCCCTGTTTTTCCCCTGTGGTCCTTGAACATTGGATATAGAATGACAACTCCCAAATCATGTGGATTTCAGGTATATGTCTGCAGTTCATTTTATTATTATTCAGTACCACCCTTTTTGACCTAAGCATATGCTTAGCAGCATTTGTCCAAACATGTGTGACCGACTATCATCCGTAATTCGTTCTTTAAATGTTTTATGAACAACTGTGAATCAACCCTAATGGATGTTTAATCCCACACAACCTTAGCAAACGGGACGCAGAATAATACCTCATCAGCAAACCTGCATCAAAGTTTATGCTTTCTTTAAAAGTAATCAAGGGCCAGACTCATAAAATGAGAAAAAGACCAATTCTACATTCATATCAAACTCAAAATGGAAAGCAATTTTCCACTGCCTCAGTGTCAAAACAACATCTTTTTGAGAATTGAGATCCAGAGAAAACATTACAAAACTGAGTTCCTAGGAGGCTCCAGGGAGATTAATCCTAATAATTAGGGATGCCCTGCCCCACTACAAATCCTGCTTGCTCTTACTTCTTTTCATCTTTGCCTTAAACCTTGACTTCACCATGAGCGTCTGTACCGTATTTACAAAGTTCCCAACTGCCATTAAAACTAACAGTATGCCGCAAAAACTTACCTGCCAAAAATATTTTTTCCATTACATATGCACTGACAGATATGAATTACACCAAGTTCTCTCACGGATTTAGTGAAAATAATGTTACCCTCCTGTTTTTGGAAATTACAGAGAGCTCCCCTCTTATAGTGAATTTAAGGAGAACCTTTATGTTGTACATCCCATTTGGCTTCTTAATTCAAAGAATGTTTCTAATAAAACATATTTTGGATTACAAGTACAAATTTAATTTGGTTCGGTTCGGTTAGATTTTGAAGGTAATACAATATAGGAGCAAATGATAATCTTTTGAAACTCAGAAATGAAATTTAGACATCAGGTAGAAAAGGAAAGTTGGCAGAAAGTCTTCAAAAGTAGATTAAAGAGGTGAGCTCTGTGTAATTTCTGAAAACAAAATGGAGATCTCTGAATATTCACTAACCCCCGGTCAGGTTGGTATTAGTTACTCTTTCAATTTTATCCTTGTTCACATAAATCAGAGAAGTTCTAGTACAAAATTACCTGCCATTCAGAAGCAACCCCAACCAAAGCAGTCTTAAGCAACAGTAGCCCGACATATGCCTCAAAACCCTAATACAATACAAACAAGAACAAATATTCAACTATCATTGCAATCAAGTCACTGGGCTAACCTTTTTTCGAAAAAAAAGTTCGATTCAAATAAAAATCTGGGGTAGACCTAGCTTAGTCTGCATTACAATGCAAGAAAGCATCACCATTTCCCACCCACCCAGACACATATACTCAATACACGCACTTGCAAAATATGGTCAGCCTGTTTTCTACCCATAAAAAATCTGGTCAGCCCACTTCAGTTGACCTGAATTGTAGCAGTCCAACCCCAACCTTTTATGAAGCCATGCATAGGTCATCATATCAATTTATATTTCAACTTAACTATTGACATGAATTTCTATCTCCTATGAATTTGCTTGACTAATTCATTCTGCTGCATGTCATGTAAAACTCATAAGATGCATGATATATAAGTTAATGCAGACAAATCATCAGTAAATTAGGTTACGTTTAGTGTCAGTTAAATCATATCTATCAATCTTAAAGGAGAGATATCAACATGTTGTTTAATCACCTGCAATATAAAAAGTATTGGACATAGAAGCCACAATTGACCGTCTACACCAGCTGTTTCTCCCCAGACGACATCCATTCTCTTGGCCTGAAAATAAAAAACAAATATATAAACAATGACAAAAGCAGGCCTATATTTTTTAAGCAAACAATTAATCTTTAGAATGGCACCTTTCCCAATGCAATTCGAGTATAGAGTCTCTGCCGTTGATATCTATTTTGTAAAAGCATAGCAATTCCTTGCATCATAGCCCATTGTAGGAAAAGTTGTACCCCTCTCTGCCCAAGATTTCACTGATCTTTAACGATTCCAAAGCTGTTAGCATACAATAAAACAAAAGTTACCTGCTTCTGGGCACAATTTGGTTGTCCTTTAATCTCCCATGTTAGACTAACAAGGGCCATAACCATAGCGCAATAGTGATGGTATATCCACCTGAAAAAGCATATCAGTATCTTTCTGAAAGAGTTTGTAATTTGTATGTTCGGTCACATTACCAATTAACCAACTAAAGTAAATAGCCATGCATGACCATTTTGACAATATATCATATTGTTGTGAATTAAGCTTCAAGAGAAGAATAAGCAGACAATCCATGCATCCCACAAAAGGTATTAAATTCTCTATTTGGTAATCAATTGTAGTGCCAAGATATAAGGTTGACTATGAATCACAATCACAAATTAAGTTAACTTCTATTTATGCCCACCTTAATCCCAACACCAAAGGTGGTAAAGAGTAGCTCTTTTGGATAAAAATTTCTTCCCACCTCAATAATTGATACCTCACAAAAAGGTGAATTTTACAATACTTGGGACTAGGGAAAACAGATATTATAAGAAATGTACTAAGGAAATTACTTGCCATTTATGGATCCTAAAACAGGCCTTCAGAAAGTTTCCCATAGTCTGTGTGTGCTTCATTACAAGTGCTAGTTGAACCAATATAATTTGGGACCAATATATATCATACACAAAAAAAAAAACACGCACACGCACACACACACACACACAGCTTGAATTAATTTCAGCTTCATTACTGAAAAGAAATTATGGCAGGTCACTCAATCTTGGTTCTTTTATCTTGTAAACCAGTGTAGAGCAATAACAGCCTAGAAAAAGAAAAAGAAAATGTCAGGACAGATAATATGCATTTACCATGGACGAATATCACTTCCGTTTACTCTCAATATGTTTTCTCGCAATGCCAAGCCAGTGTAGAGGAACAACAGCCATGCCTAATAAGTATAAACTCAAAGTTGAATCAATAACGAAAACAAGCATTTAGATGGAAATTTGAGATCATTCTTATAACGAAAACAAGCATTTAGATAGAAATTTCAGATCATTCTTCAAATCAGATCAAGTGATTTGCATGTACCTGGTAAGCCTGAACTGGAAGTGCTGGCAAGCATCCATCCCAAATCCAAGATCTCAGAATAAGTAATGTTGTTGGGAAAAGAAGGAATAGCAGGGCAGTCCTATCCTGCTCCAAAGTAATATTATTGTAAGTGAAACTTCTCAAGCATTTCGCTTGACCTTCTTTGTAGTAACACAAGGTCACAAGTTGGAGAAGGTAACTATAGAAGATAAAGATTAAAGAGCAACCAAGTAGCATGAGGGGTAGCATACTATGTGGGTGAATTTTACTTGAAGGGATTAGAATTTAACCAATATAAACAAGGATTAAAAAAAAAAAAGAAGGAAAAAAAGCATTTATGAGATATACTTTCCATTGGGGATATGTTGAGCTGGCATGCCTCTATCCAAAGATTAGCATGACTCACTAACACGAAAGATGAAAATTTACAAGCACACTTATTTTATCGCTGATGGAAGAATCTACTCAACTAGAAAAGTTAGAATTCAATTCAAACTCAAGGGCCTTCAATTTGTATTAGAACATTATACCTGCTATCATCCAGGATAACTATGTAAAAGACGAATTAAAAGAAATTCAAAGGAGGAAAAAATAAATCCCTCAAATCATAGAGATTGTAACATTGTTTATGTATGTGCAGTGACAAAGTTTGAACCTCTGGCTTTCATGAAAAGGGAGAGTAGCTTTTTAGCCTTCATCATTGTAATTACTTGTAATTGTAGGCATGAATTCTAAGCACTGATTTTGCACTTAACATATTATTCCGATGTGAGATGAATATATTCCTTCAATTTCCATAACTTCTAGTGCAAGCTTTGAACAAAAGCTAAAAGCAAAACTGACTGGGGCAAAGCATAAAGCAATTTAAGAGAGCATATCACGTACTCTGTAAGCGTTGTATTCTTCTTTAACCTTAAGCTGGATGTCTTTGCTATTGGAACGCACGTTGATAGGACCAAGAAACATCCTCAGAAACCTCCCTCCTGCATAAATGTTAACCATTTAACAAAACCCAACAAGCCCAATCCAATTAATTAACACAAAATTAAAGAAAAAATCTTGAAACTAATGAGTAATGAGATGATTAATGAAAAGGGTACCCTGAGTTTTTCCAGGAAGAAACGAAGCGGCGTCCCCATCCACCAACACACATGTTGCCCTCTGCAAATCTTCTTCCAGCTGCCATTAACATATTCACAAAAAAACACCAATCAAATTCAATCCCAATCCCAATTCCAATTCCAATTCCAATTCCAACTTCATGCTTATTTAGAATCCCAGAAAACACAAAAACACGAAATGGGGTACGAACGGATCCGAGAAAGAAACTAAATGAGGCTTGAGCAATTTCAGTTTCTGGGTATTGCATGCAGGGACATGCAAGAGCAGCAGCAGCAAAGAGAAAGGAGAAAAGGGGACAAAGCGCTTGCCTTTTCAGCTAACTTGGGATCCAAGGCCTTGTTGGAGAGCAGTTGGGTCCGGAGGCGGCGAATGGAGGAATCGAGAGATTGGGCTCGTTGCCGGAGACCCAGTTCGTCGGCGGAGGCCCGGGAGACGAAGGACGCAGCTGAATCCTGCAGCTGCTTCACACCCTCCACCACTTTGCCCACTTCCACTTGTATGTCCTCACCACCACCACTGTTGGAAGAAGAAGAAGAGTTCCTCTTCGCATCTCCCATCTTCTTCTACCTTTGCTTCAATCGATTGTTTGATTGATTGATTCTCTGAACGCTCGGTGCTTGTTGGCGTTGTTTGGTTTGATTGGTTTCAATCTCAGAGAGTCGGAGAACTCCAGCGTCGTCCACGGTCCACCCGAAATGAAAATGTTATATGTGATGCATTCGTTTTTGGTTTCGGGAACATAACCCTCACAAACTCACACGCACACGCGCACGCACACACACTGCTACCCAACAAACTAGTAGCCCAGGTGATTGAATCTAAAAGGTCCCAAAGCTGAGGCATCTATCTTATTTTTATATTTTCATATAGTTTTTATTAATTTTCTATAAGCATATTATGTTTATTCTTAATTTCATTCGCATCTATTTTAAGGGAATTTTGAAAATAAGTCAAAATTTGGGATGGACATATTTATTGTTAGAGTTTTAGAAATACAACTCTTGAGTAGTTCTCCGGCGCTCCTCGAACTTTTATTGAGCGGTGCTTGAGAAGAGTTTAAGCACTATCTGATAAGAACTTAAGCATTATTTAAGAGTTAAATTTCTAAAAATCTAAAAAAGATGGCTAGAAATTTTCAATAAAAACAAAATATAGCTAGTTTTCAAAATTTCTTCTATTTTAATTGGACCATGAAAAAAATCATTTCACTCTCATTAGTACAATTTTTCTCACTCTCATTGTATAAGGTTTAGTATTTTTCTCTTTAGGGACAAATTTTAAATAATTGATGAATTAAATAGTAACTCATCGATGCATTGTATTGGATCCAACCATTGACTACAATAATTGCTCATCAGTGCTCAAAATTTATCTTTTAGGAGAACGGGGCTACTTACTCAAAAATCTAACGATTCATTAAATTTGAACTTTGTACATCTAATTTAGTTTATAGTCTATTTCATACTCACTATATTATCACTAGACCATAAATTTCTTTCTTGTTAATTGGCCCTAAAGTAGGGCATACAAAATTGTCAAAATTTTCAAAAAAATCTCAGATTTTTGCTTTAATGTTCCTACCACTTTTCTTTCGATTCTAATACTTCAAATTAATTTCTTAAGCTTCTAAAATCATGTTTAAAACCTCTAAATTCATCACCCAACTCCAAACAGACCTAGAAATCAAATTTACAATCAATAACACAAACCCCAAAATTTGCTAAGAATACCCCATCCGAATTCTTTTTCAATTTCTATGGTGTTTGTGATCTTATAAACATCCCTAATCATCCACTTAACCTCAAAACAACAGAAATTATCATTAAAATCAAAATCCAAGAAAAATTCAGAATTTTTTAAGAAATTTTGACAGTTCGTGTATCTTATTTTGGGGTCAATTGTTTAAAGTTTTAAAGTTCCGTTTTGAATGATTTTTATATGGTTATAAAGATGAGATGTATAACTTCAAAACAAGTATAAGATTTTTAAATTTGATGGAGATTTGATAGGTTAAAGTCGGGTTGAAGTTGAGAAAAAAAATTAAAAAATATAGAATCAAATTAAGACATGAAATCACAATTTTCCCCTCTATTTAATATTTGTTTATACACTTTCACGAAATTGACTATACGAGAGCAAATGTGAGATAGTTTGTGGATTAAAATTGCAAAAAAAAAAAAAAAAAAAAATCGTGAACCAAGCCAATACAAAGTGAATAATAAATAGACTATTTTGGCAAAATCCTCTAATAAATATATATACTCTTCTTAGTTAGACCTGCCAGTTGAATATGATGTCCAAAGAAATTAGATCGAGTTGAGGCTTCATTAGGTGTGGTCCACAATACGACTTGAACAAATCATTCTTCCTATCACAATTTTCGAAGCTGTTGGTAGAGTAATCATGATCAACATCTTTGTCATTCGTGTAGGATGTTCTATCACACTCAAATCTCTCATTGCATTCCTTTGCAGATCAACTTGTACTGGTTTAAGATATTGATCTCACTCTCACAACGTACAGGAGGTTGGGTATTAAAGGGCATTTGACGATATAATTTCATAAACAAACGTCAATTCAAGATCCAATATTTCTTTCCATGCTTATTATAAGATCCAAGATCCACTCTTTTCTCCTCTAAGTTTAGAGAGTTGAACAAAATGTTGTAGAACAAAGAAATCTGGTAATTTGGAATGCGAAGAACTAAGAATGATGCACCACTTTTAAAATGCATACCACATTTTATAATACAAAGAGGAATACGTGTACATAGGACACAGGAGTTCAAACATTTCGAGTCAAAATATGTAAAGGGTAAATTTGGTAATATAGGTAATACAAAATATTTACAAAAGAGAAAGGGGTATAAGTGAAGAAAAGTAAAGTGCAAAAATCGACTCCATTTTTAAATGTCTTTTATCATAGTTATCTACTTATATCAATTCATTAAAATTGTTTCAAAATCGGTTTTAAAATGGTAAGGGTATATATTGCTCTTTATCTTATTTTCCCTTAACAATAATATAGATAGATATTTACATTTGTATGAGAAGAAAAGAAAAAGACACATAGATTTCAAATAATTCATTGTATCTAAACGTTTCAGACTGTCATATTGTATCTATTCATTCTAAATTCATTTCAAATACATTTTATATATATATATATATTTTTTTTTAAGTAATCTAGCTTTATGGCCGAAATCTTGATGCCTATTGTAACAATGCATAACGTCTGATGTAAAAGTTGCATGATGTCTCAAAAATGGCCCAAGTTGTAGAATTGAGAATCACTGAGCAAAATTATCCCTTTTCCCAATTAGAGGCAGAAATATTCTTTTACAAAATCCCAGAGCATAACATAATAGTGGCCCAAGAGAACGAAGAAAAAAGAAAAAGAAAAAGAGGGTTGCAAGCAAAATGAAAAAAAAAAACAAAAAAAATACACTACAACGCTACTAGCTTTGTTTTTTTGGTTCACCAGTCCAGTAAGTTTTGACAGCAACAAGAATTTTCTCTGGATTAAATGGCCCACTTTCATGGTCCATAATTTGGCTCTTCCACCTCATGCCGTCTGTAATGCTCTTTATCTTCACAAGGAGCTCTACAGTATCCCTAAATACAACAGTTCCTTCTGGCCTCAGAATTCTGTCCATCTCCAGCAGAATGTATGTGATGTCACACCTTCAAACATACACAGCAGCACATTAAAATTAGGCCTCAAAATCATGGGGCAAGTTTTACCTGTCCTCAAAATCAAGGTATGATACAAACCAAAGCTTGGTTATCATGGGACAAGTTTTACCTGTCCTGGTATATACTGAAGACACCACTGGCATGGATGAGATCATATGTTCTGGGGTAGGTTGAGAATGCCTCACACCAGTCCTGGTACGTACCGATGAATCCCCTTTCGTAGATCAGACCAAGAGTGTCCTGGTCTGAATTGGCAGGGACTGTATTCATAACCCACACTGGAAATTTTGACAATGCTGCTGCAAATCCACCAAGGTAAGCATTCATGTCCATCACATTCCGATACCGCCCTTGGCTTATGGGTATAATCTTCTTGTAATGTGCCACCCTCTCATTCCACAGTTCATTGTCCTCTCTGAATTTCTCAGCAGTGATGCCTGGTATTGAGCCACTGCTAATTCTAGGAGGGACGGCGAATGCACGCTCAGGCCACTTCTCCAATGCCCCACCAGCAACTTCATTTGGTTCCTTTGTCTCTGGAAGAGGAGTGATGCAAGTTTCCATATTTCTCTCCCTTTGAAGCACAAAACAAAAAAAGGGCCACAATGAACAGAGTTAAGTACTTTGACTTTTGAGTACCAAATCAATGAAAATGATAGCATGAATGAAGCTCAGGGAGTACCAAGCAGCATCTGGATTTTCTGCTTGGCATATATGTGGTGTTTTGAATACCCTCCTGCTTTTAACGCATTCAATGTGATTGATGGGCTTTTGCCAGATTGCAAGATCATTCTTTTCAATCACTTTCTTCCAGCACAAGCGCTTGGCAACTGCCTCAATAGCATCTTGCTCTTTTTTCAGGTCATCTTGGGTTCTCTCCCATCCCCTCCAGTGTTTTTTCCAGTTAATAGGGGGGCCAGAAAGAATCCAATAACCACCGGGCCTTAGAACTCTGTCCACTTCAATTAGATACAGACCCTCTGCTCAAAGTCCAAAGGAAAATCCAGATGTATTCAGAACCATATTAAATGAATTTAATGATGAATTTTGCTTTTTCACAACTTTAAGCTAAAGGGTCCTTATTAGTTTCTCCATACTGAACTATCAAACCCAAAACTTGAAGGCTTAAAGCTGTTAGGTGAAGAGGTGCAATAACTACATATATACATATATTAGTTAGCACTTAGCCCAACTAATGTGCAACTAGTGCTCAAACTCCCCCTTCCATGGATCCCTCTTTTGAGTGACTGAGAATTTATGAGTAATCTTTGTTGAGGATGACCTACATTTGGTAACTCTAATACCATATTGAACTAGTCAGTCCAAAATTTTTAGGTATCAAGCATGTCATCAAACATGTTAGAAACAAACTAACAAGAGATATATGGACACCTTACCATAATTCTGCCAAGGTATCAAGCAGCGGGAACAGTGAGCCATATCAAAAGCCCTTGCCGGGTAGGGAAGCCTCTTTGAACCAAAGACACCAATCATAGCAGGAACTCCCCTCTCCAATGCAAACTGGACCTGCGCTGCATGCGAATCTCTCGGCGCGAAAGACATTGTCACGATGTCCCTCTTCAACAGGTAAGCACCCCAACTTGCTACCTTAACCACCCAGAGCCAAGGGAAGGTAAAGAGGAAAATGTATTAGCACATTTACATCACATGTGTATCGAATCAAATTTAAGTTTGAATTTCAATTGAAGCCTTCATCGGTGTGCATAAGAATACAATGATGCTATTATACAAAATATGTTACTTACACCACAGCCAGTGTCAACTGCAGTCCTGATGTTGCCCCTAGTAAGAGGAATGAGTGCGTTGATATCATCTATATATGCATCAGCTCCCCTTGGAAACATGGTGCCTCCTCCGGGGAATCGAAACCTGTCACCCTCGACTTGAATCCAATTCTGCACAGCTTTCTCAATGCTAAGTTCTCTATGTGGAATGTTGTCATACCACGCATAGTCTCGGCTCTGAGGCCACTTGAAAGGGGTCTTATACTTTGGCGGAGGAGGTATCAGGCAAAGAAGGAGTTCTTCTTTGGTGGGGCAATGCCGCTCTCTGTATTTCAACATCTCCCTGTCAAATTTCCTCCCCCTCGGTGGATCTTGGCAGGGAGTGTATTCACTGTACGCCATGTCACAAGGCGGAAACTTTTGGACTGCTTCGGATTTGTTGATTTTCACCTGGTGATGGCTTTCAAAGTCCAGGTGATGGGATGATGCTGCCAATGATGATGAGGAAGAGGAGGAAGTGTTGCTCCCTTTTTGAATTGGAACAGACGCTTCATCGCAACCAACCCTATTGTAGAGCTCAGAACTTTTGATGGGGGCTGAAGGGGTTTGCCAAGCTCCTAAGAAGTAACATAATATGCAGAGGGCACTGACCCCAAAGATCCAAGTAAGGCGCTTCCTCTTGGATTCTAGCTGGTGATGCTTTGGTGATCCACCACTGTAATCCCTCGCCATTTTAGTCTCTGCAAAAGTTTCAATTCAGAGAAAACATCAAGATGCTTTGGTGATCACACTCTACCCATTAATCAAAATTTCAAGAATTCAGGCTTCATTCACAAATCATAAACCCCTAGTATAATCAGTGCATCATCTCACCCCAACCCACATCAATAAAAACATTGTGTTTATTCCAAACATTAAGATCACACTCCAACTATCAATCAAATATGTGAAAGATTCAATCTTTATTCACAAATCATAAACCCCACCTCACCCTATCTCAATGAACATTTATATTTTTATCTGAAAACAGGAAGGAAACAAGAAAAGAAAAGGCACATTACACAGAGCCAGTCCAAGATCCGACTATGAAAGGCAAAGCTACGAGATCCCACTAAGCAAGATTAGAGCATGGTGGTGTATGAAACAAAAACAAAAACGAAAACAAAAAATCAAGAAATGGAATGAAAAAGAAGTATTATCACAAATGTACCTATTTGCAGCAACAGAAGTTGAGAAGCTAGAAACAAAATAAGGTACCCAACTACCCGTACACACTCTCTCTCTCTCTCTCTCTCTCTCTCTCTCTCTCTCTCTCTCTCTCAAACTTTAAAGAAATCCACTGAAGTGTGAACCTTTCTTTCTCTTTTTCTTATTCTTTGCTTGTTATTTGCCCCCCAAAGTTTATTGCCATAAAACCACAGAAAGAAACAGCCGAAGCCCAATTAAATCCTCAAGAAACCCAACAGGAAAAGTGTATGTATAATGTACGTAGCAGAAGCTGGAAATGCCAAATGGGTAATATGCAGACTACTTGTATTTCTTTAAAGAAAGAAACTTTGTCTCAAATCTCAGTACAAGAGAAAACAAAAAATAAAGGCAGAGCATGTTACCTGAAATGAAAGTCTCAGCCAATACTCTCTCTACCCTCTATATCTCTCTGACTTCCCCAGTAGAAGAATATTATCCCCAAGAAGATAGAAAGAAGAGAAGGGTATTTTTTTTAAGTAGTATTTGTTTTCATTATTTTTATATGTGAATTAAAATACAATAAAAATTGAAAAGGGAATGCAGAGGGGAAAGCCAAAAGATTAGAATACGAATGGGGAATATGAAAGAGCAAAAGCTCAATGGGTTCCGCGATTAGAGGAACTGGGTGAGTGGTGATTGGCGTATGCAAACAACAAGATTTCCTTTTGTTTGTTTTATTTTGAAATGGAAAAGGGGTAGAGAGCAACAGAGCGGTGTAGAGAGAGATTGGGAGAGAAGGAGTAGTTGTGATGGGGTATTTGTTAAAAAAGTATTTGAGAAAATTGTTTTATCTAAAAATAGAGAGGAAAAATTGTTAAAAAGAGATTCAGACTAATACTGAGTGTGAGGATTTTGTCTACTACGCGACATTTGCGGCCTTCACAGAAGAGAAGAGACTGACCAGCCTCAAAATGCTCATCACCGTCTCACCGACTTACTCACTTTTTTTTTTTTTTTTTTGAATTTAAATTACTATATTTATATTTAATATGTTGTTCAGTGTTCGGTGTTCCCCTCTTTTTAGGTTCCTATAATAATCCAACCAATGTGTAAAAGCCACTGACAGAGTGACAGTCGTTGATGTTTACACCTCTGGTCCTCTCTGCAGAGTGGGAACACTGTTGTTATGATTTTTTTTTTATAGGATTATTTTATATTTCTTTTCACATCCCTTTGTGTAAAACACCAGCTGTAGGCTATCTGGGTTTTGCCTCAATTTGCTGAACACTCCAACCAGTTCATGCCACATTGGCACATTCCCATTTATTCTGTGAAACATTGATTAAATTGGCATCCCAACATCTTTATCTTTATTTATTTTTTCAAGGAAATGGGTCTTAAAGAAAAAAAAAACCTAGGCTTTTGTATTTATGCATGAGAGCCAAACTCTTGAGTCATGAGTGATATGGGTAGTTGCAAGGGTATTAATACCAAATGTTGGGGACCTGCACTATTAATTCTCTCTCACATACTACAAAAATATGTACGTGCATAGTGAAAGGGATGAGACAACATGTGGTTGTGGCCTTGTGGGGGCAAGAAATGAGCTAAATTGTAAAGGGAGATTACGTGATATCATGAGTGGCAACCATTTATGTTTTATGCTAACTTGTGAATTGTGGTACTATAAGAATTAAGAACATTAGTATTGTTGGCCAAACACTACACATATTCGACGTGAGGCCCACTTCTATCCCCATAAAATTAGGCTACATCATTATCTATCAAAGGTAGGAAGAAAGGGTAAGGGGTTGAGTTGGGCCCACCCATGGTGACGTGGGGAGAAGTTATGGGCTTGTATAATTAGCAAAGCCCAATTCAAATACGCAAGAATTATGAGTGTTTTTGGGAGGTGAGTGTGCATTTGCTTACCAAAAAAGTTAAAAAGAAAAGGTGATGATGAATGATGGTGATGATAGTTTTTCATAAAGTTGAATAAGGACAGTTTGAGGAGGACTAGATTGCTCTAAAACCTCATATATGTAGTACTGAACTGCGAAGTCAAGATCATGGTGTAGTAGTCTGCTCCCTCGCATTGGCATTAAGACACGTGTCCATTCTCAAGTGGTGGGGGCACTTGCGTGTTGCATCCAATAACAAACTGGAAATTCGAAGAGTGTAGATGGAGTGAGAGAGCCACAAGCAAAGAAGTGGAGTTTGCACATCAGCACGTGCATTGTTGCACAGTCGTAAGAAGGAAAGATGACGACTTACGAAAATAAAAGGAGGAACAAAAGTGATTCAAGTTGTGGCCATGTAGTCAAAAAGCAGCTGCGTCTTTTGTTGCTTTTTCCTCAATAATTTTCAACTACCCTTGATTCGTGACTTTATTTATTTATTTATTTTAAAAATATATATATATTATACTACTATACAACATTTTTCTCAGGTCCGCACTGTGTTTTTAGATCGACTTATTTACTAGTTTGTCCCTAAAATAATTTCAATTCTCACTGTACTTCTAAGGTTTATTTTGTATCACGTTACTCTTTAAAATTAATTATCGTATATCACTTTGTCCATTTTTTATTTTTACAAATTTTATAAATTAATTAAAAATAACTCTAGACTTAAAAAAATATACAGAAAATTCTTACAAACTCATTTTGACTAGTTCTAATTTACTATAAGATTAAATTACCAATTTACCCTTTGAGAGTTTCCAAAAAATTTGAAAAGTTCAAATTTATTTCTAAAAAATTAAAATAAAATTTCCCCAATAAAAATTCTAAAATTTTCGTAAAGCCTCAAATGAATTCTAAAAAATATTTTAAAAATTACCAAAAATCTAATTTTGAAAATTCTTTCGAGACTTTATGAAAATTTTGAATTTTTCTAAAAATTTATTTTCCTCTACGATCAAGAAGTCTTTTGGATAACAAGTGTTCAAAAGAAGGATAGTGTTATTGTTTAGAAGACTAATGGTGCAAATCTCGTATTTTTTGGAGTTCAAAAGATTCTTATGAATTTCAAAAAAATCTAGAGTATTTTAATTTTCTAAAAAACACTTGGATGAAAAATTAATAATTTGACCCCATAATAAATTAATACTAGTCAAAACGAGTCCGTAAGATTTTTCCGTGTATTTTTTTTGAGTCGAGAACTATTTTTAATTAATTTTGAAAATTTGTAAAAAATAGAAAGTGAACAAAATAATACACAAAAATTAATTTCAAAAAATAATGTAATACAAAATAAACTATAAAAGATAAAGTAAGAATTGAAGTTACTTTTGTAAATAAGCGTTTCAGATATTTGACTCAAGGGGTGTACTATGGAGGACAACAATCCATTTGAAAGAGTCACCAATTGGTAACTTCAACATTTCTTTCAAATTTAAAGAACGGGATCCCAAATTTATATGAGCAGTCACCATCCAAAGCTCACTCCACACTGCAGATTTGTTGACACTAAAACATGGACAATGCTTGCCTCAGACCATGGTCTGAGGAAGTCCAAATGGCTGACTTGTAAACCTTCAAATAAATTAAAATGGCCGAAAAAATGGAACTTCTATATTTTAAACCACAGACACCAAACAATAAGGTCAACTAGTTACTAAATATAAGGCTCCTATAAATATATGCACAAGAAAAGGGCATATTTAGGATCCAAGGCACAAAAAACAATAATTAGGATCCAAGGCAAAAAAAACAATAAGAGAGAGCTACACACCCATTGGCATATGATCCTCAGGAACCCTGTATACCAAACAGCTGTCCGTGCATCCCCACAATCTGATATCACAAATAAATATTTGTCTTCAAAACAGCAGTATCTCCCGTGGATTATGTGGCTATTCAAGGGACTTGGTCGTGGGGTTGATATCGACAGCAGAATCTGAAAGTCAATCAAGGATGACTGAGAACTCACTGTATGCCGCTCTCTAACTTCTCAAATTTCTGTGCAATTGCATGATGCTTCCTGCCATTGTACAACTGAATTAGCGACTGAATTGCGTTACATATCATCTCTTTCTTCGGGTTCCAAATGGACTTGTTATTTTCATGTTCAGCTTGAGTACTTGTCTCTCCTAGTGACGAGCATAGTGCCTTGAACCAATCTTCAAAGAATGAGGCTTTCTATATGGAGCAGAAAGAAAAATGAGCCAAGAGAAAAAATTTCTGCATACATGAGAGAAAAAGGTAGACATTCTAAAAAAAATCACTCAATATTCAATAACAATGTATACAGGTTAACCTTTTCCTTCTAAATATGGAAAGCTAAAAAATTCAAAATTATTAATGTTGCACAAACACAAGCACCAGAGAAAGACCCCAATTGGATGCAGACACATCCTCAATGGAAAATTCTTGAAAACAAAGTATGGGCACGTTAAGGTCAATACAATCCCACAAACATGAATGTGTGCACATATTATCCTTTTCTTTATCCCCAAGATGAAAATTGTGATCACCCAAGGTTATAATATATGACATGATAGAAGAATTTTCTTGAACAATAAGTCATACCTAAGAAATTCTGAGCACTATATGGACCAAATTACTATAATGTTAAATTTCATATAAATTCGGTGAATCAGTATTATCAACGTGTAAGAAATACTTACTTTCACAAGAAAATCTTTCGCAGGTTCATGGTCAGAGCTTGAAGCGAGGATAAGAACATGCAACATGGTTGAGGTTAACTGAACCAGGCAGAAGATAAAATTATTAAACACATCATACCACACACACACACACAAAAAACCAAACGCATGATTTCAACTAATGATTCAGATTGTTGACCTGTTTTTCAAGTGCAACCCTATATTTGAAACTTGATGGCAATGCAATCCGGTCTGAACCTTGATTCTCTAATATATGCTGCAGGCTCTGGATGACATCTGAGAAGGATTCCCCATAATCTATAACAAACAAATAGGCTTATCTTTACATTTCCATTTTATGAAGGAATGATTTAAAAAAATCTCACACAAAGGAAACAAGCAAGAATCTTGACCAAGAATGCATCCAGAAGATGTCAGCCAACTGCTGCAACAGATAATAGTCAAAAATTGAACTTTGGTTGAGACTGGTAGCTGCCATAGCATTGTGCAGTTACCAAGGAAACCATGACCAAGTTTCAATTTTCAACCATGACTAGGTTTCAGTTTTCAATCTTCAACCATGACTAGGTTTCAGTTTTCAATCATGACATAGAAACAAGAGTAAATCCTACTACTCACCAAGTACTGATACCGGCACAGCCAAAGCGGCAGCAGCTTGAATTCTGATCTTAAAGTTAGAAGAATCACGTAATAGTAGTAGAAGAATACTAAATACAGATGAAGACCTGCCAAAAAAATTTGCATTATAAATTATATTTAGTAATGAGCTTACTTTGATACTTTAGGAGTATGTAGAGATAACATGCTACTATGTAAACATTAGTAAATATTTGAGCATCAACTTTTATAAAAATGTTTCATTGTCAATTCAGTTTTCCACCAAGTTTTTATCAGCTTCTTTTCAGGTAAATAACCAGTGATTATTTTCACCGTCATAGATCCATAACTTGTTTTCAAATAAACTATATTAGCAAACAAATATCATTTTAATCAAGCTTAGCAGACAAAATTCAAATGACTGTACCAATCCATGTCTTGCAGTCTTAACGTCTTATTCAGAAATAGGTTGCTCAAAGCATGACAAACATTCCATTGGACCTGTTAAATGCATAGTAAAATTTGAGTACAGAAAAGAAGATAATGAAGATACACATTCTTATCACTTCTAGTCTAATTAAAATAAAAAATAAAAAATCCAACAAACTTAGGACTGCGATTATGATACCTTAACATTACCAGTCGTAACACAAGAAATAAATGCCTGAACGACCCTCTCAAGCCAATGGGAATCTCCTAAAGAAGCTGGATGGTATGATATTAATACATCTCTTTGACTACCTTCCCCATAACTGCTTGATGCTATTTCCTCCAGTTTAGTGCTCTTTAGAGATAAGCCTTTATTGCTCACTGTCCTGTCATGATCATATGTACATTTGATAGATCTTGAAAGATTCCCTAGTGCCCTTACAGCATTTGATTTAATCTGATAGTAGAGAAAAGAAAAGACTCAGAGCTGTGAGCCAGTGAGAAATGCATATAATTATCAATGACTAAATTTGCAGACAGTGGTCCAAACAAAGCTTAAATATTTGTGCATAAAACTCTTTGAACCATAATCATCTACTATGCATGAATTTGACATGCAACCAATATAAACATACTTAGCTTAGAACATGGAGAAAGACTACAAGGTGTTGTCAAGGACATACATCCATAGGCAAGTAAGGTTACTGAGGGAGGTCCACACTTGACTAAAGCAAGGTTTTAGAAGAGGAGAGCACATTTAAAAAAGGATAAAAACTGTCAAACATTTTTGCATTAAGTGGCTTCTCCTGTTGATTTATTTAGTTACCAAAAATCTCCTTGCCAAGGGAGGGAGGGAAATAATATCTTACTTAACCAACAATTATAAAGGAGGTAAAGAATTTAAATGATTCAGCTAATTAACATATCTACCTTGTCTCCATCTTTAGTCAGACGCAAAGCACACTCAGTTAATAAAGTGAATAATCGAGAGATTTCAATAGAGCCTATACAAAAAGAAAACAACATAAAGATTAATAGTTTGAAAACTGAAGCCAATGAGACTATGGAAAACACTTAAATTAAAGCTGACCTCCAGAATGTTTCAAGGAAAAATCATCAATACAATGACGGATAGAATCACATATGTTTGCCAAGGCCCAAGAGGCAGTTATTCGCACCTGAAATAAGAAATACACGAAAGATTTTACCTACTTAAGAATTAAATTGAAACATACGCTTTTATTAAATAAATAAAAAAGAAAATAAGAGAAATAAGAAAATACCGAGGCCAAGGGATCACGAGTGTTAACTTCCACAGCATGAATAAACTTATCAAGGATCTCTGCACTATATAATTTGAGTTCTTAGTAAAGTTTCTTTCCAAGGTTCTTGCACAAAGCACAAAGTTGATAAAAGATAATAAAAGTTTTTGAGAGATCATTCAAAAACATTTCAAAATCACCTTTGAGAAACTTGAGGAAAACATGAAATGACACCGATGGCTCGACAAGCAGCTGACCTAACTGAAGGAACGTCATCACGTACAGCAGCATGAACCTATAAAGATTTTGTAGTTACAAGGTATAAACTAATTAGAAAAAACTTATGTTCTGTTCACCAAAATAGAGCAGTTAAAGTATAGGATCAGCTATAAGTTACATGAAAACTTACTAAAGAAGAAAGAATGAAGTGTTGTTTTTCCATAGAGAGTGAGAAGAATACAGAAGAAGTTATGCCCGCAAAACATGTAACTGAGGCAGCTCTCACCTTCCAGGAAAAAACAAAACGGTTCAGAGCTGTGGACAAAAACAGAAAAAGACATTTCCTTTACCACTTTGGTAATTGATAAATCTCTTTTTATCATCTTACAATTCTTCATAAAAGATTCTTTTTTATTTTCCCTCAAATTCCTCTAAACTATATGTATGCTATGACAACTGTTTGGCAAGGTTTTATAATCTGCCAGCACTCTGGCTTTGGTTTTCTTAATCATGTAAAACACCAAAAGCACCATCAAAATAAATGCACATGAGAGTTCTTAATAATTCAAACAAGCTATGTTAGAAAAAGTAAATTGTTTAGACCAACTAACCATTGCAGAAGTATGTTTTAGAATAAGAGGCATATGCTCCTCAATTGCCTCATACCACTGCTCAATTCCAGACTTACATGCTGCTGGTTCATCTCTACTATTTTCTGAGCTCTCTGGTTCATACAAAGGAGCCGATGAAACTTTTTTCATCCTTACGCAGTCAGAAATAAATGGGGCATCAAGTAATTTATCATCAAAAGGATCTTCAGTCCCTTTAAATCCAGAAATTGCACGAAGACATTCATCCAAAACCTGATATAATTGACACCAAGAAACATTATATGTATCAGCGAAGGAAAAAAAAAGCATTATATGTATATAACAAAAATACCATTCTGAAAGATAGATTTCACCTCACTTTCTAATGCAAACAAACAGATCTCACCCAAAAAAACAATTAATTTTTTTTTTTTTTCTGAGGGGGAAAAAACAAAGATAGCAAAGGATGCTTACTTTAATAGCAGCTGTAATGACTTTTTCCCCAATAAATCCAACAAAATTTCTGGTATGCCCCTTCCATGGTCCTGCAGGAACTTCCGGAGTAGATGCCCTCAATAGGCCATAAACAATGGTGGAAATTTGTTCCCAACAGGAAAACATTATACTTGGATAATTGTGTGACACAGCCCTAAGCGCCTGTAAGAAACAGCATAAATAATGTAATGGCATGTCTTCCCTAGATATAAAATTGTATTATTTTAAGCAGATCTTATGAAACCATCTCTTATATTACTTCTAGTTTCAATTTTATGGCTAGATTTAGTACAGACAAATCACTACCCAAAGTCTTGATCAATGCTTTAAGCAAATCTCATCATGGCCAAGTAACACAGGCATGTGCATTAGCTCATCTATGCACTTATTTCGCATAAAATACTACAATATTACTTTTGTAGCAACCTACTAATATTTTAAAAAATCTATCCCACAAATAAGTTGTGGCAACATCAATCCTGTCCCTTGTAGGTCAGACATAACCATATATGGGAAAACTTTTCTGTACCAGGCAGACTAAATCGAACACAAGCTATTTTAGAAAAGTCTCAAGGTGAATAGAAGCAATAAGGTTTCTGATAGCCTAGGTGCAAAGAACAGAAGCATGTGTGAACCTAGGGGATTTCAAGATTCTTAAATGCAAATTACATTGAAAGTAAATTGAAACTTTGTAATTAACTAATTTTTCAAATAATAAATTTTATAGCTTAAGGCCGTGACTTGAAACCAGCATCTCAAAACATGACTGACTAATATTTAAGAAGGAAATAGAAACATCCATACAATAACAGTCAAATATTGTCACACTAGAATGCGACAAGTCAACATGCAATGCAGACCACATTGATGCGGTAGGAACCACCAAATGGTTATAAAAGTATTCACACGGAAAAAAAAATTGATTATTATAGCACATAATCGAAGCATGCTTTGCCTTGCACTAGACAAAAACCAGTGCAGTTTCTCACTTGAACCTGTGCTCAATTAGATGTGTTTCTCACAGGCCACTTGAAATGCCTCATGAGTATCTCAGGGCCTTTGTACATAAGCTGTGCCTAGGTGTGCTTTAAATAACTCCGCATACCAATACAATAGAGCATAAATGATCACCACATGCATTGACATTGCCACATGCCTTTATCCATAATATTCAGACTTTAGAAGGGAAAAAAGCCTAAAGAATGAAACAAGTGCATAGAAGAGATGATACTATCATGAAAACCACAAGCATTTCATAACAGTTGATGGCATTCCACATGCTTGCTCAGAAAAGAATCAGAAATGCTATGAAGCCTGATTATCGGAAGTCGATTGACACACTAAAACTTTAAAGCTTTCTTATACTATTACAGTATTACCTGAAGAGCCTCAAAGCATATTGTTGGGTTGCTCACTTGTTCTGAAAATTGAAATAATGTAAAAAGAACACTTGAATTCTTTTTAGCCTCAACAAAACCTGGAGAAAGGCACGGGACAAAGATTGATGACTTTTCCAAAATAAAGTACGTTGATGAGGCAGATAAACAGCCAGTCAGTACTCACTAGTAACTATAATCAAGTGTCAGACACAAAAAAAAAACTATAATCAAGTGATATGAAAATGTACAACAAAAATTGACCAAAGGAAAAACAGAATTCCTACTGCATTGTGTGCACAAATTTTAAATAACAATTCCTTAGAAATACTTATTTTAAAATAGAAGAAAAATTAATAAAAAGAAATCTCATTACAGACATGAGTGGATGACGCATATGAGGAAGACAACAAATTTTCCAATCACCTGTTCAACTTATGTTCCTGGGTTAAACTTATAAAGATATAAAGTCATCAAACCAACTCTTTCTTTGTTGTATTACCAAGGTAAAGAAAGCGAGATGAATCAATTAGTATATGTTACAAGTCAAATGGCAGGATTGTGTAGATTAAGAAGTAGCAAAATGAGTACCAGTAAAGTTTATCTATTTATGCCACAAAATTAAGCTCACCAATAGAAATCTCTATCAGAAGCATTTCTTTAACTTGCGGTGAAGAAGGTGAGGTATTCAGGGCTGTTGTCAAGCAACCAATAGAAGAAGCCTGTTCAATGAGGTATAAAATAGGATAAGATATCACAGTGAGGAAGCGCAGGCATCACAGATACTGTTTCAGAATTATATCTTAAACATAAAATTAGAAAAGGGATACTAACCAGCAGACCAGTCTGATCACTTTTGAATGGAAACCCAATTCTTATCCTTTCTTGTAGAGATGTAAAAACTGTTGGCAACAATTCTCCAGGCATTCTTGAATATCTGTAGAATGACCATTGATAGGAACAATAAGTACAAAATAAATACTTCATCACATTAAAAAAAGAAAAAGAAAAAGCAAAAACATAACTATCAGAATATTTTGGGGGGAAGAATTCATACGGTGTAGATGATATTAAAAGCATGAGAATCTTGAACAAGGATGCCAGCAACCTACTATGAGTTTCACGTTGAATCAAGTACAAAATACCTACACCAGATACGTCATGAAAAAATGCAGCATCAAGCATTTAAAAGTAATATTATTGCACCAATAATATGAATTTGTGCAGCATAGTGGCTTTTACATACCTGTATGAAGCTGCATTAGTATATGTCCAAGGGAACTTGAAAGAGCTGTAAAAGATCCGCGCTTAGAAGATGCTTTAAACTCGGCTACCTGCAGAAAAACAGAAGAAGGCCCATCCAACATTGCTTCCAGAGTTGAGGCACATGCAACCCGTGCCTAGGCACCATAGAGAAGCACATGTCAGCTAGAAGCATCACTGAAGAAAGAACAGTGAACATACCTTTAAATAATTCACCAAAAGGAAGTGAGCTGACTAAATATAATAAGAAAGAGCAGTAAACAATACCTTTAAATAAGGATCAAATAGCAAACATGTCATTAGTGTTGCTTCAAACTTCCTGTAAATCAGAGGGTAACATGAAAAAAGTGAGAAAGTTTTTTGGGATAGATTAAAAAATATGTGAAATTTACCATCCATGAATGAGAGGAAGTAGGATGCTTAACCTAGGTTGCAGTACATCACTGGTTGGCAAAAGCAGCGTCCATTGGCTAGTAAATGATTTGGAATCAGCTTGACAAAGATCCTTCCACCAAATAAAGCAAATTGAGCAAACATTAAAAAATTTCATTGTCACAATGCAGCATACCAATTTCTCCATTAATGAAAAAGAAGCCATGTCATTGCGTTAAAAGTTTCGCCACCATCTGGTAAAATTTTAAATAAATAACAGGTATCCAGCTAGCAAATCAACTCAGAGCAAATTTAACCAAAATATAGTGACTTCTCCAGCAAGATCACATAAACATTTGCTATATTTTAATATTTTCCTTTTCCTCCAACTTTTAGGAGATGGAATGAAATATGCTAGATTGCTTTGCAAATTAACCATTTTTCGAAAGAATTTTTTTCTTTCCTTCAACTTTTCTGAGTCTTACATAGAGCATTGGTCATCTCTTAACCTAACAACACCAACATTAACATCCTAATTTGTGCTTCTAGACAGCTATATCTACTCCAGGAATTAATAGGATGACATAATGTTATGTTGTATCTTCCCCTTTAAAATAAGGAGGAGATCTAAGATCTTTGGAGAGGTGAGATTCCTAGGACAGGGGACATCTCCCCAATTATGTGCCCCAGTGTTGACACTGAGATAAAAAGATGTAAATACTCGGGAAAAAAGAACTTAAAAAGCTTTAACAACTTGAACATTAGGAAAAAATAAAAAAAAGGGTAAAACCCAAAAATTATTGCAAAATTTACCTGTATACAAACAATGGCAGCTACTCTGACCTTGGACTTCTGAATGCTGTCAGGGTCTTTAAGTGATCCGTCACTGTCACTATAATCTGAATCTGATGATGTAAAATCATGTGTGGAAGATTCATGATCTGATAAACTTTGAGAACCCCGAGCTCCAGTCTGCTTCATATTTGAACTGTCCCTTTGGCGTAGATGTGGAGGCCTATATGGAGTACGATCTGTCTTTTTAGGATCTTCTAAACGTGAATTAAGGCTCGCAAGACTAAGTTCCCTCTCCTTTTGAGCAACTACTGGACACGTAAGTTGGGTTCTACTACCAATGCCATAGGAGAAGAACATTCTCAAAGCAGCCACAAAACCTGACACCTGAAAATAGAAATAAATCCAGAAGGTGTGAAAGATAATGATTGCAGATACAAATTCATTAGTTGATCGTATTTCCAATACACAAAATGCACAACTTACGTGGTCCGAAAGGGAACACTTACGATCAGCGAGAGTCAAATGCAGACAATGGAGAAGAGATAAATAGAACCTGCAAAGCACAAGTCCCATGCCAACAAAATAAAAGATGAAAGATTTGTGTATACTATGTCGAAACAAGCAGTATGAGAGATTCTTTTTCTCGATTACATCTTTTGTAAGCATATCAGAGAACCCCAGAAAAAAAAAAAAAAAAAAAAAAAAAAAAAAAAAACACGAACAAAAGGTAGAAATACCTGGACATAACACTGTCTTCCACAAGCAGGCTTTTAGCTGCCAAGACATCCATCACTTTCCTAAACACCTATTTACAAAACAGCCTCAGCTTCATATATACATACACATACATAGATACATATAAAATTATATGTAAAAGAGTATCGCAACCTCAATCATTGATCTCCAGATTTCTACAGGAAATGATGAGCCAACTCTAGAGATTGTTTCTCTAAGCGTAGTAAAGGCTAGGGTCTGAACTTCCCATAAGCTGCTATACCGGGGCATTCTCTTTCCAATTTCAAGACCAGAACTTTGGTTGCGAACAGAGTGCGCTGAGCTACTCAACTCTGCATGAGAATTCTCAATGATGCGCAGCAGGAACTTCACCAACTGAAACTCATCTGCGGTCGAGCATTTTCTCTGATACGTGCTCATTACTCGTCTATAAAAGAAGAACTTTACATCGAATTTGCAAAATAGAATGTACATTTGCTCAAATTCGCATTGAAAAGTCAGAGGAGCTAACCTCAGAGTCTGTAACGATTCCATGATCGGCGTAAACGACGAATCAACGATGAACACTTGAAGCATGTTGCCGAAGGAGTCGAGGATAAGAGTCCATGAAGCTGAATTGAGTTCAAGAGGAAGACGATGACAGATGTCGTGGATCTGAAGCAAAACGACAACAATTCAGAGAAAACGACGAAGCAAAGCCAAAAGGAAAGAGAAGAGTGAAGGTCTCACGCACTCAGTCATACCAAGTGTGTTATTTGAGTGAAGGTAGGAGTCATGTCTTCGGCGCCGTGAGACTTGGCCGCGATCAGTTCCAACATGAAGAGCAAATCCGACGTGGCCTCTGGCGGAGGGAGGTCGGGGGCGGCGGAGAGGAGAGTGTGGGAGTGGGAGAAGATGAAATTGTGGAGGAGTTCGGGGATTGGGGTGCGCAGAGGAGTTGTGAGGGTTTCGTCCCTCACCGTCAGAAACGCCGTCCTCCACCACCTCACCGCCGACGATGAAGATGATGATGATGATGCTGTCGCCGCCATTTGGCAGCTTTCGGCTTCTCAGTCCCTCCAACGCCAACCCATTTCAGACTTTCAGTTGTACTGTATGTATCAGACACTGAAGTACGAACTGATTCGTCTTCAACAAGAGAAACGCTGTCCCTTGGGCCTAATAATTGGATAACAGGCCCAGTTCGGATACTGCGACTGACTCTTTTTCATTTCAGCTCAAATTTGATATGTCTTCATCTTGGGAACTAGTCCTGGCCCAATTAATCGTATTTCTACATTCTCTAGCTTCATTTAGTTATTCACAAGAATCACAACAATGTGTTCTTTTAGAGCCTTTGACATATTATACTAGTGCGCCGCTATTTGGACCCAACTTTTTTATTTGTAGCTTCAATACACTCCTTATATCTATCTTCAATTTAAAAAGTTTAAAAACTTATTAGTACACCCAATATTTTTCCACAAACTTAACCTATTATTGCTCTTTATACTAAACAACACACCCAACGCCAATACTTCACCACCCAACACCCAACACCACCACCCATTGCCCTGAACATCAAAAAATTTATTTTTTGACTGTAATAGTTTGAATTCTAGTTGTTTATGTTGAACTTGAATACAAGAAAGAGACTTTTGAAAAAAAAAAAAAATGGCCTAGGCTAAATCCACTATCTTCAGCTGTTAAGTTCACCACCTTAACATATTTTGTCAAATTTTTTTTTTCCTATTTTACCCTCTTTTACAAAATGAAGATGAAATCACCAACACTCATTCAGTAGTTACCTACCGAAACCTCCATCAATGTTCGGCAAATAATTACCGAATATTCCACCAAAGTTCGGCAAATACTTGTAGAATGACCATTCGGTAGTTATTTACCGAAACCTCCACTAATGTTCGATAAATAACTATCGAATAATCCACAAAAGTTTAGCAGATACATGTAGAATGACCATTCAGTAGTTATCTACCGAAGGGTAAAATTAAAATTTTTGAAATGTGGTAGTGAACTCAGCAGTTGAGGGTGGTGGATTTAGTCTGAGCAAAAAAAAAATTTCAGATTTTGTTCGGCACTAGTTAATCGAACAAATATAAGGATGTTCGGCTGCAAACAACTGAATGTGTGGAAGGATGTTTGGCGGCAAACAACCGAACGATGGAAGGATGTTTGGTTGGCAACGCCGAACACCTTTTTTTCTAAATTTTTTAGAGATGTTCGGTAATCTATGGCCGAATGGACAATACTATGTTCGGTGTTATATTGCCAAACGGCTTATAACATATTCGAATCTAGTATGCCGAATATATTGCGATTTCTATTTTTCAAAATAAGCATTTAGTTTATTAAAACTCAAAAAAATGATGAAAATACTTTTTTTAAAGACTCTCAAGCCACAATTTAATCATCCATTTGTTAATATTAAACTTGTTTGTATCAATATGGAGAATGTTATAGTGTGTTTAGAGTTTTGATAGTAAGTTGAGTGATGATGTGAGTAGAGAATTGATGTTAAGTATAGGTTCAAATTAATTTAATTTAGTTTTTAAATCTTTGAAGGTCAATCTACGTAAAGATAAAATTGAAAATTATATTGTTATTAAAGTGTTGAAAATAGAAAAAAAAAAAAAAAAAAAAAAAAAAAAAGTTGGGTCCGAATAACGGCACCCATTATTTTGTCAATTAGATTCTTGTTTGAATAGACGGCTTATCAATAAAATATATTAAACTTTTTGACAAAACATCATTATTTACAATTTTTTTTTGCAAATTTTCTCTTTCATCAAATTAGTTTGATCATTTTCCAACTACCCTACTATCATAGTCATCATAGCATTATATACACTCACACAGGTGCATATGCTAGGACAAATCATCCATGCGTGCGTGGATGATTATCTTAAACACGATTCTTATGTTGTGGAAGTTGTAGTACTCAATTCAAATCTAATCGGCAATATATTGCTATGTAAGATTTTACAATCCTTATGTGAGATTTACTCTCAACGCATCTCCTCTCATGTAGTGTGATTTGGGCTAAATATGTGATTAATTGGGTGACTTGTTGGTTGAGTTTGACATGTAAATTTTTCATTCAAATACCATGTATAAGTTAAAGCATTCGATCTAAAATTAATTAACAATAAAAGTTGACAGACTCAATATTATATATTGTTACGTAATAATTTACATTCTTCACATGAAATTTAGTCTCAACACATACAAGTTATATGCATTCGAGTCCCTTTCCTATAATAATTAGAGCACTGTTTTCATCTTGGTTGAAACGCCATATTCTAACATACAAGAAAGAAGAAAAGGACAAAGCATACCAGAAAGAAAGATGGTTGATCGAGTCATACTTAGCAAGCCCAGCTATGCACAGTAAGTGGGCTGAAACTGAAAGCAGCCCCAACCAAACGCATTGATTAGGCGCGTGGGCAGTGTCCCACCCATCAAGTATAATTTAGAGCACAACACGAACTGACGAACGTATCTTTGTTAATTGCTACTGTGAAGTTGCCTGAGATGCAGGCAACCTCAGTCTAATTACTTTGTGTTTTGTTGTTGGCTTCGGCCTTTGTGGGTTGCTAATAAAGAGAGAGTTCTAGTAAATGTGGTGGGGGCCTAGTTGGGTAGCCCACAGCCACACATATGGATTGTAATATTATATTTGTCTACTTGGTGGGTCCAAAAAGGCCAGCGTCCTGCCAAGCCCATAACCAAGTCATTTACTCTTGTGGGCCTAGCTTCTTTGAACTTATATATATATATTAGAAAATAAAATTACGGTTGCAAACAGTATTTTTGGTTGGCCCGACCTCATTTGACACTTCTAATAAATATAATCATGACATTACTACAATAGGTCATGGTCATATAAACCAACCATAGTTGTTAGAAATACATGTAGAGTAGGAAGGCCTTCAAAAAAAAAAAAAAAAAAAAAGGAAAGGGAATTGAGAGGTTGTTGGAGCATGGTGAGGGTTATGCATGGATATAGTAGATGCGAGACGTTTACTAAACTCTAAAATTTAAGAAGGAGAATGAGTCATTAATGAGAATATTAACTATTTTTCCAAGTAAAGATATTAGTTGCTTGGTCATTTAAGTTAAAACACCTTTATTTAAGTAAGTGTGAAATAAAAAGTTGAAGCTTCAAAATTTAAGGAACTGTTTGATATTTTATTTAAAAAAATAAAAAATAAGTTTTAATAAAAAAAACGTGTTTGATAGACTATTTTTAAAAACAGTTTTTTAAAAAAAAATTTAAAAACATGTCTTTTTAAAAAAATGATAAAACATTATTTTTCTTATTTTTTGTTTACCTTTCATTCTTTCTTAGTTGTCATTATTTTTTTGAATTTAAAAATTATTTTCAAATTTCATACCAAATAACCTTTCAAATTTTAAAAATTAATTTTGAAAATTCACATTTAAAAAAAAAAAAATTTTAGTAGAATAGTAAACCGGACCTAAACTTTTTCAAAACCAGAACTCTAATGCTATGTTAGAAAACCATTATATATATAAAGCCTGTCCGAAAGTACTATAAAGCCTCTTTCCATCTTTGAATACCTGGCAACCAAGGAATGAAGGAGGGAGATGGGGTTTAAACTTGAGAAGTGTTTCGAACAAAAAAAAAAAACTTGAGAAGTGTCTATCTCACATCTCTCTCTCTCTCTACCCTAATAAGTAACACCCACAAAAATATCTGACAGTCGTTGTTCCGTTTGTTGATGAACCCCTCCATGACTCCATCAGCTAGCTAAGCTTATCCACTTCTTTTCACTTTTCATTTTGTCAGAAGGAAAGAAACTATGGGCTCCACTGCAAAGCACATAGTTATTCTGGGCCAATTGGCCAATTACATATGATTATATATTAATTCCACCGGCCACCAGCTCAACCTTATCATAATGATGATTGTTTATGTAAATCCCTCTTTTTCTTTGTTTGTTACATCATTGCCAGTTACCAATTAATCAAGGCTCATTTGAGAGAAGCCATGCGTGAACTGTGAACTTACATCATCATCAATCATCAATCATCATCATGTGTTGCTGCTAAGTGCTAAGCACAAAACCAATCATAAAAAGTGAGGTCTTAAAAAATAGAAGGGAATTAATTAAGGGAGTACTTCACAGATATACATGAAGCTCAATGGTGTTCAGCTGGAAATATTCGTTTAAATATATATTGATGTGTTGAGGATAACTTCCATGTAATCTGATTAATTTACAATATTAGGTTTTAACCTAATATTTTGATTCTCGTTTCACTCATTTCATGTTATTTAAAATTCGTAAAATTATAATTTGTATATTTAAAATTTGATAGGAAATAAAAAATATGTTGTCTTATTCCTTCTCCTCTTAAATTGATTACCTCAATGATAACGATCAGCAAACTCTCCTCTCTCCGTCAACAAAAATTCAGACATTTTTATGGAATCAAATTAAGGTTGAATTCCAAACCCCTTCCCCTTTTCAAGAATATAGTATTTCTTTTAACATGAACAAGTATTTTTCTTCAAGACTTTAACTACAGGTGACGTATATATGAAAGAGATATCACGTCTTTCCAAGGCATTCTTTGTCTTTCTCTAATATTTTTTTTCAGTCTTATATATACTTCTCAAATGGAATTTATTTTTGAAATTCATGTTATTCGTGCACAGGCTATTTCAAAAGTTTAGGTAAAACACCTACAGTCCTAAATTAATGTAAACCATAATGTGCGAGCTAGCCTACTTGGGAAGAACTAATTAAATTCCTTGCAATGGGTTTTTGGCTTGTTGCAACTGCGAAAAAGAGAGTCTGATAATTTTTTTTTTTTTTTAAACATAGAATCATTCATATATGTGTGGATATGGATAACATAAAGAATCATTCCTTTCCCTCTAACCTACAATTAGTGGCAAATTGTAGATCAGAGACTTCTGTAACCCAAGAATATATATTGTTAGTTTAATTAAGTTGTGCAATATTCTCTTAAGTAAATATGAAGTGTTAGATCAGCCATAAAGATAAAAACATTAAATGCATATTTAGTATAATACTAAAATTGAGACAATTGAAACTAAATTTACTTTAGTGAAACGTACTTGACCGAAACTACAAGTACATATCAAAACCTCAAGTGCATGCCTCTCATATACCCCTCACATGTATGTTCATTTCATTGAACAAATTGTACTTGTTTGAGCAAATTAAACCTTTTATGTTGAAAAATTTGACGAAATTAAGTAATTGAAGCAATTAGTAAACTATAATACTAAAATTGAAACTACATTCACCTTAGTGGAACTTGACAAAAATTACAGGTATTAAAATCATAATTTAGCAACAAAAAAATCATTTTCATTTCTTTGATAACTGAACTTCAAAGTTCCACCACCCACTTTGTTATCAGTTTAAAAATTTTAAAAATTTTAAAAATTTTAAACTTCGAACACACGAACACGTTTAAAAATTTTAAATATTTTAAACTTTGAATACGAATACGAACACGTGTAATTATTTTAAACTTTGAGCACGAATATGTATAATTAATATGCAGAGTACACGTATGAGGTTGTAATTAACATGCACATTACACGTATAAAGTAACCTCAAGCGTTTCAATTACGTCACGTATAAGGTAAATTTGAGTGTTTTAATTATGTTAGTGAATACGTTCTTAGACCCTACCATGCTTGAACTTACCGTGTATATGCTCATCATTCTCATCACTGTAGTAAATAGTTTGAGGTCTGAAGCTCCTAGAAGAGGGTAGATTTTGAGAACCGGATGCCCCACACATGTGAAACTTCTAAACGATCCTAAGAAGATGACAAATTTTCTTGCAGAAGCTAGCCACCGAGGAAAATTAATAAATTTATAACCTCAAGTGCACGTATCCATTTCTTGCTTCCTCACTCACTCTTTAGGTCACTATATAAACCATTCTAATCTCTACCTTCACGCAACCCCACTCTCTCAAAAACAAAAACAAAACAAAAAAAAAACAAGAAAAAAGAGCCAGAATATAAAACATTCCTCTTTCTGAAAAAAGAGGATCATCGAGCAGCAGCAAATTATGAGGCCAGCACCAAGAGTAGTAGCTGAATACGGCCTCCTGATCCACCTTTCCTCCCCACTACAATCCCCACCACCTTCATCTCCGGCAAGATGTGAGCCCCACGCTTGCCGCTGGTGGCCCTACTCTGGCTCCAAAGAGTTCGAAGCCAACGCCGCCATGGTCATCATCATCCTCCTCTCCGCCCTCACCTGCGCCCTCGCTCTCAACGCTGCCATCCGCTGCTTCCTTCGCAGCAGCAGCAGCACCTCCGACGCCCGTGGTTCTGACCACCACCCTATAATTCTCCCCCAGACTCAGCAGAAGAGCAATGCCGCGGTGGCTCCTCCCCTGGAAGGCGGGCCCACGGTGGTTTACACGGCGGGGATGAAGACGAGGCTGGCAGGGGCCGAGGCCGAGTGCGCCATTTGCTTGTCGGAGTTCGTGGAGGGCGAGGGGATAAGGGTTTTGGCGAGGTGTAAGCATGGCTTCCACGCTCACTGTATCCAGGAGTGGCTGTCTTCTCACTCCTCTTGTCCCACGTGCCGCCGCACGTGCCTCCCTCCGTCCCCTGCTCAATCCACCCAGCAGGAACAACCACCGGTTCTGGAAAGTGGTGGTCCGTAGCGGCTCTACTGTACTTACTCATGAGTTTTCAACTGCATGTACACATATGTATGAATGCGTAAACTAGTAATTGAGTTCAAGTTTAATTATTTAAAAGGTAGATCAATCAAAAACCCAATTGATGATTTAACTAAATAATTAGATCAATCGACAAATGGTTAATTTCTTCGTCAGATTTGCATGTCGCCCTTGCGTTTTTTGCCTGCAGCATTTAATAACCGTCCATTTTGCCTTTGGCCTTACTAGTAGTAGAGCTGCTGATTGCTTATGCATGACAACAAAACGTTGCGTTTCCAGGCGTTTCAAACTGTCCCAATTGTGTCTGTTTGTGTCTTTGTGAAACTTATGAGTGCAGCAAATTTTCGTGTCCCTAGCGCAGGACCACCTTGGTAAGCGCAATAAACACTCTCACTCTGCATCCCTAGGCAAACCTAACACCACCTGCTCAGTTGAGTCAGTTGCCAGTTCTCTCTTTCTTACAAAGAACCTGGGCAGTGTTTTTATGTGGAGCTCCAACTTCAACATTAAGTACCGAGATTAGATTTTCTCCGATTTAACTATTGTTTGAGACATGCTTCCGTGGATATGTCCGCATGGCATGTATAGACGGATCAGACGGTCTAAAATCCCCACGGTAGCGAAATCCCTTAAGTTTAACTGGAAGTTAACCCAAATTTAATTTCTGAATTACTAAGGTGATCAACTCATTTTTGCTGGGTCGAAGATGGACTCAATCACTTGCCTCATTGCATATGTAACATATGCAAGAAAACACATTCACCCAATTCCCAACAACAAAGATAATATTAAGAATTAAAGCAGCCAAAACACATACTACTATCATATTATATTTTCAACAACCGAGAAAAGCACATACTCAATGTGTACAAGGCAACTACAATACTGATCTGATATAATAAGAACTAGTGTGCTATCAAGTATATGTGACAGGCAAGAAAGAAACTCAAACAAGATGACAAACAGACCAAGCACACCCATTACCGAATCTGACAAGCCAAAACCACACAATCCAAGAGGGGAAAGGCAAAATGATCACATATCTAGAAGCATTTCCTGTGAACGATGGATGGACCTGATTCATCGTACTCTGCCTTAGATATCCACATCTGCATTCAAGCAAAACAATACTCCAAAATTATAATCATACAACCATACAATTACTGCCTAAATAAAAATGCTTTAAGAAGTTTCTTGAGGACAAAACCATACTAAATAGCCCATGTAATGTACCTAATGACTTATACAACTTCTAACCTGATACCATACTTGATAAATCAGAGCCAATTTTTAATTCCTTCACTTTTAGCTACCTGTAGCCTCTTTTAATTTATTCCTCAAGAATATATGGAGGGGATTTCACACCTTTACTAGTTTTCTTATTATATATCTTACAGCTTTTATAGTAAATTGAAGAGAAATCAAATATGAAACTCATCATAGTACAAGTAGTATAAGCAATACCTGCTGGAATGTGCTCAGTGAAGCCAAAATAGACCCTCCAATCCAAACACTGTACTTTCTCTCTGGAGGTGCTACCACCTTAATTTTCATGCTGCTTGGTGCAAGGGCTGTGATCTCCTTGCTCATACGATCAGCAATTCCTGGGAACATGGTGGACCCTCCACTGAGCACAATGTTGCCATACAAGTCCTTCCTGATGTCAACATCACACTTCATAATCGAGTTATAGGTGGTCTCATGAATTCCAGGTGACTCCATTCCAATGAGTGATGGTTGAAATAGGACCTCAGGACAACGGAAACGCTCTGCTCCAATAGTGATTACCTGACCATCAGGCAGTTCATAGCTCTTCTCAATTGACGAGCTGGTATGAGCAGTTTCAAGTTCCTGTTCATAATCGAGTGCCACATAGGCAAGCTTCTCCTTAATGTCGCGCACAATTTCCCGTTCAGCAGTTGTAGTAAACGAATACCCTCTCTCAGTCAGGATCTTCATTAAGGAATCTGTTAAATCTCGTCCAGCAAGGTCAAGCCGGAGGATGGCATGCGGAAGAGCATAACCTTCATAGATGGGAACAGTGTGACTGACTCCATCACCAGAGTCCAGCACAATACCTGGGACATGTTTTGTTGTAAATTTAATAAACTTTCAGGATTATCAACTTTGCTTCCAAATTTACTGGTTTTTGCACTTGGTGGTAAAGCATTATAACAAAATAAACAGATAGATCGCTCTCAATTTTATGTATTGGTACAAACCTGTTGTACGCCCACTAGCATAGAGGGAGAGAACTGCTTGAATGGCAACATACATAGCAGGGACATTGAAGGTCTCAAACATGATCTGTGTCATCTTCTCCCTGTTGGCCTTAGGATTGAGGGGTGCCTCGGTAAGCAGCACAGGGTGTTCTTCGGGAGCCACACGAAGCTCATTATAGAAGGTATGATGCCAAATCTTTTCCATGTCATCCCAGTTGCTAACAATCCCATGTTCGATAGGGTATTTTAATGTGAGAATACCTCTTTTGGACTGAGCCTCATCCCCAACATAGGCATCTTTCTGTCCCATCCCTACCATAACACCTGTGTGTCTAGGTCGACCAACAATACTGGGGAAGACAGCCCTTGGAGCATCATCTCCAGCAAACCCAGCCTGTTTAAGGGAATCATAATTGATTGATACAGACCAAGGGAGTGCATGTGTGTGTGTGTGTGTGTGTCAATTTGGCTTTATGGTACATGAAATGAAACTAATCCCTTACCTTAACCATTCCAGTGCCATTATCACAGACAAGAGGCTGAATGTCCTCGGTATCTGCCATTCTTTATAGTGGCCTGCAAAGAAATCAGGGTAATCTGTTAGGAATGTAAGAAGTATACTACGTTCAGCAGCCACATCAACCACATCAGCTTCACGATGATGGATATATAGTTAGATAGTCAGTAGTGGTTAAAGTGGTTGTATTCAGTTGGGAAACGGTTAATGCATTCAACATTCCGTTACAATGATGGGAAGGTTCATCTATAAATGCATGTAATCGTGTCAAATTTCCTCATTGAATGAATGGAAATACTTCATTGTTAGTTTATACTTTAGAAAACACTTAGTTTTGGTTTTGGAAGGCATACCATCTACCATAATCTAATCAATTCAAAGAAGCATATTCCAATACTTAAAGCAGCAAGCCAATGGGGAGACAGCAACAATTCCCAACTTTTAAAATTAAAGAAAAGAATGGTCATATCAATGAGTAACTGCAAGCTTGAATGAATTGCTAAGCACTGGGTAGCCCATATTTGAACAGGGCACACTTGACAGCTTACTGCAAGACAACGGAATGCTCTATTTGGCACTAAAACCAATGGAGACAGGCAAAAAATTTAAATTGAACATAACTTGCAAATTCCTTCTAGCAGTGGGCTTTAATGGCCGAAAATTGCATCCAGCACAAAGCCAATCCAAACAACTTGTATGGGTTTTCAGGCACCGATCACATATCCAAATCACATGGTTGATCTTTATCAAATATAGAGGAGTAAATTACATGATTTGTAAAATAATGAGGATTACATATATAAGAGATTACATTTCTTATTGAGACACATGCAGCCAACAATCAACAACTTGATAAGAAGATGAATAGAAGAGAAATAGGCTTTTGAATTTCCTATTGTCCTAAAACATTATCAACTATTCATAATCAAAATTGATATGGTACCCTGATAGGCATGATACCATCAAAATTTAGATCCCATCAGATCAAATCACTCAGAAAAATATTAGAAATTGCACAAATTGACTCCCAAGCATCAAAGTCAGTCACTCTCAAGTCTCAATCAGTGACCAACCGATTAACAATAACATCAACAAATCACTCAACAAACTCATTGATCACCAGAAATTCAAACTGAAATTGCATAATTGATTAAGACAAGACTAAAGAAATCAATCAAAACAGCAAATCAGATACAGATTCCAAAGAAACCATCATTCGAACTTACAAAAAATGCCAATCACAAAGCGAAAAGAAGCAGAGAAACTAAAGAGAAAGAAAAGAGCGTAGAAGCATGTACCTTAGGAGTTGGGACTCGCTGAGAGTTTGAGAAGTCGCAGCAGAACAGAGAGACACAATAGGCGTGCAGAGCAAACTAAAGAGACAAAGAAGAGTGAGTGGACAATCGAATAATGAACGAGAGAAAAGGTCGGTAGATTCTGCTTTACGATTAGACAACACCCAAAGCTGATCGAGAAAAAGAAAAAATTAATGAAATTAAATAATAAAAAAGTGTGGACTGTGGAGCCGCCAAATGAACTTTCCAGAATGTAATTTGCATACAAAAAGAAAATAAAAAAAGGAGGCAGCTGGAAGCCTGGAATTCGATGACTAATTTCGCGGGCTGACACCGAGGCAAGCGGGAGCTACTTTAAAACGTGGAATATGCGGTTTATTACTTTATTATTTAGCACAAATTGCTGGAGAGCTAATCAGATTATTTAGCTCAGAAGTAGCTTCTTTTTTATATAACAAAAAGAAGCTAATTCTATTGGCACCGAATTTTCGGTTAATAAAGAAAAAAACATGAAAGGAAAAGAAAAGCAATCAACTAAACGTACAAGTGCAGTTTTGTTTTATGTTAAACTGACAAAAAAAAAAAAACTGAATTTAATTGGGCTATAGTTAATTGGGAACTTTAATAGCTAATTATGTCTGCAATGGCACTTATTTATTCAGAGTTCAAGTATTGCAAATATGCCAATGAGCTCTAGCCTCTAGCTAAGTGACATTGGGGTGGGGGCAGAAATTGTAAGTTTTAAGTCTGAATATTACTGTTTATAAAATGTAAAAAAAAAAAAACATAGCAATGATGGTGCAATATGTATCATTTCATTTATTAATTTTTTTTCCAATAAATGCTGGTACTGGGCATACAGCCTCATTCACAGGGATTGATCCACTTAATTCAACTGCATGTTGATCTATATACCATAAACAACAGCTAAAATGACATATTATTAACAAAATATTCCTAGTTTTCAACAACACACTTAATTCCAAGGAAAAAAACAGTCCAGGCTCCTATGACTATTCTTCCTCTAAATCAAGTTCACCAATCCGGTGTCGCCACCTGTCAAAAACAGCTTTGAAGGATTCACCACTACTTCTCTTCTTCAGGTAATGGCCTAGCTGGACCTCCGCAGGTGTTGGAAGTAAAACACAATGAGACCACTTTGCTTGCTGGCCCTAGGACATATATACAAACACACAGATGATATGCATACACACATATATACTACAAGAACCAGATCGCGTCTAAAAGAAGGGGGACCTTGTATTTCATTAACTAGCCACGGAGAAAAGATCGTACTTGAACAAATTAAGATGAAGCTATGCATACAGAACAACTATATATGTGAGTCTTGAACCCACCAGTTTCTTTTCAGAGTTAAGGTCCTAGCTAAAATATCATGATCGAAAGGCATAATTAATGTAATAGTTTCCTGATAATCCAACTAGTCTCTACTACATAATTAATGTAATAGCTTAAACTAGCTCAAACATAATTGCTAATATATATGGAAGAATTAAAAGCCTAAGGGTACGTAGGGTTCTTTTCAACAAAGAGAATTATCGAATCGTCAGTTATACAGCACAATGCAATTTTCATAAGCAGGGCAAGCGAATAACATGATGAGCAACTCAACACCATCCTCAAAACTATCAAATAAGAGCTAAGTGTTAGTTACAACTTAGTAGTAGTTGAAGCAACGTACTAAATAAGATTCTTTAAATATTGCACAAGAAAACAGTCTTTCACAAGTATGCATCCTTGTATTGTATCCAATATATCAAGTTTGCAAGTGAATTAAGGTGAGCTTAATTTGCAGTGAAACAGAAAGGTCATCCAATTAATGTACAAAACTCAGAGCACCATATATATATGATGTATCTATAACAAATTTCCAGCTATAATTATTATTGATTTTCCATTACGAAATTACAATTTTTTAGATAAATTAATTACAAAATACATATGCAAAACACAAGCAACTAGCAGGGGTGTTTGTGTTTCGCCACCGAGCAATGCAATCTTCACGAAAATGGTGTAAGCAGGGCAAGAGAAAAACTTGAAGACCAACCTCAAAGTCCTCCATACAGATTGAACAAGATTTTCCGCGCGCAGCTTGTGAATTGGTTTTTAAATTAATTAACAATTTATCAAATACAATGTGTCAAACATATATGAACATTAACGGAAGTTTTGACTTCAATGGTTAACACTTGATGTTCCAAATTTAAATTTCTCCTCACACAATATTAATTTGTTTACTAAATAATCATCAACATAAAATAAACCAACATTAACTTAAATCTAGCTACAAGTGTAATTTTGGATGAGATTGGATGAGATAGATAACACATATAAGAGGTACGTAGGTATATGGAATGTATTTCTAAGCATTTACATAAAGTCAATATGTTGCAGTGACCCATTACATAAAAGATAACCAGACACCCACCCTCATCCTAGCGCGCGATATCGGTCACCAACTTCTCCAAATCTTCAAATTAAACATTTGAGAGCTTCTTTATATGGACTCAATTCCCAAATATTTCTAAATTCACCACGTACTACCGATATCTTGCATGCTCAAGCACACAGTGAGTTCATGAGTATGCATCATAATAAGTTTCCATGATCGAGGTATTGGGTATCGGCGTAGGGGACATAAGGGCTTAATAGAGGTCTTTCGCCATTGACGGATGCAATGTCCATGATAAAGGTGTAAGCAAGGAAGTAGAGAAAGTCCTCTATACAAATAACACATGACGACTGTACGTTCCTCAGTTTCCGAACTATCATGCCTCACGTGATCATCATCCTCATCATCTATTTCCATGAGAACGGGATCATCCCCTGTAACCTTAACATTCTGGTGCGTTCGATTAATCTTAACCTACGTGAATATCGCCGAGTGCACTTTCAGTATGTCCATACCCACAAAAATACAAGGGAAGGCCGATTGGTTCCCCTTAAAATCAGATAAAAATCTTAAAATAAGAGCTGGCTGCTCATCCTCTCTGATATTCATGCCGGAAAGAATTTCGGAGATTAAGAGAATCGCAAACGAAGTAGTACCAGATAATAAATCGGCACGAGACACCGTAATGTCGAGTTCAGATATATACGAGGTGTGGTCGTCCACGAGCAAGGCCTCTTGGAACGCCATCTTCTCCAAACCAACCGCTTTCCGTTAGGGCGAGGAGCCTCAGTTTGATCGGAACGACGTCGTTGACGGCTTTGCGTTGCGTCTCAGTGCCAAACTTGCTTCAACTTGGCGTCCGTTCATCAGTATGCCGGCTATATATGCATATGGGTTGTGCTAAGTGCCCTAATAACTAATTAATGTCCTAATCCTGCTCTAATTACAAGGAATTTCTATGTCGATTAGAAATATATTTAATTCGTTATTTGCCACATAAACTTTTAAAAAGACACATTTAACCTTTCTAAAATCCTGAAAACTTAAATTGAATTACAAAGAAAAAAGATTTCACCACCAAAATATAAAAACCCAATTGTTATAACAAAATTTAGCCCTAATTTTAAAATCTTAAAAATCTACTAAGTCATTCTTATTGCATTTAAGAGAAATAATTTATCCATGAAGAACTTAGGAGAATCAAATCAAAAATCAAAATCTATCTTCTAAAGATTAAGAACAAAAACCAGACTTCAAAATGTCAATTTGTTCATAGACCTCGACAAACAAGAGGCTAAGGCTAAGATAAGGCTATACCAAACTTAGTGGAATCAAATTTTTTGGATCAATAAGAGCAAAAGTTCAATTCTCATGGTACTTCAATTTAAGTGAGATTCAATTCAAGTGAGCTTTATCATTTTATAGTATTTCAATTCCTTGGCTTTTTGGTCCAGATTGATTTTTGAATCTACATCTAGTTTTAGAACAATATTCCCATGAATTGTTTATCATAAAAAAAAAATCATGAATATATATATATAGTTCTACACATCATTAATCCCTATTCTTGGTACTAAAGTTACTCTAACTATATATTGATGAGGATGATGATATACAAATGTGATGATAAAGTCCGGCAAATATGGTAAATTAAGTATAGAAAAAAAAAATATTTAAATTTTAGATAGATAAAATGGTCTTTTAATAAAATAATATTAATATAATTTGATAAATAAATTATAATGCGTACAAAATAATTTTATCACGTCAAATTAGAACACATAGTTTTTGTATCGTATTCGGACACAAAATCTTTTTTCCTATACATATACGGCCACCCCTCATGACGTACAAGTGAAGCAAGCTTTTTTTTCTTCTTGGTCGAGGTACTACAAGTTAAAGCGCTGCTAGGAAAGATAACGGCGTCAATATGACGAAAACGACATCAAAATGAGAAGTGAGGCAATGCACGTGAGCAGCACGTGCTCTTGATGAAAGACACAGGCCGAAAGAGGGTTTTTAGCTTTTCTCTAAACCCCTGATCCAGAATCCCAATAATTTTTTCCATAGCAGAAGAAGCAGTGAGGAAAATCAAAAGGGAGCGATTGCGTTGTGAGATTGGGAGATGTGGTTTGGTGGTGGTGCGTTTAGGGCTTCCACTTCTACTGGAAGTGTTGGTGGTTTGATTGCATGTGCGAGTGTGTTTGTGAGGCATTTCTGTCGTAAACGCGCAGAGAATTTGAGGAAGATCAACCCAAAGGTGAGCTTTCCGGAGGCTAATTCCATTGCTCGTGATCTATACGACGTCGTCAAACAACATGGCCCTCTCACCATCTCGAATGCTTGGATTCAGGCCAAGGTTCTCTTCCTTTTCCCCTTAATAAATCACCATTTCTGTATTACTGACATTCTGAAGTACATGTTGTTTCGTATATATGAACATGATAATGGCTTTGATGCTACTAAAGCTTTACACTTTTCCTTCCCATTTGCCCTTTTTCATTTCCAATCACTGTGTGCATGATATTTTATCAATTGAGTGCGTTTAGTATATGCCCAAGTATCGGATTTGTGTTTTGCATTTTTGGGTCATATCCTATTGACACAAGGATTGAAGTGAAGGGTCCATCAGTCCATGTAAGGTGTAAGCTACATTGATATAGCTATAGTAATGCAATGATAGTTTTGTCATTCAGTAAAGTAAGATAGCTTGAATTGAGAGTATAGGAGAATATTGAATCATACTTTCCATGATATAAATGTATTGTTGGCTGACTACGCTTTCTTGCTGGTGTGGACTACGTGCATAAGTTTCACAGAATAAACCACAGGGATCTCTGTGTTTTTAGACCAAATGATAGGGGGTTTATACATAATTGGCCTTTATTTTTACTGTGTAATTGCACTTGAGCTGTACTATATAATAGATATGCAACCTCTGTTGAAAACTTGATATTTTTGACACTCGTTGAATGTATGTCAACTTTGTATTTATGATAGTCATACAGCAATGAAATATTACAATGCAGTAACTTTTGGTTTTGTCCGTACGCATACATGTTCTTGTACTAGTTCACAAAAATTTTCTAGTTTACCTCCTGCATTAAAGTCAGAAATATATAATGGGAGAGCTCTAATACATATTTGGTCCCTTTTTCTGTATGAACCATTGGAATTTTTTGATGGGTACATTTTTGGTCCCTCTATAATGTAAATGTACTTGGTTTATCAATCAAGCATAGGGTGCTTTCTATCAACCTACTTCATGGAAGAGTTCCAATTATAGTTTTGGATTGTACATATTGATGCCTGTTCATCCCAGACCACATGTTTATCTTCTTAATAAACTCATTGAAAAATAGTTAATCTTTAGTGGCTTTATCTTTTCACAATAATATAACATCTTCCCTGATCCTATCACCCTTCCAGCCAAAAGAGAAGGAAATTTTGAAATAAAAGAACATATATTTCTTTTCTGTTTTATTTTTGCTTTTCTTAAATAAAACGGAATATGGAATACAAAGTAAATTTTTTGAGTTTTTATAAGTTCATGTTTCTGATCAAGTGTTTTGTATTCTTAAAAAAATTCAGGATTCTGGTGTTAGTGGATTGAACAGCAAAACACACATGAAGATAATGCTCAAATGGATGAGGGGAAGGCAGATGCTGAAGCTGTTCCCCACCCTAGCTGGTTCGAGCAAAAAATTCTTGTTATGTACTTTGCCTGAAGACCCCCAAGTTACTGAATTTAGAACTGCTGCAGCACTGAAGCTAACTAAGAAGCCTTCCATGAAGAGGAAAAAGCACAAGAAACAAGTTTGTGTCTGAGCCTTTACTTTGGGCTTGGGATCCATCCCCTTGCTTTCTGTCATCCATTGTGATTCCAGTGCTTCCTTTTGCTAGCTACCATCATTGCTATTGTCAGCTGTTTCACTAATATGCGGGCGTTTTAGAAATACTGCTCACTTGGTTTTGCCCTGTTCCAATGAATTCTGGTCCGATATTGATTATAGTTTGCTTGTATGATTTAGAATGACAAATTGGATCATTGAAATAATTGGGTGGCAGATGCTGTTTTGTCTTAACTTATCATGATTGAGTTCAATATTTGTGTTACCATGAAATATAGATTGTAGAATGGATTGCTCAATTTGTGTTATTTCATTTGTAGGATGAACTGAATACCTTACGTATGTGGTAGAAACTAGAAAGTCAGTGAATGAGTAGAATAACTTTGGCTGCAAAACTAGAGCTAACCAAAGGATGCTTTATTATGTGGGGGCATATCCTGGGAGTCCCTGGGGCCTGGACCCTGGTGCTATGTCTGGAACGGGTCATCTTAAAATGAGAAAATATGATCATCCTTTTGATCTGCTTGCCTTGTACAACAAATCTAAAATGTCTTTGCCTACTTCTTTTAAAGAAAACAAACGCATCATGCGACTGATAAAACGTCACCTAATTATATTTATATCCATGTTTTGTATTTAGTGGCAGCTGTGCTGCATAGAAACAAGAAAAAGAAAGAGACAGGGTATGTGTGTCATCTTTTAAACTATATTCAAAATTAACAAATGCGGCTTACAGGTAAAAGCTTTTGTACATGCTCTAGTGGCGAAAACCTTGCTATACCTTGTTAAAAAATAAGATATAGTGAGATCACCCCATACATGAGTCATGAGTGACGAATTCATACTAAAACCTGTCAAATCGGAATTTCTATATAGTGACTTTCGCATTTTTCATTGGCTTTTCCATGAGTAATTTTTTGACTCCAAGACTTTCTGATTCATAAATGTGGATCTGGAGTTCTGGACCTATGAATAAGGACATTTCCAAAACTCACAAATAAAAAGAGGAAGCGTTTGATATGCGTTGTTATAAAACAGAGCAATGCTTAGCGTACCGAAGATAATGGCAAATGGCAATCATGCATAACATAAACTCTATCTCATTGGCGAACATTTAAGGTCACTACCTCCCATTCTTTTTGTATACTATAATATCTATACAAAAAGACCAGTTTGCAGTTTGCACTAGTCTCTCTCTCTCGTGGGCTGCTGCATGAGTGAGTGTTAATTAATGGCTAATATATCCAAAGCCCATCTCTAATAAGAGGAGTAATTATTCAGTGAAGGGTAGAGACCAAGTAACGCTGAGCCGCTGGGGTGATTGATTTGCTTTAAATACAAGACAGAGAAGCGGTTCAGTTCAATCTCAACCTGAAACTACTACGACCCCACAAACGAAACTGAGCTCTCTCTCTCTCTTTTGGTACTTGGCATCCTTTTGGGTAAACGCATCTTCCTCTTACTCTTAACTCTTCTTCTATTACTATTGTCATCTTGTCATCATGTCATGCACTCTCTGTCTCTCCCTTCACTTTCTCTGATAATTTAGATCTCTTTCATCTGCAATTCTCAGATTTGATTATCTTTGCATAACTTGCACACACACATGTACTGAGTGACCCATTAGAAACTGCTTCAGATGATTAACAACAGACAAAAAGTTAATTCATTCTCAAGAACCCCACTCTTACTCTGTAAGTACAAGGCAATATTTGAATCTGGAACAGTCAACGGAGATTTGACTGTCTGATACTGGGCATTAACGATAGCTGTTTCTCTTATTTCAACCTCTCATAAGCTGCAGCCTTCTTTTTGTGAGGTTATGCCAATCATTCACTTTTTGCGTATCAAAGATATAACACACACCAAAAGTTTTCCTAAATTTTAGAGACCCCAAATGATATTTGATATAGTATGTGGCATGATAGTGTTTCACTTGCTAGAAATGAATTGAGTCAAAAGTGGGACTAGTTTATGATTTATGAACAAAGAAAACAGTCACATAGGTTGGTGTGCAGAATTTTGAGATTTATTTCTGTGGTTATATTATTATTTTCAAGGTGTTTTGTGTTATGGGTTCTTAGAATGTGATGAAGCTCAGGCAATTTGGGTGGAATGTTTTTCTTAGTTTTATCTGATGATAACGAAACCGATGTTTGATTGCTTTTATGTTTATGGTGGAATAGTCAACAATGAGCTCCCAGAGTTCGAATGAGAACTGCATTGGATATGCTGCAAGGGATCCATCTGGAGTTCTATCCCATTACGAATTTAGCCGCAGGTATGTTTTCAATCATTCTGAATGTCCAAAAATTGCACAAATGAGCTTTCCAAGGAAAGATAACAAGACGAGAAGCTGAAAAAAGCCTCTTTCTTGTTGCATCAGTACTCTTTAAATTTCTAGTTCCTTGTTGTGTGAATATAATCCAATTGAGCATGATCTATTGATGAGAAGAATTCTATTTAGAATTGGGAATTTGCTTCGTCACTAACTTCTCATTGTTGCCTTAGCATCAAGCCTTCAGAATGTTGATCTCCTAGATTGTTAGTTGCAATTCTGATCAAATCATGATTTGTTGCGACTTTGAAAACATCTCTAAGAAAAAAGAAAATTGAAGTTACATGATATGCTTTCCTTGGATTTCCATTATTTTCTTAATATATTCTAATTAATCATTTATTATTTGGCTGGGATGCTTTCCTCAGGGCTCTGGGGACTGACGATGTTTCCATAAAAATTACCCACTGCGGAGTTTGTTATGCTGATGTAATTTGGGCCAAAAATCAACATGGAGACTCAAAGTACCCTTTAGTGCCTGGGTATGTGGACTGATTGTATGATAAATAGATAACTCATATACTTTTATTCTAATTATTTATCTGTGATTATTTGCAACCAGACATGAAATCGCGGGTATTGTAAAAGAGGTGGGTTCCAATGTTCAGCGCTTCAAAATTGGTGACCATATTGGAGTGGGAACTTATGTCAACTCATGCAGAGATTGTGAGTATTGTAATGATAGATTTGAAGTCCATTGTGTAAAGGGATCAGTCTACACTTTTAATGGTGTTGATGCTGATGGTACAATTACAAAAGGAGGATACTCCAGTCATATAGTTGTCCATGAAAGGTATGAAATCTAAGATGCTAAACAATGTTGACATCATTCTTTTGTTAACAAAATTCATTACTAAAGAAGTGAATTCCATTTTTCCCTCTCCTCAAAATTCACATCTATGTAGTATGTATGCATCTGAAGTTCAGATTCCTTTAGTCTAGTGCATAAAAGAAGAGTCCAACTTCATAACATGATGTGCCAATTCATATTACAGGTACTGCTTCAAGATACCTGACAACTATCCATTGGCTTCAGCAGCACCTTTGCTTTGTGCTGGAATTACTGTTTATGCTCCTATGATGCGCCATAAGATGAACCAACCCGGTAAATCTCTAGGAGTGATAGGGCTTGGTGGTCTTGGTCACATGGCAGTGAAGTTTGGTAAGGCATTTGGTTTAAATGTAACAATTTTCAGCACAAGCATATCCAAGAAAGAGGAAGCCCTGAGTCTGCTTGGTGCAGATAAATTTGTGGTCTCATCTGACCAAGAACAGATGAAGGTAAAATACATAAAGTTTATTACGAAGCAAACTTTTCTTTTACCTGACCACATGAACAATAGGGAAATAATGAAATTGATCACTTATCCTTTGGTTTACTATTATTGGTTATTGTTTGTGCTATGCAGGCCCTGGTGAAGTCACTTGACTTTCTAATTGATACAGCATCTGGTGATCACCCATTTGATCCATACATGGCACTGTTGAAGACTGGTGGAACTCTAGTCTTGGTGGGATTCCCTAGTGAAGTCAAAATCAGTCCTGCAAACCTTAATCTTGGTACCTTTTTTTCTTGGTTGATTGAAATTACAGTTTTATATAGCCAACTCTTTTGGTAGTGTGAAAGTTGCAAGTATACTGAACTTCATGCATTGACCTTTTGGCAGGTATGAGAAACATTTCTGGTAGTGTAACAGGTGGAACCAAGGATATCCAAGAAATGATAGATTTCTGTGCTGCTAATGAAATTCACCCAATGATTGAAATAATCCCGATTCAATATGCAAATGAAGCTCTTGAGAGGCTACTAAAAAGAGATGTGAAATACCGGTTTGTGATCGATATTGAAAACTCCCTAAAATGACACCTGATGTAAAACAAATAGCAGAATAGTTTATGCAACAACTCGACCGCCAGAAGGCCAAGAAAAGGAATAAGCTTCAACTAGGTCTAGTGTTAGAAATGAACCCATGATATACCAATTAGAAGGGAACGACAAGACAAATGCAAGTCATAGGCGATGACCGAGGGCCTATTTTGGCCAAATTCCTTTGTTTAGGGTTTCAAATAAGCAATTTAGTGTTTTTGAATAAGTTTCCTAAATTGCACTTTTTTCTAATTTTATTTTCATTTTGAATTCTGAACGTTTAGGATTGTGAAAGTATTTAAACAACCTTTTTGGCTGCTTGTATTATTATTATTATTATTATCATTTTAATCAGAAAATCTTATATTTCTCTCATTTCTGGGTGGACTCCATATTCTTTCTTAGGGTTAATACTGGTTTTTCCCTAATCTTTTTACTTGTGTGCTACGCTACGTCAACACCCATCAAAGAGAAGAAGAATTTCTCTTCTCGATATGTCTCTGGACCCTTGTGCTATGTCTAGAATGGATCATATCAGTGTGTTTTAATTAGTGTTGTAAGAACTCAAGGCATGTGTTGTCTTAAAATGATGAGAAAATATGATCATGCTTTTGATCTTCTGCTAGCTTTGTATCACAGATCTAAAATTCCTTTGATTTATGCTAAAGGAAAACAAACACATCATGCGACTGATAAACTGCCCATTGCTAAACTTATATCTATGTTATGAATTTACTCATTGATGGCTGCTGTATAGAAATAAGAAAAATAAAGAGGCAAAAGATGTGGTGAGATCACCACGTACATAAGTCATGACCGATTCAAACTCAAATGGGAGATCCTATATAGTAACTTTCTTTTGACCTAAAAAAATATAGTAACTTTAATTTTCTTATCAGCTTATTCAATGACTCGTTTGTTATTATCCATATTATAGAAAAATATTTTTGGCGACTAAAACCTTAATGACCCTTAAAAAATTGGCAAATGACATCATGCATAACATAAATTTTCCCAGTTGGCTTCGGCAAACTACGCAAATTGATACAACTGAACTCTCTCTGTGTCTCCATTGATTCTTTGAATTTTTGGGTAAACGCACCTTCCTCTCTGTTGAGAGTAATGTGGAGCAATGTCTCACATCAAAAAACTAAAGCTTAGCATATGTGCTTATAAGTTTTGGGCCTCTTCACCCATTGCCAATTGGTTTTGGGTTGGATGCTCTAATTCTATCATAGTATCAGAGCTTGGTTATTCGCGTGTAAGGCTCAACGGCCACACGTGCTCCCACGTCACCCAATACAATTTGTTCACGTGTAAGGCTCAAAAATCTCGCTACACGTGCGGAAGCGTGTTGAGAGTAATGTGGAGCAATGTCTCACATCGAAAAACTAAGGCTTAGCATATGTGCTTATAAGTCTTGGGCCTCTCCACCCATTGCCAATTGGTTTTGGGTTGGATGCTCTAATTCTATCACTCTCAACTCTTACAATTGTTGTCATGCACTCTCTCTCTCTCTCTCTCTCTCTCTCTCTCTCTCTCTTCACTTTTTTTGATAACTGTTGCTGTAATTCTCTTATGTCAATCTCTCAAAAGCTGCAGCCTTGTATTTGTGAGGTTATGCTAATCATTTACTATTTGGGTGTCAATGATACTTCAAACACCAAAACTTTTTCCAAAAATTTGGACTGTAGTTGATGGCACATATCAGTGAATTTTGGTTGAAGTATAATGTTTCATGGTGTTTTGTGTGTCTTGTCTTAGAAAATTTAAGAAGCTCAGGCTATTTGGATGGAATGCTTTTCCAGTTTTACTTATCTTTCATTAAGGAAACCGATGTTTGATTGCTCTATGTTTATGGTGGAATAGTCAAACAATGAGCTCCCAAAGTGCAAATGAGGACTGCCTTGCATATGCTGCAAGGGATTCATCTGGGTTCTATCAGAGTACAAATTTAGCCGCAGGTATGTTTTCACTCATTTTTAATTAAACTGTATAAAAATTAAAAATTGCACATCAACTTTTCAAGGAAATATAACAAGAAGAGAAAGCCTCTTTCTTGCTTTATCATCAAGCTTTCAGAATGTTGATTTTGTTATGCTGATGTAATTTGGACCAGAAACAAACATGGAGACTCAAAGTACCCTTTAGTGCCAGGGTATGTGGACTGACTAGATGATATACATAAACAAGTTACTTTTATATTTTTACTCTAAAACTGTTTATTTGTGATTCTTTGCACCAGACATGAAATTGCAGGGATTGTAAAAGAGGTAGGTTCCAGTGTTCAGTGCTTCAAATTAAGTTGGCGACCATGTTGGAGTGAGAACTTATGTCAACTCATGTAGAGATTGTGAGCATTGTAATGATGGATTTGAAGTCCATTGTGTAAAGGGTTTTGTCTTCACGCATTAGATTCTTTTAATCTAATGCATGAAAGAAGAGTCCAACTTCGTAATATGATGTGCCAATTCATATTACAGGTACTGCTTCAAGATACCTGACAACTATCCATTGGCTTCAGCAGCACCTTTGCTTTGTGCTGGAATTACTGTTTATGCTCCTATGAAGTGCCATAACATGAACCAACCTGGTAAATCTCTAGGAGTGATAGGGCTTGGTGGTCTTGGTCACATGGCAGTGAAGTTTGGTAAGGCATTTGATTTAAATGTAACAATTTTCAGCACAAGCATATCCAAGAAAGAGGAAGCCCTGAGTCAGCTAGGTGCAGATAAATTTGTGGTCTCATCTGACCAAGAACAGATGAAGGTAAATATACATAAAGTTTCTTACAAAGCAATAGGGAAATTGTGAAATTGGCGACTTATCCTATGGTTTAGTATTTATTGGTTATTGTTTGTTATGCAGGCCCTGGTGAAGTCATTTGACTTTATAATTGATAAAGCATCTGGTGATCACCCATTTGATCCATACATGGCACTGTTGAAGACTGCTGGAATTCTTGTCTTGGTGGGATTCCCCAGTGAAGTCAAATTCAGTCCTGCAAGGCTGCAAGCCTTATTCTGGGTACTTTTTTAAATTATTAATATCCAACTCATTTGGTAGTGGTAAAGTTGCAACTTGCAAGTATAATGACCTCCATGCATTGACCTTTTGGCAGGTATGATAACCATTTCTGGTAGTGTAACAGGTGGAACCAAGGATACACAAGAAATGATAGATTTCTGTGCTACTCATGAAATTCACCCAATGATTGAAGTCATCCCAATTCAATATGCAAATGAAGCTCTTGAGAGGCTACTAAAAAGAGACGTGAAATACTGGTTTGTGATTGATATTGAAAACTCCCTGAAATAACCCCATGAAAGAGAAGAAGAAGAATTTCTCTTCTTGATATGTATTAAGAACTTCTTATGGATTGGAACTCAAAGCAGAGATGGCAGTCTTCTAAAGTTGGGTCTGTGGGAATTGATCTGGGACTGATCTTCTGCACAATGTATTAAGTCTTGGATTGATCTTCTGCATATGTGAATAAAAATGAATTTTATCTTGGATTGATCTTCTGCATATATGAATAAAAATGAATTTTATCTTGGTTTGATCTTCTGCATCATCAGTGGAATATCTTTCATTGAAATCTCTAAAACTTTACTATCGTTATCCCCTTTTTCATTCTCTGTCTGTTCAGCAACAGGACTGTCTTTAGTCTTTCCCCACAGCACACAGTAAAGCCCCACAACAATGAGAAATGCTCCGATCAAGCTGCACACACCACTTGTACAAAATCCACTTTACATTTGTGACATATGTTAGCGACAAACAACTATGATTATGATAGCACAAATGAATGATTAAGTGGAAGAGGAAGAAAGTGTTTGGGTTCTTCAGTTTACCTGCTAAAGTGAAGTCGCTCGGCAAAAGCAATTGCAGAGAACAGTCCCACTATAATAACTTGTAGTGGACTAAACATAGCTGCAAAAACTGGTCCCTTGTAACTGATGCACCATGTTTGCAGGTAATAGACTAATGCTGAGATCACAACTCCCTAATGTATGGTGATGTAATCAGATTCACAATACGAACCACAGATACAAACAAGAATCAACTGAACACGATCTGAATATGTATCATAAGAAAACACTCACGCAGTATATGATGGTTAAGAGTTGAAGGTTCCACCCCAGTCTCCATGAAGTTGGATTTCTTGCTAAAAATAGGGCAAGAAGAGAAGATTGCAATGATGCGAAAAAGCATATCATGGTGGTTAGTGACAATGGAGCAGGGTAGACTTTGGAGACCACAGCCTGTGAGCCAGACAACCATAAAACCGAGTTGAACAAACCACTTAATTTTGATATATATTTTCATATTATATACAAGGGTGTCATTTGAAAGTAATCAAGTAATTTATCACCTGGAGAATTAGCCATCCACTCCATGCAATATGACTGGTGAGAATAAGAGCAGAACCCTTGATCCAGTTTTCCTTACCATGCCTCATCTCACCACCAGACCCCTCAGTGTTAAACACATTTATCAGTGGCCTCTCAACAAAGCCTTTGAATAGGTACCCTCCTTTCCAGAAAGTGAAAATAAGAGAACCACCAATGCAGAAAAGTGTACCTGCCACCTTAGCTTGGCCTCTGCCACTTTTAATCTTCAATTTCTCCATCCTGAATAAGAGTAACTAAGCAAATTCCTTAACAGGAGAAAAGTTATATCCCCCTTTGTAATTAAGCCTTAGAATAATAAATTAAAGGAAAGGTGGGTTTACATGATGTGAGTAGAGATTATATACCCAATCAGAACTGCCATTAGAAACGTCAGACTGGGGATAACATTACTCAAGGCACATGCAACTGTAGGAGAAGTGTATGCTAAACCAGCATAGTACACGTTAAGATGGATGGTAGTCCCAAATGATGAGAGCACAAAAATTTTTGTAGTTACTGAAAATGAGAGTGAAGGTCTCTGCTTCCTGCTTTGGAAATGCATTCCAGAAACAAATTAGTACGTTTCTGTTTTCTTTTTAGTAAATTAGTATTAAGATACAAATTTGAAAGAGACAAGGCATTAATACCAGAAGAAAGTGTGAAAGATGCAAGAATTCATAGCTTACCTTTCAAGTACATAAGCAAATGGTGCTACCAAAAGCATGGCAACAACATGCCTATAAACCACGAAAACAAGAGGATTGAGTCCCTCTTCAAGGGAAAACTTTATGAGAACGTTTGATCCACCATATGCTAGCTGGACCAGTACCATTGCCAAGTAAAAAGTGCATCCCTCCATGGATATGAACCTTCTTGAACTAATTTAAAATGGGGGAAGAGATCACCCGCGTCAAGGTTTTAACGGGTTCTTATAGTAATGAAGGATCAACCCCACTCTTTATAGTTAAGAGCAAGTGGGAAAGGACGACACACATGACACATCTAATAGTTGGCTAGTGGAATTCATAATCAGTTTACCAATATGCTAAAGAAGCATGGCACCTCTCTTTTCCTCAAAAAGGGTTCTGAAAGAAACAGAGTTCAACTTAATTGGATGGTGCATAGCTTTAAAGATTACTTTTTGGGGCATTTTATTTGTGGAAAATTAGTATCAGTGCAAACATCACATTTCCCACTTTTCCAACTTTAGGTGTGATGGTTGTATACAAGGTTCTTCTAGTATTAACGGGGCATTAACACATTTTCCACCACAGAATTTGGCCTTTGAAGTTAATTAATACAATAATAATAATAATATTACAAAATTCATGCATGACTCCACAATTTCACAATTGAGTCTGTTTGGTAAGAGAAAGTAGAACCCCATATCAATTTATAAATTTAAAAGAAATACTAAAATAGCAAGGCTGATTCCTAGGTGCAAAATTTCCAATACAAGATACCAGCAAGAAAAAAGTAAAACAAAAAATGTATGACAAAATTAGATGTGATTGAATCAATCAATCCTCTTCAGCAATTGTGCTCTTCTCACTGACATAGATCCCATCCAGAAACTTCCGAATGTCTTTGTTCTTCACATGGCACTTCTGGTTAATCAGAGCCGCCGACCTCGACACCAATTCGATATCATTCCCGTCCAAAACGAGCTCGTCCTTCACCTTCTCAGACCGACAAATGCTAACCCCATGAAGCATCTCCACCTTCCGAACCCTCTTCTCCCCCAAAAAGTTTCGAATCTCAATCGCATTGTTCGAGTTCGGAATCGACGCGTTGATCGGGAAATGAGCGTAGACGAACCTCATCTTGTACCTGTACCCTTTGGTCACGCCCGTCATCAGATTCTCCACGTGGCTCAGAGCTGTGCGTATGGCGGCGCTGGTCTTGCGGGACCCGAACCAGGCCTCGATCTTCAGCTTCTTGTTTCCGGTGGACTCGTCCGTCAACAGCTGGAAGTCCAAGTTCAGGTGCTTGAAGTTGCGGCTCAGCTTGCCACGTGGACCCTCCACCTCTATCACCTTCGCTTTCACCTTTATTTTCACGCCTTCTGGAATCTCCATTGTCTCCGATGACAGTATCGTCTTCATCTTCTTCTTCTTCTACTTCTTCTTCTGATGCTTCACTGACTCCTACTCACGAACGCCTCCTACAAATCCTAAACCCTAGGTGGAGGCATGTATAAGGAGATGCCATAACATGAAGCCTCTCTTCTCCATCTTGGGCTGCATTTAAAAGCTCAAAGCCCAAACATTCTTGCATGCCCAACTATGGTGGTTTCACTCGGGGCTTGGTTTTTTTACCGCAAAACCGATCCGAATATATCGGTTCGGTGGTTATTGGTTGAAAATCGGTTTTGGTGGTCTGACCGAACCGTACCGGCCCCCTCGACGTAAAAAATGGCTTGGACGCCGCCCCCCTCGAAACACCAAAACCCCGAACTGCCACTGACACTGACACCTACCAAGCCTAACCGAACCCGAAAAGTTGATAGTCGGATCAACAACAGTCCATTTTATGCTCTTGTGCTGCTGTTGGTTTCGATTTTCGGTAAGGGCCATTCAGGTCGGTTACCGACACCGACCCACCCTTTCACGTTCATTAGACCTATAAACAAACGGATCTGGATCAGGTTTACCAAAATCCAAATCCATTTATAATCGAATTCGAATCATATTTGGATACTCGGATTCAACATATTAATCCATATCCAATTACTATCGGTTTCAGATCAGATCCAATTTTTATTGGATTATTTAAATACCTAGACATGAATAAAATTTTATTAACATTATATTTAGTTCTATTATTTTCTTGTATATGTCTATTTGTTATTTTTAACTCTTAATTGATATAAATAAGTACAACCATATAAGTGTAGTTTCAGCTTATAAAAAACCTCAAATTACTTTTAAACACATACAATCTTTATTGAAAGATAAGAAAATATATTAAATATTATATCAAATTGTTATGATAAAATTAGTTCAAATCCATATTTAATTTGTTAGGTTAACGGACTATCGGATTCAGATAGTAATTATAGTATCAGATTGAATCCATATTTCATTACATTGGATTTAGATTAAAATTTGATCCATTTACAAGTCTAGTTCACACCAATAGACTCATAAGGCTGAGAGAGAAAGGAAGAGAGATAGGGAGAGCCACGAGAAAAAAATAGACGAATAGAAAGAGAGGGTAGAGTGGTGGGCAGGTAGGTTGCAGATGGTGGAGACTGAAGAGAGGTTTGAGTGTTTTTTTTTTTCTGTAATTATTTATTAAATTTTCAAATTTTATTTTAACTTTTTAAAATATCAAAATTTTAAAATAATATTTAATTAATTTTTAAACACACGTAGACCATATCAGCATTTCTAACAGTGACACTTAATAAAATCAGATTATGTGCAACACATGATATAACATTAAGGGATAACGAGACAAAACAAACATTAAGGGATTATGTGAAAATTTGAAATACTTTCAAGGACAAACCAAATAATAAGCCTTCCTCTACTTCTATTGTTGATTCTGAAAAAAAAAAAAAAAAAAAAAG
>QANW01003914.1:464720-474962 GCA_003254865.1 Dryas drummondii
ACAAACCAAAAAAAAGCCTTCCTCTACTTCTATTATTGATTCTGAAAAAAAAAAAAAAAAAAATGGATGAAATGTGATTTAAAGCATGCAAATGTTTTCAGGCTAAAAAAGACAATTAATTCTATTTACTTTTCACAACAAATTTTGAAACTCAAATATAAAAATTGACTCTTAACCCTACACCAATCAATACTGAATTTTGCCCAACCAATATTTTCTGGGTCAACTTCAAGCAGAAATAAAGACCAATAATGGCAGCCAAAAAAGGGAAAATATAAACTCTAAAACCCAAAACACAACAATAAAAAACAGTGCGCGAAGGCTTGAACAGCTATACCACATTCTCCCTAAATTCTATACAAATCCAAAATCAATCCTCAGCCAGGACAAAACCCTTAGCCAAACACACACTATGTATCCTCCCCAGAACAAACATTTTAACACAACAACCTTGACTCCATATACCGTCAGCAATCTTGGGCAGCATCCACATCCCAGTCATCTTCATCGATCAACTTGTACTCACTGAAGTGGTTTACCCTGAACTTCCACTCTCCTTTGATGGGGTCATACGAGACAAACTCGGCACCTTGATCCTCCGCCTTTCTCTTCAGCATCTCCTTGTATTTATCAACTTTTGGCCCTTCTGTAAACTGAATCCCTGTCCTTTTGTCAAAGCATTTAATGTTGAGAAGTGTTACCTCAGCAGGTTTATTGAGGCCTTGACCAACAGGAGGTTTCTTGCTGTCATCCATGTATACAATCACCTCCCGATTGTTGAACTGCACAAGAGACTCAAGATCAAGGCGTCGTACATCTGTCTCACCCAAGAACTTAATGCTACCATAACCAAGTCGTCCAACCACGAAGTCCTTGACATGATGGCAGAACCCTGGGTGTGCCCTTTCCTTCGCTGCCAGTTCTTGGATCCGAGGCTCTGTGTAGTAGTCAGAGTGTCGGAGCTTTGGCATTAGTGCCTCAATGTCAGCGCCATGCTCATAAACAATAGCAGCCTCACCAGCTCTGTGTCCACTTAGTGTCATATATGAATCCCCTTTCTGAGCAGAATGATCATCATGGACTCCATTTGGTTTCAGGTTGAATTTGACATGATTCACACGCTCTTTGACAACACCATCTTCTCGTGGAGTTTCTGAAACAACAGAAGTTAAAATGAGTCTGTCCAAAACCACAAAAACAATTCAACGATATACATTATGGCTCTTTGTCAGATCAGTATTACAGCTCATGACTTTAAAAGACAACCACAAAAAAAACAAGTCACTTGTGCAATGTGAATTACTAATTAAATACTAGCTATATTAAATGATGTAACAATTAAGTCATAAAAACATATACTCACTATCTTTATCTTCAGAATTGGAGCCACCCAATGCTTCTCCCGAAATTTTTCCTGTATCAACATTGTGTTCAGAAGAGTCAGCAATGTGCAACATGACAAAATATACTCAAAACAAAAAAAAATCCAACAAAATTTTCATAGCTCTCATCTTTCATACGTAATAATGATTTAGTGTGGTACTAATATCATAAGAACAATAAGGACATTCATTTAGACAAGAACTTATGGAAGAAAATACACTAATGGATGGAAAAATATAGGCAAAAAGACTCGAAATAGTAGGCATTACATACTCATTATGTATGCCCAACCCAAAATCGAACTCATTATTACAGCCATTTCTCAAGTCAATCATGAAGAGGTTGATGCTGACCCTCATTGATAACCTTTTAATACACCTCAAATGACAATAGCACAAGTAACAGAATTTACCATTCTCATGCACTGCAGTAGAATTATCCTTTAATGGAGATGCTTTCTCAGCACTAGCTCTTAGAGGCCACTGTTCTTTGGGACGAATGACAAGTGCTCTTGGGTTTTCCCTGGGAAGGAAAAGAGCATCTGCCTTGGGTGTGCTGGCTGTTTCTTCATCATCACTAAAAAAGGGGACCTGCAAAACAAAAAAGTCAAAAAAGGTGTATGTATAAAATTCACATGTAGCTTGGATAGGAAGCATAAAACAGATTAACTGTTCACTAGAAGCATCATCGTCACCTTTGGACCATCATTCTTAGGATTATACTTCCTTGCAGGCAACCTGATCCGCCTTTGTGCCAGGTGCCGAGAAGTCAATAGGGATGATATTCTAACAGGTGCGGGTTTGTCTACAACCTGCCAGAAAAACAAAGTGAACGTCATATTTACAATCATTCCATTTTCCTTCACAGGAGGTTTTAAGGCAGTCATATTACAGGCATGCTTGAAATTCCATATTGAATTGACGGTGCAGTGCCACCACGACCAATTGACATCTGAGGCATTGCAGGGAGCGTTCCAAATGGATTTGTAGCAGGTACTGGTTGTACAGCAGCAGAGCTTTGAGTAGCAGACCTGTAAAAGACAACAAAACATCATTTTTTTTTTCCAGTCCAAATGTTTATTGGAAAATTCCAAATGGAAAAATATACAGAAGATAACTTATAATCTTAACCCATGGACTTAAACCTATGTAGCATAAAGTAAGATACCCATCTATGTAACATAGAGTAAAGATGCCCAAAGAGCAGGTACCAAACTAGATAGAGCTACATAAGCAATGTGGTGGACAATCCTCGACCGTTTAAATAGGTTTGATAAAAGATAAAAGAGATTAGGATAAGAACATTTTGTCATAGAAAAAAAGTCAACAATTGGAATCTGTACCAACCTAATTAGTAAGAACTCTAAAGATAAGATTGTTTATCATCAAGTAAAAATAAAATCTGAAATTTGCACCCTCCCAAACAAATAAAATAAAAATCCTTTTCATGATGGACAGGAATGAATGAAGAAATACTTAAGACATTCCACATCTAATGAGATTTGCTTCATCCCAAAAATTTCTGCAACTTTTTAATCTATGTAAGATGAAATAAGAGGATATACCACTTTCAAATTTAGATCCAAAAATAACACTAGTAAATATAATATTTACACATGCACACAGAAGTAATAACTACAAGAGATACGTGTCATATGACATACAACTGCCCAAAGTTGTTCTGACCAAGAATGCCTGCCGAACCACTTAAGCCACCTGTATTGCCTACAAAGGCCAAGGAGCCCAATTAATACCATCAACTGAAAATAAATCTCAATGACTACATCCACTGAAGAAATATAAACATACTAAAAATATAAGTTACCTGGCTGTGGTTGATTGAAACTATTGAATCCAAAAGTACTAGTCTGCACAGGCTGAGACGCCTGGAAAGGTGTAGAAAAAGAAGGCTACACAAGAAAGGAAAATAAGGAAAAAGGTTAACCTAAATCATCAATACACAAACTTAACCAAGTATCAGTATCAGCGAAATGAATTAGATAACATGAAAAGACACAGGAGCAAATTTTACAAACCACATCGAAGAATTGGAAATGCAACAAGGCAATAAACCAGTCATATGCCACATTAATGAATCGTTTCAAGGCAATACAACCGGTCAGATACCACATTAATGAATTGCCTCAAGGCAATACAACCAGTCAGATGCCACATTAATGAATTGTCAGGTTGCCACAGCTAGAACCGCACCACCCCTATGGAAGTGAAGGTAGTTACCACCCAGGTGACCCTATGGGTCACCGAATTATGGTCTTCTTAAACACAAGAATATATAATTCACAACATGATTAGTCACAGTGCCCTACCACTAGACCATATCATTGGCTCTAGAAATACTAAAGTCAAACCTATCAAAGCAAGCTTAGGGCAAGCTAGCAGTGGGGATGGAATAGATGCAACCTTAACACATAGTTTAAGGCATCAATTACATAATTTTTATGTTTAATTCTAGTAACAAAAAGTTTTTTTTTTTTTTTTTAAACTCTTTGGGTTGGGGGGGAAGAGGTTAAAACAACTTCAACAATTAACAGAGAAAATAAGAAGGATACTTACACCTTGTTGATTAAAACCTATTGGGTTGCTTGTAGTACTAACTGCTGAAGAGCTCCCCAGACCAAACCCAGTGGAAGGAGTATTGAATATATTAGTTTGACCAAAGGGCGTCGTATTCTGTCCAAAGGAAGCGGTACTTAGTCCAAAAGTACCACCTGTCTGTGAAATTGAAGGTGAGGAATTGAATAGGCCGGAATTAAATGTGGAAGCTGATATTGGAGCTGGAGCAGAAAATGAAAATGTAGATGCGGCTGATGAACTAAAAAGAGATGGAGACGAAGTTTGTCCAAAGACTGAAGGGGATGAAGATGAAGTTGTAAAAGGATTGGATGAAGTAGAAAGACCAAAATTTGATGAAGTGAATGGTGAAGATGATGCTCCAGCTCCAAAGCCTGTAGAACTAAAGGGTTGAGTTTTTGGAGCAAATATACTAGATGAAGTTGAGGTATTAAAAAGACTTGGACTTGTTTGAGAAAATGATGGTGCAGGATTCAAAGGGTTTGGCTGACTGGTAGACATGCCAAAACCACTCCCACCAGCAGGAGCCGGTCCACCTGAAAGTTAAGATTATAATATATATATATAAAGAACTTAGTCAATGTCATCAACGCAAAGAAGTGTGGCAAAACTTTCAAGTTTATGAAAATTTTTAACTAAAACACTACCTTTGTCCCCCAATTGATAATCCTCCCATCTCAGTTCTTCGTGACTTTTATCTTTATAAACAGGCATAGCTGATATTGACTCCAATTTCCCAACTTGATTAGTCCCACTACCTGTGCCATCTGGTTCAGGTGTTGCTGTGTAAGCAGCCACTCTACTTCCCCCACGCTGGCCCCCAAAAGTTGACTGCCCAAATGCAGTGTTCCCAAATGAAGGTGTTGTTGGCTGAGCTCCTGCATCAAAAAAATTATAAGAATATCCTACAGCTACAATGAAACAAAATACAATTAGATACATCTAAAATACTCACCAAATGGAGAACTCTGCGCTCCAAAAGGAGGTGAAGCACCAAATTGGCTGCTACCAAATGCAGAATTTGACTGGCCAAAAGCAGGGGCACTTGAAGAGCCAAAACCAGGACCACTTGAAGCACCAAAAGCAGGATTGCTTGAAGTACCAAAAGTGGAGCTAGAAGAACCAAAAGACGGGGTGCTTGAAGCGCCAAATGCTCCCCCAGATCCAAACAAGGGGGAGCTTGACACCCCAAATGCAGCTCCTGTGGTTCCAAATGTAGGACTTGTTGTTGAACCAAAGGCCGGAGTACTAGCAGCCCCAAAGGCCGGGGTGCTTGTAGCACCAAAAGCTGGGGTACTTGTAGCACCAAAGGCAGGGGTGCTACTTGAACCAAACGCTGGGGTGCTATTAGTGCCAAAAGCAGACTGGCTCGATCCACCAAATGGTGTGGAGGAACCAAAAACACTGCTCCCAAATGCTGGCTGTGATGGTTGCGCCGTACTTCCAAAAGGACTTGTTTGAGCGGGACTGGACCCAAATGCTCCAAAAACAGGCTTCTGACCAAAAACAGACGAACCTGTTGAGAGAGAGAGAGAGAGAGAGAGAGAGAGAGAGAGAGAGAGAGAGAGAGAGAGAGAGAGAGAGAGTCATCAGTCATAAGAAGTTATCCAAATTACAAAGTAATTACTGCAGAGAAAACAAAATAAGCAAAGAATGGGTTTTCCCAGGAAAAGCTCAATATAAACCAAGGACATTAGAAATGATGACATTTTAAATGATTTCAAATAACCATATTTTACAACAATTATATCAAAATGCATCAGATCAAGGATGGTGAAGGAGCAAAAGTAGGGAAATTCTAAATAATCCATCAGCTTACCACCAAACGATGAGCCAAAAGCAGGAGTTGAAGAGGCTCCAAAAGCAGACATTGTATTTCCAAAAGCTGGTGAGGACGAAGCCCCAAAGGTTGTGGAGGAAGGAAAGGGTGAAGAGGATTGGGATGCACCAAATACACCAGTTGAAGTGCCCCCAAAAATGGAACTTCCTGTTTGTGCACCAAATGGGGTTGTGCTCCCAAAGGGCTTGGGAGCAAAAGGGTTGGTAGTTGTGTTGCTTGTCTGCCCAAAGACTGATTGGGACGCAAATGGGCTGCTAGAAGACTGCCCAAAAGCTGCCAAACAATACTCCACAAATTAAATTATTTTTCAAACAAAAAGAATTACCAAGCACAAATATTTCTCAAAGAATAAAAACGGCATAAACAGAACACCATTTGAAAATAATTATAGCCCACAGACAAACTACTAGTAAATGCATCATGTTCATCTTACAAAAAAAAAATAACAAATAAAATGTGTATGACCAGTTACAACCTCTATATGCATCTTCAAAACTGATTAATCCTTATCATCTTAAAATCACCACCAAGTTCATGGACCAAAAAGAGAGTTCAAAAAAGAAAATAAAAGACCATAAAGAACTGACACCAACAATGTAATCGGAAGCTGGAAGAAATACAAAACAACTGCCTGGAAACAAAGAAAACTGCAATGGGGTGAAATCGTATAAGAAAAAAAGTTTTGACCATTACACAAGTGCCCATGTGCAGGCACACACACAAGTGCATAGAGGCAGATAAGAAAAATGCATTCACCATTGTCATTGTTTGAGAAAAAAGAAATTGGAGAACACATCATCAGAAGAAATGAATGATATATGATTAAAAAAAAGAACAGAGGCAACAATTATTCATATCTGGAATGAATTGAAAATTATTGAATGAAGTTAAGATAAGGCAGCAAAATCTGAGTCTAAGGATCATGTAAAACATAGAGATAAGAAAGCTTACGGTTAGAAGAGCCAAACATCTTCTCTTACGATTCTGTATCTCAAAATCAGTGATGGCTTGTCGATCTCAAGCTGAAACACAAAATAGAACACAAATTTTAATACAAACTGAGATTAAACAAAAGCGACGAGAATCAAAAAAATTCAACACTCATGACGAAGTCACAAAGATAAATTATTAGCGCATTAATGCGAGCAAAACACAAGTAGCAACGCACATAATGAATCACTAAACACAACAGGTTCAATATTGTGAAAAAAAAATATCGCTAAAATAGAAGCTGAATTAAACAGAACTAGGGTTTTGCGATACCTCAAAGTGGCGACGGAAATGGAGAAAGAGAGAATGCGAAGAAGATAGCGATCTGAGCTCCGAGTGGGTTTGAGATCGAATATGGAATTGGAAAGCGAGAGAGGGAGAGGGAAGGGTTTGCAGCAACTAGAATGAGAGAAAAGGCAACCTCCCAAGTCCAGCTGGTAATGACAGAATTGGAGATGCCCGAAATGTTTTATGAGAGACTGGTGGTGAGTGACGGCCGCGTTGCTTTAAAACTAAGCACGGAGCAGTTAGCGTTTGAAGTAAAGTCCGTCAAATTATATATCGCGTCAGACAAAATAAAAGTCAAACTTTAAAACAAATGAACGAATAACAAATTCTTTTATAAACACTTAAACTTTGATCGCTTAATCAAACGGATAAATAATTTTTGATTTGGCTGATTTTTGGCAGGAATGATCTATCAATGGAAATATAAAAAATGAACGGTTCGGATTAACACAAAACGACATGTGTAAGCCTCATAAGGTGATCCCTCATGGTGATCCCTCATTTAACATTAAATGAGGGATCCCTTATTGAAAGGGCCCTCGTGAATTAATATAGGCACTTAATTATATATAGAGCATTTCAATTAAATTTATGAATAAAAAAATATTTCAAATATATATTAAAATTAAGATATAATTTGAAGAATGACTATCTGTCAGTTAAGTGCGTACATGATTTTACTAACTAGACTTTTTTAATGATGTGGATGCTAAATTTTTTTTACGTGTACAAAAAAATAATTAAAAATTACAAAAACATGTAAAAACTTTTCTACGTGACTATCTCTCTCCCTCACTCTCTCTGCAACTTACTCTTTCGCAACCTGTGCTAGCGCTCATCATCGTTGACCCTAGTGACATTAAGACCGATCACCACCCCAGTCAACTTCCCCTCATTGTTCTGAGCAAGAAGGTGGTTTTTGATCATTCATCGAACTATTGAGCACGGCCAATTGACCCCCAGAAGCCGCGGTGGCTTCTGCGGCTTTTCCGACCAATTCCTGCCGCACGGGCTGCAGTCAACAAAAGCCACGTAGGCACTTAACTGACGGACATCCATTTTTCATTTATTTTTTAAGTTAAATCTTAGTTCGAGTATACATTTGAAATATTTTTTATTCATGGACTCGGTTGAAATAAGCTATACAGTTAAGTGTCTATATTCAATTTTTGCCTAAAAATACATATAGTTTTTTTTTTTGCCAAGGTACAAATGGTTTTTCCTCGTCGATTAGTCAGTTACATTTTTTACTTTATGCATTGCTATTTATCTTTACAATGAGATTTTTTTTTTTTCTAAGAGTATAATGAGAGTCAAAATCCCAAATCAAATACTAAAGTGCTCAAATTTGATTTGAATAATATTTACCGAGTATGGTTCAAAGTTTCAAACTCTAATGAAGCTCAAGAGTTATGTTTAAACTCAACTTGTATGCTCTTATGTTCAAATTCAAGCTTTGATTCGACTCAACTCGTTCGTGGAATACTCGAATTTAAGCTTGACTAGGCTCAATTAGTTTCTACAATGATCTTGAGCTTCAATTTTCGCTTTGGTTAATATAGCTAATCTACATGCTTTATTCGGTTCATTCATATATGAGAGAGTGTTTTAGAGGATGTAATAACTTACAACCGTATGTCTAAATAATATAGAATTTTAAACCTTTCTATGTATTGTCAATTTATTTTTGAGTGGAATGTTCTAATTATATCAATGTCCAAAATAAGAGAATTCTATTTCTATCATTTGTACTAGTAGATACGGGGCTTAACTAGGAAAAGATGTCTTGTTCTATTATATAAACTTAGCTACTTAATCAAATGAAGCAAATTACAAAGAATCCTTCTTTAAGATGTAGGAGCGTTATAGAATGTTAGTGGGCATTGGAACGCTTAACACTCATATCATTTTTTGAGTTGCCCATTACGATAATAAAAAACTATTCTTTCTTCCACATACTTTCGATGCTTCATGATTTGTCCTTCTTTAGTATTGATCTCATAAAACTCAAAATTTAAGGTTCGAAAAATAACACAAGACCCTTGAGTTCGCGCCAAGTGGTGAAATAGGGTTATTTCATAACTGATAATCCCCCCATTATCGATACTGTTTGGTTGGAGTACTAGTATCGGTGTGTAAGCAGCTGCTCTACTTCCCCCACATTCGCCCCGAAATGTTGACAGCCCAAATGTTATTGTTGGTTGATCCCCTGCATCATAACATATTAATAAGAATAGAACAAAGCTACAAATGAACCAAATTACAAAGAAGTATTCTTTAAGATGCGGGAACATTGTAGAATGTGAGTGGGCGTTGGAACACTTAACACTCATATCCTGCGTTAGAGGAAATTTCTTAAATCTCTAGAAATAATGTTACATATTTTGTTTCTTTTATATATATATATATAGCATCTAAAATACTCACCAAATGGAGAACTCTGGGCTCCATAAGGAGATGAAGCAACAACTTGGTTGCTACCAAATGTCAAAGTTGATGGGTCAAATGCAGGGGTGGATGAAAAGCTGAAGGGTAGAGTACTTGAAGCCCCAAATGCAGGACTCATTGCTGAACCAAAGGCTGGTGTGCTTGTAGCACCAAAAGCTGGGGTGGTGGTAGCACCAAAGGCTGGGTTGCTTGTTGAACGAAAACCTGGGGTAGGGATATTGCCAAATGCAGATTGACTTGAGCCACCAAATGGTGTGGAGGAAGCAAATATACTACTACTGCTCCCAAATGATGGCTGTGATGGTTGAGCTGTGCTTCCAAAAGGACTTGTTTGGGAATGACTGGACCCAAATGCTCCAAAAGGCATGGGAGCAAAAGGGTTGGTGCTTGTGTTGTTGGTCTGCCCAAAGACCGATTGGTGCACAATTGAGCTAGTAGAAGACTGCCCAAAAGCTGTAAAACAATATTTCACAAAATTATATTTTTTAACAAAAAAATTACAGAGCACAAATATATTCCCCAAGGAATAAAAGCAGTATTATAAATAGGGAAAAAATTTTCAAACAGGACAGTTACTTTGGGGTCAATGTTAGTTTAGGACACCAGTTTGAATTTGTCTTAGTGTAGGACACATATTTAGAATTTGTGTTAGTTTGAGACAATCCGTTAACTTTTCTGTAAAAAAAAAAAAAAAAAAAAAAA